>JAQNCA010000013.1:8256114-8282002 GCA_029783725.1 Acanthurus tractus
CCCCCCCCCCCCCCCCCCCCCCCCCCCCCCCCCCCCCCCCCCCCCCCCCCCCCCCCCCCCCCCCCCCCCCCCAGCTGTTTCTCTATAATCTGGAGGTAATTCACAGACTGAGAAAAAACCAAAACAGAAACAGCTTCAATTAATCTTGTGGGAATGTGCAGCGCTTTCGGGGAGCTCTGCCAAGAAAAGCCCGTCTCACACGGTCTTTTGCTCCTCGCCTCGCTCTGCCTCCCTGCTGTCCGTCTGCTTTAGTTCCTCACTTTCTGTCCGTCTCAGTCTTTCTCTTCATCCCTGTCGTAGTTTTTTTTTTCTTTTTCTTTTACTTAAGGATGAAGTAAGAACACGTGAGTGAGAACTCTCCTGGCTTCATCCCTGACTCTCGTCTGTTGTGTGTTTACATGTGTGAGAGGGCAGCTCCAGACGCTGTCCGCTAATAGCATTATATCTGGAGATGCCTCTTTTACAACTGTAGCGCACGGCAGGAAATAGTTTAAGTCAGAAATGTTCTCACCTCCTAAAAATACTGTTTGGTTTAGGTCAGTGGCAGAGCAGTCGCAGTGTTTTTTGCATGTTTTGCATTGTTATAAATATTAAAACATCAACTAAAGAGAGAAAAAACAACATAGACACACAAGCAGGACAGAGAATGAAGCAGCTTTAACACCCGCTGACTTGCTGTGAACTCTCTGGACAATGACCCTGATCTATTTAACATGAGCTCCAGTGGACATTGAATGGTAAATGGACTGCATTTATGTAGCGCTTTTTTAGTCTTTCCACTATCCAGAGCACTTTACAACACATGTTAGCATTCATCCATTCACACACATATTCACACACTCATGCCAGGACGTTCCTCTAAATTGTGCCAAACTGCCCATCAGGAACTTTTACACACACACGTTCACACACCGGTGGAACAGACATGGAAAGGAACGTGGGCTTCAGTGTCCTGCTCAGGGACGCTCTGACATGCAGACTGGAGTCGAGGAATTGAACCAGTGACCTTCTAATAAGAGGGTGACAGGCGTTACCTCCTGATTCACAGCCACCCCAAACATTAACGTATAGAAATGTCCTCATCATTGCGCAGACTTTGTAGAAGAGAGCTGGCAGGACAAAGTCTGGACCAACTGATTCAGACGTTTGAGTTTACACCCATAGTTCCTGCAGGTCATGTTCAAAAAGCTTCTGTCTCTGGGGACACTTTGCCATTTCTGGGGGACTTTGCCACATTTGAAATCAGAGTGTGCTGCTGGTGGAAGTCTGTGTTATCTGGCCTGGAGGGTTTGAAGCTGTGATCTCTGACTGGTATAAAAATCCTTCCCACTGAATATTTATATCTTAAGAAAGTACAGAGAATCACCAGAGACAAAAATGATAAAATAATGACTTAAACTGATGCAAAAGAGGCTGACCTATCCCTCTTTTTTACCCTCAAAGGGGTCATGCTTCATATCACTGGATCCTACATTTCCCAAAATGCAACTACATATTGTTATTAACCAGACCCTCCCTGAGTGGGAAAATCCCTCTTAAACATCTTGCCCTCAGTTTGTAACTTCTGTTATAAATTTGTAGTCACCATATCCGAACCAAAACTACTCTGAAGACATCATACTGACATCATCGGGGTTTTTTTTGTGGCTTTTTGAAAGTTACAGAGGGCATTTATCAGTGGTTTACACAGGCCTAGTAGTACCAAATAAAAAAGTGTTTATTTGTTAAAGTAGCAAAGTTTCCCTTTAAATAAAAGCATTTACACAATAAAAATAACCAATCTTAAGTGAAAGTGCTGGAATGGACATTTATTTGAATAAAAGAGTTTGGTTATCAAAAGTGATAATACTGGTACTAACAGTGAAGTTCTCTTTTAGTGTTGAGTGGAAATGGTTGTAAAATAACAAATATTGATAATGCAAAAAAAAGAAAGAAGGAAAAATGTCCCCGTTAGATGGAGTGGTGGAAAAACAAGAGAAAAATACAAAATAAATAAATAAATAATTCCCAAAAAGTTGGGGCAGCAAAGTTGGAGAAAGCAAATATTGTTTTCATAAAATATGATCCAGTATCACAGAAAATCCATGGTAGTGTGTGAGACAGTGTGCTGTAAAAGCTTGTGCACTTTGATTCTACCCTTCCAACTAATTTAAACCCAACACTAACACCTAATCGAGGCACAGAGTAAATGAGACGTAGGCATCATTCAACCTTTTACAAGCATAAAAACACATTTTTAAGCTTATTTATATTTCTGTGACATTTGCGCCGCTGCTCATTGAGCCAAAAAAAAAAAAAAGGGTGACTTTAAAGTAAAATGATCGGGACCTTCTGCATAGCATCTCTTTTATGGTGCGTACAGGCACTGACTTTAGAAAATATGTTTTGAAATAGATTTAAAGGCATGTCAGATTAATAACATGGTGTTTGAATATCATCGGCCTTGTAAATGGTTTGACAAACCTGATAATAGTTTTTCAAGTAGCTGGAGGCCACCTGTATGAAAGATGGAAGTGATTTGTCTGGTGTACTTTTAGAAAAGGTAGAAGACAGACAGCTGAGAACCGCAACTCCTTCGATTTTGAATTCTTTTTTTTTTTCTTTTTTTACATTTTGCTATTCCCACTGCTGTAAATCACAGTTCTCTTGGATTGCTGGACTTTCAATGAAATTCCTCATCATATGTCTGGTCCCTCAACCCATCTTACATTATATTATTAATAAAAAAAAATTAAATTAAAATGTATAGAAAAAAAATTGTCAAATGAATTTCCAGCATGAAAATATAATCTTAATTTTCTCTAATCTGGACTATTTTTTTTTATTTTGTTTAGTACCGCTTTTTTTCTTTTTAGCAAATTATTTTTCTTTTGAAATATGAGTGAAGGATGGAGGAAAAACAGTTTGTAACCATAACTGGACAAAAGTGGGGAATAAATAATAAATTATAATTCAATTACATTGCATTATATTATTAAATATAATTAAATAAATAAACAGATAGATAAATAAATAAAAAATACAATAAATTAATCTTCACATGTCATGGCCGGTGAATCACAGCTACCTATCACGAGCAGTGAGAGCAGAATGAAAAATAAATGGTTTTGAGATGCTGTTTTATTTACACAATATCATCAGATGTTCATTATTAACATTATATTTCTTGTTTTATATATCATGGCCGTCCTCCATGTCTGTATATTATGGAATATCAGGCTTTGGTTTACTAAACCCAGGGGTTGTAGGTGAAATAATGCCAGTAGTTCATTCAAATTACTTTATTTTGTGGAGGTTTTTTGCCAAGTAGCACTTAACCACCCAATGTACTGAAAACAAGCACAAAAAAACCCATATAGAACTCAAGTCAATCTAAACACAGATGTTTTTGCTCAAGTTAGAGGCTGTAAAATTTTCCTTCGCAAAGTACAAATGTGCAGAGAAAAAAACATTATATGCATCTGAAGCATAGAAATGAAAATAAGAACATAAATTGAGTTGAAACTTTTCTTCAGTTTCATGTGAGCAGATGTTGGATTGTGGGAATGTCTCAAACTGGACTTCCCACTGATAACCAGTCCCCTGTTATCTGTGTTTTGGGTCTGAGGGAAATATATCTTTCAGAAACCTCCACATCCTGCTCTCTGTGCTCTACTTACTGATTTTGTGGCCTCGTCTGTGGTTGTGTGAGCTGTGATTTTCAGTGAACCTTAATGAATACAGTGTCGAGAGTAAACAGTTGACATGTAATCAGTGTTTTCCACCTCTTTTCTGAAGGACACAATCAGTGTTTACCAGTGTGGGATTCCTTGTATGTTTAAACTCTTATTGTAAGATCATGTAGGATAAATCCAGGAACCTTTTCACAGTGGCAGGATTAACTGTGGACATGCTCACTGTACGCTCTGCTGTTAGATCAACAAAAGGCAGCAAGGTTGCTGATTATCATAATTACTTACAACACAGGCCTACAACTCTACCAGAACAACTTTTTCTGAATTAAACACATCCTTGATTTAAGCATTATCAAGAGTTTTTGAAGGGCTTCATTAGCCGCTTACAACATTTCAATACCCTTAAACTACTCAAAGTTCAGAGACATGCTTTACAATGGGAAGCAATGTGACATCATAGGTGTGTGGTGCATGAGCTCATTGCTGATCATCTGTGTAATCCTGCATGAGACCGACTGAGAGAAT
Organism: Acanthurus tractus; assembly: GCA_029783725.1. Taxonomy (NCBI): domain Eukaryota; kingdom Metazoa; phylum Chordata; class Actinopteri; order Acanthuriformes; family Acanthuridae; genus Acanthurus; species Acanthurus tractus. The sequence goes on from JAQNCA010000013.1 coordinate 8,260,314, forward strand.
GATGGCGAGACGAGGGCCGTACAGTGAAACAGCAAAAGCCTAGAAGCTGTTTTCTGTCTTTTTCTCCATCTGAAGCGCGCCTCACACAGCGGACGCCGTAGCAGGAGGTGCCAGGCACGTCACTTCCATTAACTCAGCTGCATAGAAAGCTGCCACCTTGAGAAAATGTCAGCTGCAGGAAGTTGAGGCTGGTGGTCGCTGTTGTTTGGTCTGAGAGAGCGGGAGATAAAGTGCAGGCTGACAGCAGCTGCAATGGGTTTGTTTTTTTTCCCTTCCTAAAGATACACTGTGTCAAAGTATGAGGACACCGTCAACTGCTTTCTGTCTGGAGCTGTTTTTCTTGGTTTGTTCGAGTCCCCTTAGTTCCAATAAAAGGAAATCAGAATGCTGAAGCATAAAATGATACTTTCGTCAGTGCGCTTCCAACTTTGTGTCAACAGTTTGTGTTGACCCTTTCCTGTTTCGACAGGATAAGGCACAGAGCTCCATAAAAGATGTGGTTTTCTCAATTTGGTGGGGAAGAATGTGACTGGCCGGCACAGAGTCCTGACCTCAACCTAATCGAATATCCTCTATAACTAACAAGATGACCCATTACAAGCAGCGCCAAGGGTATGAAACATGGACTTCCCCTCTCCTGAGCGAGCACATTCTTCTCCTCCCCAAATCAGAGACAACCTCAGTCCACCTCAAACGAGACTGTTTTAAAAGTCAAATGTGACAGTAGTTGATATTAATGTCTAATTAATTTACTTCTCTGCATCCATGAAAAAGAGATAACATGACAGACACAGGGCTGACTCCTAAGTGGGGCTGTCTCATTTGTGAACTGTCTCTGACCCCATCCAGCACCCTTTGGGATCATCTGGAACACTGACTGTGAGCCAAACATCACTAATCTTCTTGTGTTTCGTACTGTTCTAACTTAACCTTTTTTTCCAGTAAATTTCTAGATACTTTATCTCTTCAGGCCCCATAAAAAGTATTCAGTTAGACAATCTTAAATTGCTCATTTGTAATGATGTGTAACTGGAGACAGAGGGTCTAAAGCTTTGTTTTCCCTAAAAGGTTGGTTGTTATGTTTGGTTGCGATGTTGATGTTTTTAACATCGTTTTGACCGTGTGGTGTGTTTAGTTCATTAACCTTAATATTCTGTACCTGGAGCAAGCAACACACATCAAATGGCATGGCAATGTGGGAGCTGCCTGAAATGCACTGCACTTGATAAGTCTGCCAGAGCATATTATACTAGTGAGTTCTCTTTTACAGACTCCTTTAAATTAGTCGTTTTAATAACCACTCAATAAAAATAAAAAATAAATGTAATTAAAAAAACACAGAGTGAAGAGACTGTACAGATGAGCATATTTTTGCAGGGAAAGCTGTAAGTTTGTCTGTGGTTTGCCCTCTGATTCCCAGTCAGGTCAGAGGCACAGAACCGAGTAGTCTTTCCATCTCCACCCTCTCATCCAAACATGATTACTTTTGGTTTCTAAAAAACCAAGATGGTCACAGCCATAGTGCCAAACTCGAGGCTTAAAAACAGTAATCAACAAACCAGCGGGTGACATCATAGTGGCTCGTCCACTATTTATTATGCTGTCTATGGTCAGGTGTCTGTCATGCCTCTCAGCGAAGTCATAGCTGGAATTTTTGGCTCTTTGATTCCCAAACCTAACAAAGTGATCATCATGGAAGGCAAAAACAAAGTGTAGTCTGTTTCTGAGATTAGAGAAAATTAAATGGATGGCTGATGGATGTGGGTTCTCAGAAAGTTCCTTAAAATAAAATATATCAGAGCTTTGGGAATACACTGACTACCACCAGTGTCAAAATGAGAATCAAGCCTAAGCTGAAATATCCAGCACACTTAACAGACCAGTATGTCACCAGTTTACTCTCTCTAATTCATAATCCTTCATTTCCCTGATTAATTTTCCTGTCGTCTTGCTATTTAAACATCTCGTGTGGCTTGTATTAATTTGATCTCAAGGGGAGAGCCTCACGCAATATCTCCTATTTAATTCCCGACGCCTTCTCTTCAAACTTTTATTCCAGTCCTCTTCAATTTTGCTGAGGGCTCGAGCAGATGGAATTGGGTGACGGGCCGCAGTAAATGAATCATTTTGGGAGCGAAACATGATATCAACAGCCAAACAATCGCGACACCTCTTCAGAGGGGCTGACCTTCAAGCACATGGCGGCGCAGCCACGGAGCCCCACGACAACCCCATTTCAGAAATCATCATGGAAAATCATGTTGGCCGTGTGTGTGGACAAGCGAGGGACAGGCTGTGCTAAACTCCCCCGTATTCCCATAATAGAGACCACACAATGGCATGCCGGCCAATTCTCTGCCCCACTGTTAAAATGAAGCCCTATTCAGTTTTATGTAGGCCATCTGTAAGTCTACTCAAACCTAAAAATAAAGACTGAGTGGAAGAGAACACATTCATCTCGCTGTAGATGGCTCCGAGCTGAATGGGATCTCTGAAAGGAGAGAGCTCAGGCAGAGAAAACACACAGAGCTCGGCACTGTGATTGACTCAAGGCCGCTGATAGAGGCTAAATCTATTATTCAGACACATACAGGACTATAGGGTGAAGTCCATACTTAAGAAAAAAATCAATACCTGCAAAATGGCCTCTTGTACTGAAGCGGCACGGAATAGAGCATTGTGATTGATTATTAGCTATTCCTCCCTGCAACACAGAAAAAAATATATATTAAAAGTCCTGTCAGTCATTCATACTATTATAGAATGTTAGAATATTAGCTGTTGCATTAAAATCAATGAACCTCAGTGTCATTCTGTATAAATGAAGCCAGAGCCCTTTCTGCTGTATTTTGCGTGATGCTGGCTTTAAGAGGGGCCGGCCAAAAACATCTGGTGCAAGAACAAATATCCAGGGAGGCAAAAGGCTTCAAACAAGACACACAAAGGTGGTACATTATTGTTGGCAAGTGGCAATGTGGTCAACACAGAATGTGTCCACTTTTGAATACCTGCACGTGCCTGACCTTCAAAAAATATGTGTTTATGAACACATCAAAGATAATGTGACCTGCAGAAAACCAACTTTATGCACAACAGTAAAACAATTTTCAGGAATAAACGCTGCCCATTTGTTTTAATAACACAACCTGCTGATCTTTTTAAGAATCACAGCTGATGGTGAACCACGGTCGGTACCACTGATGTTTACCGATAATTTCCTCAAACTGCGAAGTTAGACTAAACTAGCGGTGCAGGCAAACAGGTATAAGGTCATGTAAATACACATTTTGATATTCAGTGTTGTTTGATGCCAAAACAGCAACACAGCTGAACACCAAGATACATAATCAACCCATACAAGACAACAAACTACCACTGTGCAACGTGTGGCCTGCTGTTACTGTAATAACCTGTTTGGTTACTGTACACAGGCAAAAAGCAGTCAACAAAGCAAGTGGCAACAATAAAAACTATTTTCAAAAAACACTAGGTAGACATCGATGCTAAGCCTCTTTCATCACAAATAAAGAATATAAGACAACTTACCAGTGAAGTCATTCAGCAGCTGTTTAAAGGCAACATAGCAGAGACGGCACTGAGTCCATTGTAAGTTAGCTTACACAAAATGTCCGGTGTAGTAAACGTCCAACATCCAGAGCAAATTTTTACCACATTTGCCTTTATTTAACCCATCTTCACTTCATTGTCATCATCTTCAAAACTGTTTTGTTGCACACTGACCATAATGTGTAAACACAGCTATCCTCATACATCTAGCTAACATTTTAACATTCTTGGCTGGTACTGAAGCCAGCAGCAGGACACTTTGCAGATGTGCAGAGTTGAGCTGTGAGAAAAATAAGAGGAAAGATTATAAGTGAAACATGAGGCCACAAGATTCATTTTCTGCTCTTCCTCTTCATGCTTTGGTGATCCAAAGGCATTTCCTGCTAATAAAATGTTTGTATTTAGCTTTCTTGTCGATTTGAACTACAATGGAAACCAATTAGAGTGATCACACAGCCTGTCTGTCTGTGCTGCAGATGATTATTATAACCAAATTTCTTTCCTTTTTTTTTCATACAACAGCTGTGCTATTTAGATTGCAACATTTTAAAGAAAATAAGAAATGAATTACACTCTAAGTATTTTGTAAGTACGCTGACTCACAGGTTACAGTACTGGTAATCAGAGCCAATCACTTGACAGCAGTAACATTCTGCTTGTGCCTCTTAAGTGTGATTCATGATTTCATTACACGCGCCTCAGGTAGCTGGCTGAAAGCAGATAGACCATGAGGGAGCAAAGTGAAAAAATAAAACAGAATACTATATACCAACATCTTAGCCCAGCTAAGCTACCCTTGCCTTTTAGCAGGATTAGTTTAGCTCCTTATTTGTGAGATAACAAACTTTACTTTTAAAATGCCTTCTCATTGGTTTTATATTTGCAAATGTGCACAAAATACAACCAAACATATGGTGGCCCTGAGGGTAATAAAACACAATGACATTTCACAAAAAGCAATGACATTTCAAAAACACTTAAATATTTCAGAAAAAAAAGTTCAGAATTTTCTGAAATATATTTTGAAATGTCATGTTTTTGTGAAATGTCAATTTCTTTTGTGAAATGTTATGTTTTGTGAGTTGATGTTGTGTCTTCTGTAACGTTGTCGTGTTTTGTGGAATGCCGTTTTGTTTTTGACCTTCAGAAGTTAGACATTCCTACCACTTGACACTCACTGCCTTTCAGATCAATTATAGATGGCAACCACACAGTAACAAAAACATACTGAAATAAGAAAAGGTCTCATGCAACAAAGAAAAAAAGGCTTACAAGAACATTGTTCAGTTTTAAATTTCAACTTCCCCAAACTTGTTAAAGCGTGTATTCAGTGTGTAGAGGGCACAGCTTCCCATGTCAACCAAAAGTCAGTCACTGACTTTGAAAATCTGCTTCTTTAACACATTTAGAGGGTTTTATTAACTTTCCTCAAAGCCATGTTGTGTCTTTCTGGTAGTTGCATGACCCTTTGATGGATACTTAAGTAGGTTACAGTAGAGTTATTAATTGAGGCAATAAGGGTTGATGTATTTTACTATGTAGGTAAAGTGTTGAGTGATTCTGATACATGGCTCATTATTTCCTTCAGCAGGGTGTTACAGTAACTGTTACACAACAACACCATTAAGGTAGAACACATGGGATAATATAGAGCTGCAGGCAGCGCAGAGGCAGGTGTTCTCCCAGCCCGAGGCCTCAGGTGGCCACCTGGCACATGGGTACAGACACACACACACACCCACGCACACCCACACACACCCACACACACCCACACACACATATTGTATGCAGACACACTTTTCAACAATTTACCTGCACAAGGTCCCAGGAGTCAGTTCTCAGACAGGGCAGCTCAACAACACACACACATACACACAGTTGCTGAGGAGATAACCTCTGCCCAGGTAGAATTAGCAGAAAGTGGTACAAACTAACTGGAACAGTCACAGAAGCTCTAGGAATCAAATCTGGAGCAGCTTGCAGTTGAGACACTAGTAACTCTGACAAACACGAAATCGTCACTTTTAAATATTCAGAGTGCCAAGGAGCTTAAATTTGACTAGCTGTGTGAGTGAAAAAAAGGTAAACATGAAAAATCTGAACATTTAAATATTAACGTCAGAAATCCTAAACTTTCTAGAGCCCTCCCTCAGATTATAGAGACATTGTTGCTGGGTTGTTGATGTGGATTTCCAAAGAAAATGCCAAAACGATTAGTTTTCTGAGAAAACAAGCCTGCCAACTGTTTGCTTTTTTCAGTTTGTTGCCAGGCTGGTTTTCTTGCCTTCTCAATTTGACAATTGTGATGGAAATCTGAAGATGAAAATCTCCTCGTTAATTATATTAAGCCTTAGTAAAAAGTACAGATGATCGGCAACTGACAATAAGAAGGAAGTTTCATTGGAGTTTGAGTACTTTAAGACAGTTTGTCACGTACACAGGTTGTTCATGAGGCAAGTTGTGTACGTGACAAGCACATTCTTCTATAAATAGTTCCTGTCTAGTTTCTGTCTTGAAGCAGAATTGAGAGTGTATTGGGACTTTCACCGTCTGATTTGGTAAATTCTAGCACCATGCTACACATGGCTGATTTAAGGGTGCGATCACACCTGCACATTTTTATAGAGGAATTTTCACCTTCTGTTCACATCCAGTTTATGTAGGTTAAGGGAAAAATTCACATGTGAGTAAACATTGAACCTTGATTGAATTTAGTCTTGGCAGGCAAAAAAAATTGTGACAGTGGCCTAATACTTACTCCATGCCAACTGAACTGGTCCATCATGTAATTAAACAATCTGTTGGCTCATCTTTGTCACTTGATCATCTTTGTCACTTGACACTTGACATCATACTTAACATCACTGCAACCCCAGTTCCATTTTTAACACCTGTGTTTGTTCTGTCTCTAGCTGTTTAATTAGGCTTGTTTGGAGCTTTAGTTCATTTATTTCCACTATAATAAGTAAACAAAACATTAACAGCCTTCAGGATCTTAAACCACTTGACAGGTCCTTCTGGGCCAAAGAAAACACTGGAGGAGTCAACATGAAGGGAGGAGGAGGTTTGGCTTCAGTTTGCTGTGTTGTTCTGGTTAAACATGTTTATTCCCAACAAATACATCCCGAAACATTCAAGCGTTAGTTGCAATGCAACACAGATTGAACACTTTTAACAGGTCGTGATTTCCCAAATTCAGCCAAACGTGAGTTGTTTTTCAGAGAACACATATATCTAACAGCAGACACATATGTATACAGTTTACGAGAGAGCTCAGAGTGCTCGCACCACCCACACAGTGGCTGCCTGCACAGGGCAGAAACCGCAGAGGTCCTTTAAAAGGCCCCACCTGCTGCCAAACACATGCACTCATCACAGCTGATCACAGGTGTGTCACAGGAACAAGCATGTTTGTTCAGATGGGTAAATTATAGTACAAAATCAAATTAAGTCGGTTTATTTTCATAGTTTTTTCTTTTTGTTATTCTATTCAACTACTGTATGTATAAAAGAGTATAAAACTCCATTTGTTTTTTTCAGCCTTGTGTTGCAAAAATATGAATAAATAAATATGTCCCTCTATGTGAATACCCAAGTTTTGGGAAAAACAAGTAAGTGTGACACAAAAAAAGTCAAAAGAAAAAGGACAGATTCTAAACCTGAGATAGAGCTCTGAAAAGCTTTTAAAGAAAGAAAATAAAGAACATTTCCTTTAAACATATTTTATATAATATGTGATCATATATTCTATATAAGTTATGCACTATTATTTGATCTATTTTAAAGACTTAAGATACGTGTTTTGGTGTCAAGCCAGTTGGTCACAGGAGAAAGTAAATATGTTAAGCTGTCAGTTGTCAAGCCAGCTTAGTTGCTCTTTCTAGTTAATAAGCTGCCTGACAGAGCAGGATGTTAACTGGATGTGTCAACGCAGCAAAAAACTATGTCAGCCTCTCTTAATTTGGTCTAATTTAACTTTGTTTTTAGAGTTTGGAGCTGTAAGATGGTGTTATTGGTCAATTTGTGTGCAACTGCAGTGATTTCATAGAAGAGAACTAATTTCCCTGTGCAATGTGTAATATAATATTTTGAAATGTGTGACCTCTGACAATTTAATCCTTTCACAAAAAGTAAAATGCATCGATTCCTTAAGTATTCTGTGCTCAGTTTTGCTCCTTGTCAAAGCAGACACACACACACACACACACACACACGCATGCACACACCTGTAATTAGTTGCTCACCTGCGTGGGTGGGGCTTTTTTTTACATCCTGTTTGTCTCTGGCTCTGTAACACTCAGCCATGCTGGTGGTTTTCAGTTCTTTATTCTCGTAAATACCTATATGTTTGACGCACAGATGTGGTGAAATCCAGAAGTTCTTCCTGTTTTCACATTTTTACAGTTCATTTTATAGCTTCTTGCAGCTGGGTCTGCTCTGCTCTTATATTTTGTAGCAGACAGCTTTTAGAGCAGAGACATACCACCATGAAACATATCTGTTATAGCCGATTATTGTAATCTATAAAACAAAAGGTGTCCTGGCAGAACTCCTGTTTGGAAAGATAGAGGAAGATGCATCTCGTTGTGACCAGCAAAAGTAAATTATTTAGTCTCATTATAGTATGACCGCCTGCTGTGAAAGAACATACAGTGAAGCATTTAATACCAGTAATTCTTATAGCCGTGTTCAGTTTGTGTTAATTCTTTCTTTGTGTCCGAGCATCAGAAGCTGCAAATGTTCTGAACAGGAAAAAATTGCGCTTTAGTTTATAACAGAAAATGTCAGGAAACACAAATATTATTGAAGGCCAACACACTTTGGCCCAGACTGAAATTAAAAAAATAAATACTGATTAATTGCCATGATTTTTTTTTTTATATATAGACATTTATCTTCCCCATGAGGAGGAATGCTGATGGCCTGACCCTCAGACTCGTCAAACACCACCAGAAGGTCCAACTTTTCACTTATCCAGTAAGTATCTTTAAATATTCCTGATAGATTGTCATGAATTCTGGTCCAGACATTGAAAACATTCCAAGACAATGAATCCTACAGGCTCAAGCGATCCAATAACTTCCTCTCACCCCATCATAAGGTCAAAATTTCCATTTGGTTAAATTTCTAAACTCCAATTTTACCTAGCATTGTTCTAGGTATTTAAACTCAGAACAATGCTGTTAAACCAATTCACAGGGGAAGAAAGTTCCTCAAAAGCAAAACAGAGGAGAGGCTCATTTGCATCAATCAGCATTTTAATATTGCTATTTATTTTTTAGTTTTATTTTTAAGATTATTGTTTAATTTGGGTGGCCTTTTTTTGTTTTTGGTAACATCTTGGGACCAAATTTCCTTTTTTTTGTCTTTAATTTGTTATCCCTTGGTTTCAATGTGTCTTGTAACTTAATGAATAAAACATTTTAAAACAAATAATGTCGAGAAGAGAAAATTAACAATCTGCCTGACATGGCAGCGCCTGTAATTAAGAAAACAGACCTCAGAGACAGTGGAAGCTGGATATTCTCAGACATTATGACCTCTGCCTCGTACACACAAAAATCTTCACTCACACACACATGCACAAACACACTCACGCACACAAAAAAACCCACAAAAATCCGCAGACAGACAGGAGCACGCTGAGCACACCCTCAGCTGGTGTTTGGTCTCCTGCATTCTTTCCTTTTGTGAGCCACAGTTCGAGTTTCCCCCCTCCTCCTCTTCTCCTGTTTGACATTCCTTCCTTTTATATGCCTTTTCTTTGTTAATTAGCCTGAATGTTTTTATTGCTAGGCTAATTAGCATAGCTTTAGAGTGAGGTGACACATGGTTCTGTTTCCCATGCTACAGTACAGTGTCATTAAGGGCCTGGGGATAAGGAGTAGTTGTATGGTGGCCCGGAGACGCCTGCTCTCATGGTTTGATGGATGTGTAACGGGGCTCCATTAGTCATGCAGCACCACTAAATGCACCACTCGCAGGGCTGTACGGGTCAGGTAGAGACGGCCGATTAACACCAATGAAAAATGAAACTGCATTTTACAATGCAATTTACAGTTTTTGTAAAAAAAAAAAAAAAAAAATCAGTGTGGCTGTTTGACAGGGCCTTGTTCTCTCTCTGCTTCAGTCACATGTCCGATCTTTAATCACATTACATCAACACTGTACTGTTTTCAGAACATTTTGTTTTGGTTAGGTTGATTGCTTTGATGTGGACATCTGTCTTTTGTCATTTTGTGCGTCACATTTTTTTGGTCATTGTGTTAAAAAAAAGAAAGAAAGAAAAAAAAAACAAAGAAAAACTACCAAATACGAAATCCATAAACTTTAATTCCTCACAGGGGAAAAAAAACTCATCTCAAACATGCAATTCAACAAAAATGCTCCTTTTGTTTTTCCTAAAAATTTGTTTTGCATTCGATTGTTTTGCCAATTTCATGACGAGGTCAACATATTTTGTTTGCTCATGTTCTCTTGTGACATTTATGCATTCTGCTGCACGCTATTTGAGAGGAGGTGGCAGGGATGGATGGTGTGCATGCAAGCACGAGATGTAAACCTGAAAACACTGTCAAAAAATATATAGTTATATTCAAAAAGGGCTCTTGGTCACTAGTTTCATCAAGTGTCACTCAGTTGTAGGATATAGTGCGTTTGTTAAGGTCCATTTAAGGTGGTGAATTAATACATATTTGGCGTCCTGACAGTAAGTTTAGCAGACAGGAAGTGTGTATTAGATTCGACAAAAATATACAGTACCATGTGTGTGTTCATGTAAATGTATTGACATGTCTTTGAGTAAAGTGTAGCTAAGCATTTTATTTTAAGGCTGTGTTATCTTATGAAGTGTGCTACACTATATGTACAGTATTGCAGTGCCTGTTTTAATGTATTTTATATGTCTTTTGTAGGTGTTGTAATACCTGCCGAGGGACTTATGTTGTCTTAAGTTTATGGGTCTAAATATTGGCTGTTTAAGGTGTTAAAGCCCCGATGTGCTGAATTTGAAAATGTAAAACTGCTGGTGTGCCTGCTGGTGTAGTCTCATAAAGAGACTACACGTAGCACACATGCTAGCTCGCTTTAGTTTTTTAAATTTATGTGGATCATTACAGCTGACTGCAGCTGTCAGTGAATGTAGAAAGCAAATGTTAAGTAGCTGTCAAGCGTGATGGTTTCATGGTCTCAATGAGTCTGATAACTGTCTGAATAAAATGTTCTTTCTCATTACCTTCCGGTCTGCTGTGGGGATGTTTGTCAAAATGTGACTGAATGAGATGGTTCAGCCACAGACCGAAGTCTCTGCCTCTTATATACAGTTGAGGACATGTGAGAATGTTATGAGCACTCAAAAGAATCTGTAAGAGAAATAGAAAATTATGTGTATAAAGTTGCTCAGTGTCACATGTGTCTCAGCCTCCCTGTAAATTCTTAAATCGCATTCAGTAAATTGTTTAATTTGAAACACATTTTAATATATTTTTTTTTCTAAAGCAGCTAAATAAATACTTAGATCAAACCAGACACAAATTTGTTCTGTTCTGGTGGTCAAAAGTTGAATAAGGAGGGGAGCGGGGTGAACAGATGTTACAACGCTTTGATTTTCAGAGTGCTGAAATAAACTGGAAATGTTTAGAGTCAGTGTTTATTTCAAATTATACTTTCTAAATCAGGGGTGCCCAAACTTTTTCCTTGTAGAGCCAAAACATGGTGGGCCATGGGCCAAAAGCATGCAAGTATTGTGCTGTTACACATCCTCACAATGTCCCCTCCACTCAAAAATGTGTTTTTCTTACATTTATGTCCCCTAAAATGTCAGACCTTGACTATACTGACTTGTATCCGTGCAAAGTTTGTCACTCGTATGGTGTTTTTGTATTCCTACATGAGGGAGGGAGATATCTGTGTACTTCTCCAAAATTTGAAATTTAAATTTAGCCCAGGCAAGCTACATTTCATATTTCACAAATCTGAAAGGCAGTCACAGGCAGAGAAACTGAAACCTTCAGTGCAGAGCAGACCGGACAGGCCAGAGAGTGAGAGTTTGCATTAGCACGGCTGCTAATGCTGTGTCAGCTACTGTCAGTTACAAGCTCACAAGCTAACAAACAGCATAAATAAAAGATGCTGACTACACTTACCTTTCAGATATGTCTGCTAGTTGCCGATATTGGTGCACATCTGACTCCTCATCTGAGTCTTATACATGTTTGAGCCTCAGTCTGAAGTGCAAACATGCCTGAGTCTTTCAACCGAAGCCATTCTGATACCCTCTGCTCCTTCACTGATCGATCTTACACAAACATCTGCGCTGAGGATTCATAGATTCAGAATTTTAAAATGGAGAGAAAAGTAGAGGTGCTTCCAGACAATTTCCAGAGCCCTTCACATGTTCTATGTAAAGAAAAAAAAAAAAAAAAAAGTTTAACCAAACATTAATCAGAGTATTACAAACTTTAAAATGTGTCTGGAGTGGAAATTTTAAGATGAATAAAGATACTAACAGTTTTACAGAGGGTTTTTTACAAATTTTTACACACATTTTTTTACACACATTTTTGAACAGTATTTTTTTACAACACAAAAAATACAACATCGTAAAAGAAACATATTTTACAATTTTTTTAAAATATATTTCAGCTTTTTCAGATGAGCTATCTATGGCCTGCAGGCTCCACTTTGGCCAGCCCCGTTCCAAAGACATCCATCAAGACATATGGATGTCTCTGATGTCAAATGAAAGTGTACTTAATGTCCGAAAGAATAATGTTTTTTTCCGATAAGTGTCGACAATCCACCACAGTGGCAAAATTTTCCAGTCTGCTGTTTCCATACTGTGCTGTCAGACCTCCGGTCCATATCCAAACTCACACAAGAGAGCGAAAGTGAATATTTGTCTTGGCTTCCAATGTGTTGGGGAGAAAATTAGCTATGTGTTACAATAACAGTGCGTCAAAATGCTGCAGTAATGTACAGTCGTGCTTCTCTGGAGGAGAGAGCCGAGGTGTGTTTGAAGGGAAGTTGGAAACACGTCCTGTGCTGTCAAGCCACCAGCCAGGGTCAAAGGTCAAGCATTTCCTCAAACCAATACTTCCCCCTGCTGAATGAAGACCCTGCCCCATCAACTGTAACAACCTCAGGTTTCTATTACCACTACTGTACAAATTCTACAGTTTCATCTTTATTTCAAAACAAACAAGCTTTTGCTGGAAATTTTAATGAAGGTTCGAAGTGTTTACTCATTCCCGACAGCTGTTTTTTTCACTGTTAAATTATTAATGTATTGACATGTATGGTAACTACTGCAAAAAATAAAAAACTGGATACAGAAGGATATTTAAAATTCTACTTATTTTGAAATAAGGTATTTAAGGAAACATTAGAAAAGAGGGGTTTAAGGAAAGAGAAAATGGGAAGGGAAACAAAGACAGAAGGAAGAAGGGAGGGAAGAGAAAGCAGGAAGAAAGAATGGATAATAGGAAGGCCTGGGGACATGATTTATAAAAGAAGGGAAACAGAAGAGGGAAAAGATGGAGGGAGGAAAACAAAGGGGAAAAAAGAAATAAAATCCTTTAACTGGAAGTAAGGATAGGAAAGTTGGGAAAAGAGAAAAATTAGAGAAAAGAAGCCTTGGATGGATTAAAAAGTGTAACAGAAAACTAGCTGTATCTCTAAAACTAGCACGTATGACCATCTCTGATTTTAACTGCATGTCTATATGCTGTTTTCAAAACCTTTTTGTTTACATTTTTAGGTCATTTTTGATATTTAACCCTAACCCTAACTACTCAGTTTTAAAAAGTAGCACAAACAACACTGAACATCTCCTAAAAACAGCAGTTCATTGTTGGCGAACACCGCTAAGCCGTTTGGATTTCCTCAGTCCAACATGTGCTGCTGTAAAATATCCCACTGATATCTCACTCTGATGCAGTTGGCACAGCTCATAAGTACTTGGAAAAACAAAAGCATGATGAAGGTCAGTTTTTATGGTCAGCAAATCATCAATTTCTACTTTTTATCCCCATTCCGTATTCCCATGCACAAAAGATGGAGTCAATGATCTGTGAAGTTGTTGAAATGTGAGTTGTTGGAAAAGACTTGATCGATGTTGGAGAAAGTGGTGCTAAGTCAAGGGGAGTTATGATAAACAGAAATCTGTTTTCTTAGCTGTCTGGCACTGTGTAAGTTGTGTATTTTGCAATCCAGTCTTTATGTTCATGTGCAGAAAGAAGTGAGATGTGTTCATATAAGTATTATCATGTATTGTCATGAAATGTAACCCTGACTCCAATAGAGTTCATCAAAAGCTCTGTACACCCCATGTGACCTGTCCTGTCCTATTGTTGTCTTTGCAAATATATGCTGTAAGAGGATTAAATGTCAATGTATGTAAATTATATGTTTATACAGGAATTTGACTTTATTATTCCCTTTCATGCTTGTCCAATCTATACTGACAATGACTTACAGCAAACAAAGAATGTATAATGGTGGGTGGAGTCACATTAGGTTTGTGGACTACTGCTTTGAAGCCTTAAGTTTGCCTTTATGGCTGCTGGTGTTTTGTTTTGAGCAGTGATCATTATGAGTCAAGAGCATGGAGCTGAGGATGAGCTCTGCTAAGAATGGCGTCGACACCTAGCAGACAGCTAGCTAGCTTCTGCAGAGATGCTGCTTATATTGCAGAACTTTAAGCCTTAATATTATTTAAAGGAGTGAGTTTTGTACCAGGCTGTTTACGTCTTTCCAATGCAACTGTCTTCAAAAGCTAACAGAAAATTATTTGCTGTGGGCTTTATAAAGCAAACATCTACGGACCAATCAGGCCTACAGCCAATCATAAGAGAAATGTAAACAGACACTGACCCAGGCCCCCAGAAACCCATGGATGGAATAAATGTAAGGAACCTTTATAAAAATGTCTTTTTTAGACAATCCATTTTTTATCAATGGTCACGTTTGGACATGTGTTATGTATAATGGACACATGCTTTTGGAGTGAACACTTTTTTTCAAGCTTAGCAAATATAATTTAAGGGGAAAAATATCCCAAAGTTGTGCTGAAGTTATTTATTGTTTCCCTCATTTCATTTAAGCTGTGAAGAGAAAAACATTAAAATACATTTTTAGCTTTTTCATCTCAATGTCCCATTTCTAGTTCTTAATGCTAATTATCTAATGGTGTTTGTATACTGCTCAGAATTCTTAAAAAGAAACAATGTGTTACACACAAAGCTTAAATGACTGTCAGATTGGTTATAGAAATAGAAATAGTTATTCACTTCTTTTCTTGCTGATGTAGTTCTTGTTCCAGGCAGCAAGGTGGATGGTTGTGCATAATTTATAGAACACACACAACCAAAACATTTCACATTTGGTTCCACTCTTCCTGCAACCACGAGAACGCTGCAGTTAAGGAAGAATAAAAAGTATAAGATGCACTGTGTTTTAACGAACAGAGTACTCACACATGGGTCAGGTAAGTTCGGTGCATTTTGAGTCAGGGGATCAAGCAGCAATTTGGCCTTTTATCTCAGTGAAAGATAAAGCCCTACTAATGACTACCACTGGGAGATAGCAAGAAACTGATACCTGTTTAGGAAAAGCAGTTGGCACTACCTTGTGTATTTTGCATCCAAACAGCTTGAATCATTTTTGTATTTGATGCTCAATTGTTGCCATATTAATGAGATTGTTCCTGCTGAGATGTAACAGAGAAGCCCGAACACAGGGGACAAGTTACTAGGTCAGATATGCTGCACACACCTCATTGTAGTAGGATAATTATCAATAATGCAATGACCTCATGTCAGTACTCCTAACCTGGCTCATGTCATATTTCTAAATGTAGCCCACATCTGATATAATTTAACCTAGTGACAGTATAGACTCAGCTTTTTTTGAATGAATTATTCCAGATTTTTAAAACTGCTTTATATTCCAGACACAGTTCCACAGCATGCTTTGTTCCATTTCTGAGAGAAACACTGCTCTTATTTTCCCTTCTTTTTACAACAAAGTATCTCCTTTAACAATCACCTAATACGGGCTGATCATTAACTCAGTGCACGAGCACATTGCAAGTTTGTTCGAGCCGGGTAGAATTAACATTGACTAGACAAGGCTGAATTGTGTTCGTGGAACGGCTAAAGTCTTGAGTGGAAGTCAAAGTTAATTCAAACACAGATTTCCTTATATTCCTTGATGGAAACCCTCTCTGGGTGTTGGCCCTTGATTATCAACAAACTGAGAGGTCACATGGACTGACAGGTAAACTATCTGCACTATAAGGTCATCAGGTCACTTATGCACATATGAGTAAACCGAGCCACTTGTTTGCCATTTATTTTCACTTTGCAATATATCAATGACGTGCTGATTTTGCCCAAAGAGAAAAAGCACAGTACAGTTTAGCGAGTGAATCAATGCTAAAGTCATATATCTGCTATCACTCAGGCTGTTGCTTAATTGCTCTGCTTTCACACCACAAAAGAACTGCACCAGGCAATCTTGGTGCAGCTGTTTCGTCAGAACCAGAGTTTGATCTGGCTGCTGGTCTGGATTACAGACTTCCTTTTTAGACAGATCATTGATATTTTCCGTGTGGTAGGCAGGAATCCCGACCACAAGCTTCAGAGACCCACTGCCAGAGTTGGTGTCAGTGTCAGGTTGCCTTCAACCGGCCACACAGACCAGAGACAGAGTGTATGGAAGCAGGTCTCCCTGGCGGTATCAAAGATGTTGCTGGCTTTTTGTCAAGACAAAGACGTAATGAGATCTTAGCTGTTCGGAGTCGGCCTCCGAGAGTTTCCCCAGCCAAACGTCCGGGGCCAGCCGCAGGTCAAGCCTCTCTATGTGATTTATGTTCTACTTTATCAGACATAATGAGTGTTCTCACAATTAGCTCGAGACACGCTATCAGAGTGCAGCTCCGTGTCAGCGCTGACCCTCGCTGACACAGCTGCTCGAAACCTGGGGTTTCTGTTTTAACGGGCGGAAATCGCAGCTTCACTCACTGCAGCCGGGGCTTGTTACGCCGCCTCAGGAGAGCAGCTCTCACCTCGTCACTGCAGAGCATCGCCTCAGCTTTTTTCCGTCACATCCTGCTGTGACCTTTTGAGGTTTTAAGTGGGTCAGTAAAACGCCTTTTCAGTACCTGCTTACTGCTTGTAGATGTCAGCGATGGTGATTTTAAATAAGTGGGGGATGTATAACAGGTGTCCTGTGTCAGTCTGTTTGTCGCAAAATAGCAACAAAAGAGGAAAAAGTTAGAAAAACGTTTTATGACTTGTATAGGCCTCGCTATTTAATATTAAGATTTTTTTAATCCCCACAGAGAAATTCTTGAGCAGTATTGAGAGAAATATATCTAAAATATATGTATGACTAAACTATAAGTAGCTTCACATTTGCTAGATGTTATATCAGAGTGGTGTAAACATGAGTGCATCATAAAGTAAGATGATGTATATTTGTTTAAATTGGTCTATTGTACAAAATACCTGCTATCACTTTTACTGTATTTGTATATCAATGCAACTTGGGTACTTCTACTGCAAAATACTGACTGCAGGACTTATGTTTGAAGGAACTGTGGCAGAACTGCTTTTACTTTGAATGATAAGACTGAGATTATAAGCAAAAGCTAACAGGACATGACAGCCACTGTGACGCTAGTTATGCAGCTTGTTAAAGTTGTCAATCATGTCATATGTTTCCTAGTCAGACGTTTGACTATAAATATACATTTTACTGAGACTATCTTCACTTGTTTTGGAAATTAAAGCTAGGACAACAGTTTTCAAAGTTAGAAATTATAACACGAACAAAAAAATTTTATTTGCCATGCCCATCTTCCTCATTTCCTGCCAGTCAAAAACAAAAATATACATCATGTTATAAGCTGTCAGTGATGTCCTTGTACAGTCTAGGCCTGTCTTGAAGCTGCTCTGCTCCTGAAATTTAGTTGGCTATCTTCCTTGCAAGCATATTTTCTGAACTAAAAATTTCTGCAGGAACTGAAGGCTTTGCTCTTGGTACACAGATGCTAAAGGTTAAGCAAAACCTTAAAATCTGGTACAGAAAATCAATAACCAACTGATACTTTTAAATGTTAAAAATGCTTTACTAAAACCACATAGAGGAGAGCAATGTGTCATGATCTATGACGTGTGCATTTATCTGCTGAGCCTTATCATTTATTTTCATTGCCTTTATATATCACTAGTTTGTGCCTCTTGTCCGAGGCAAATTTCCACTGCAATTCAATTGTTCTTTTATGAGCAAATGCCTGCAGACATATATACATTCATTCATAAATATATTAATTTATACATACATGCATACATATATGCATACATACATGCATATATACATAAGAATGATAAATACTAAATAAACAAGTAATTTATCAACAGCTTTTAGGTATTTGTATTATCGTTAAGACATTTACATGACTGCTGCAATAAATCATGAATTTGGATTTACAAACAATTTGATAAGAGAAATGTCTTTTATATAGAAGTAATTCATGAAAAAAGTTTTAATATGACATTTTAGAATTTTATTTAGCAGTTAGGCCAATTATCAAAAGTGGTACAAAAGTCACTTTAAATTGTTGAATAATGTATAACCTTCAAATCATCTCATGACAGTGATTTTTCTTTACAAAAATATTGTTCTGACTTTTTTTTAATAAAAAAAAATAGCCCTTAGTTGACTTCCATTGTTGGCTATATTCATTCATTCATTTCATTTGAATTACTCGTATAAGTTCTAAATTGTTAACCTACAAATAATTGACAATATTTGCTTCAGTCTTTGTGTCTTTTTCTGAGTAAAAGAAATAATTTATGAATAATCAGACTCATTCAGTTATATTTTGATTTAATAAAGTCCCCATTTCAAAGTAGATATGTGACAGCAGAAATCAAAAAAAAATCTAAATAGTACAGCAGATGATGATGTGTTGGAACTGATGTTAAATAGCACCACCCACTCCTGGATGTTTTGGAAAATCATTTCCAAACCTGAAGTCTCAGAGCCACATTGTGACAGTTTGCCTTTTTAATAGCTTGCAGAGAATTTACATAATTTGCTAATGCATCTCTTTACCAAGTACACGTTCCAGAATAAATGGAATATGAGCTTTCCATACTGTGCCACTATAAAAATGATAGGTGTTTTTTGTTTGTTTGCTTTGTTTGTTTTTTTGTTTTGTTTTTGTCAGGATGGGTAAAATAAATTACACAAATAATTCAAACCATAATTTGTACATGAGACTTTTCATTTAACTTAAATGATCATGAGCCTGTTTAAAAGTCCTTGTGGATCTCTGCTCTTTGTTAGTCAGTCAGCTATTGTTACCTCTAAGCTAATTAATATCTTCATGCCTCCGGCTCCCAGCATACATCACTGCATGTTGCCCACAGAGTCAGACTTCCTGGCAAATTGGAACAACTAGGGACACACATTTTCACCAATATGCGCACAAAGAGAAACACACACAGGGAGCGTTACAGATAAAGGTCCTCTGCAGGTTTGCCAAGAGCTGTTGATATCAAACAGTGCTTTAATATTTCACATTTATGTCAAAAGTTCAGGTGCACCATTCGTCTTTATAAACAGCTGTTGGCTTGTGAGATTCCCTCTAAAAAGAATAATTCCCAGAAAAGAGCATTATGATTTTTAGGTTTTAACGGTTTCTGACCTTTTAAAAGTGGGATGTAAAAATGATGTTGCAATCAGCACACTGTAATGTCATGACATTAACTCCTCACACAACACATTCATGGTTCCCAGAGGATGAGTCCTCATGTTCTCAGCAGCATCCTGACCTTTCCTCCATCACCACCATTTCCTGAAACTACCCATGAAATATTCAAATTGTAGCGATCCGTGAAATTTTTGATCACATTCATGCTCCCTGGAAGGTGAGATACAGCATTTCTGTTCTGAACACTGACCTTTCCTCTAGTGCCACCATCAGGTCAGACTGCTTAACTATGTACACAACAAATCAGAATATAACAGGAGTATTGTCGTGGAATTTAAAGATCATTCCTACTTCCCACTTAATGAACTTTTTTTTGTAACAATCTCCACAAGCTTTCCTCGGCCACCAACTGCAGCACAGAGTTTGAAAATGATTTATCATTTGCTGCACAACTAAATCATAAATATGAACAGTCATTTAATTGCACAGTAAAGGTATACTGGATTTCATCTGATTTCTTCTGAATTTTTTGTGTAACAACATTTTACCAAATAGTGGCAAGCAATCTACCTTCATCTTTCTTTAGATTGCAACACCACTCTGATCTAGTAGTTTGCAACACATGTTATAAAAAGGTTTACTGTCTTGATGAGTTCTTTTTAAAAAAAAATTGACTTTAGTTTTATTATAGATGACATCTAACAAAGGTCCACAGTCCAGCTGCAGTCGGTAGTCTGCATCACAACTTCTTGACCACTTGGACAACCCAGTGGAACATCGACAGAGGCTACTCATTGTTTTGCCAGTAAAAAAAAAAAAAAAAAAATCTAATATGAAGTGGCAGCAGTAAGAAACCTGAACTTCCAAAGTTGCTTTATGTAGTAACTCAATCCAGCTCTGACACCACGGCAGTAACGGGGTGAATGGAACAGGAATGATGGAAATATACGCATTAATTGTTTCCTGTGAATCCCTCGTAGGGAGGCAATTTGAGGCGATCCAGCACTATTAGACTACTAGAGAGAAGTAATTAAAGTTATATTGAGTGTAATTGCTGAAAAAATGCCAACAATACGTACACAACACACAGCAGCAGAAAAGGCAATCAAAAAGGTCTTTGGGGAGCTGTTTCTAGCTTTTTCTCTCATTAACCTCCTGAGAACTCGTACTCAGTATGTTCACTGTGGACATGAGCAACATAACAAGAATTTATGTAAAGTCTATTCTGTCTTTAAATGTTTTGACTTTTCTGGGTCTTCCTGTGACTCACTGCCTCCTATAGCTCATATTTCCACAGTTTCCAGGCCTGCATTACCCACAATGCAAGAAACTGCTCTTTATGGATCAGCCCAGGCTTAACCAGAGCCATCAATTACAGGACAGTCAGACACAGCCAATATTTGGTCATAACTCAGTGAACCGGCCGTTCAGGCAGCGAACTCCTCCTGCCACATTTAGCCGGCTAATAATGATTTAATGGACAGGCTGCGACAAAGATAAACAGTAACCTCATTCTTGACGAGAGAAGCTTCTAATTACATCAGCACAGGCAGAGGGGCAGTCTGTCTGTATATGCGCAAAATAACTGGGTGCACATGTCTACCATATGGGGTCGAGCCCCCAGGCTGCAGCTCTGCCGCTTGGAAACAAGACAACGGCAAACTGCAAGAGTGAGAACTTCCCAGGGAGACATGTTTGAGCCGACTTTGATCATTTACGAGCAGGAAAAGGGGGGCCAGTTGATGATCAACATCAACTCATCACAATGAGCTCTGATTTCATTTATGATCATCAAAGGCAGCTCATCACAGCACGCCCATTGTGCACTTGACAATAAACTCTATGTCACTGTGAAGAGGCACAGACAAAACATGCCAACTTTCATTATTTGGAATCTCTTCTCTGCTTTTTTTTTTTGCAATGACGCTTTTCAAATTCATAAAGGGGGCAAATACTTTGGTGTAAAGTGTAGATATTTGGAATAATTTTGTTCTTGATGTTTACTGATTATGCCTCTGGAATGATGACTGTATTATGCAGCTGACATCTCTGGATAAGTAATCTATTCCATCTCTTTATGCCCTGGGAGAAATAATTTTTAATTTGCACAGATGATGCAGTTAGTAAAGCGCAGTTTGAATGTTGATCAGACAGCTCATTATTCTCTGTTTCCCCTCTAAAAAGGTCACAAGATAACAAAGAAGACATTTTGAAAAAGAAGTAAAAACATTTTATGAACAAACTGTACTTTTTCTGACTTTTCTCATATCTTTGCTTTTTTTTCTTCTTTTGAATCAGTTTTGCTTCTTCAACAGTACAAAAATAAAATAAAATTAAAGCTGCGAGCAGCGTTGGACGGGCCCGAGCACCTCTCCCCGCCCGTCCCAGCCGGCGCCAGTCG
>JAQNCA010000013.1:8289334-8313022 GCA_029783725.1 Acanthurus tractus
AGCTTCGATTACACACTTTACACACACAACACACACAAACACACACACACACACACACACACACAAACACACACACACACACACACACACACACAGTAAAAACTTTATCATAGAAATGAGAAACATTAGCAAAAGATAAGATTAACACTTGTGTGTAAACCAAGAAAAGAAACTTAATATTATTTGAGTGGCAAAGAATGGCTCCCTCTGCTGGTAAAGAGAACAACAAACATATTCTAACTGAAGCATTATTAATCATTTATTAAAATGCTGTAAAAACATCCCAAAACAAAAAATAATTACTCCTAATACTCCTAGAATTAAAACAAAATCCTAATGTTACCTGGCCTTAATGACTGTCGCACTGGTGTTTGCTTCAGTCAAAAGATGAGACTGGTGCTGGTTCGCTCAATTTTTTTTTTTTTTATCGCACTGGCTTCATCATTTCATTACTCAATAATTGTATACATGAATATTAATAGACTCCCATGTTCAAGAGAGAGCTTCTTTATAGACTTTCCTGTCACTGCAACACCTTAAAATAATGTTTGCCATACTCATAATATTTCTCAAATTGTGTGCTGATGTGAATGTTCAAAACAGCAGCTCACAACTTATTGTTTATCAAGTTGAAAAGTTTGAATCAATGTCTTTTTTGATTACAAACCCATTCCATGAAATGCATTACTAGAGTACAAAATTTTACATATTCATATTTTCATGCTCTCAATTTACTCCTTTATCTTAACTGTTGATTTATGCATTCTTGTTTCTTTCTGTTAAAATCGCGAGTTTTTTGTATTTATTCCACTTGTCTGTGGTGTTCAAGTATTGTTTCTAGTTTACTTGCTAAATGATAAGTGTGCTGTTATTACCACAGACTGCAAGACATAGACATGTCTCTGTTTTTGAAGAGCCATTTTGGCAGCACCACCTGACCCTCGACTAATCCAAAGGAGGGCAAAGAGATGAAGCGTGGGTGGAGCACAGACTTCTTGGACTATCTGTAAGCGCAATTAACCGCATAGCAAGTAATATTATTTGACCAATATTTGCATGAAAAATTTCCAAAAGACATCAACACAACAAACGTGGCCAAGATGTCAAGTTCAATTACTTTAATGACTTCTGATGTTATGCCCAGCAAACAGCTAGCGGCTAGCTGTCACCCTAACAGGCCATCCTCTTGATTATGCATGACATTAGGACCGACTAGGGATAATTGAATATTGCAAGTCAGCATTGTCAGCACTGAAAAAAATGGACAACAACTGCCTTCATGCCATCTCAAGGGCTCACTCAAGGACGTCAAAGAACATGGAGGCAAAAGTATGCGAGAGTGCCCCTTCCCACAGCGTGGTGGAAATGCCGGATGCTGAATTCAAACATGATGGTGAATTAGTGCATAAAAGCTGAAGTTGTCCACTTTTTCAAACAGGGCTGACACTGTCTTGGACTGGAAAATTAGTTCTGACTAAAACCATGTTTGTACCAGGCTGCTGACAAGGTTTGATTCATTCTTGAAACCAGCCTCAAGTGGGCATGTAACAGCAGTTTTTTAGACTAGCTCTGTTTTTCATTTGCAAAGGTCAGTCCGTACTTGTGTAAAACAAAGTTAATAAAACACCTTTTGCAAAAAATCCTTGAAGGGGGCACAAATCTATAGTTTCATTTTTATAAAAGCCTCAGTAGTTTCCTAAAAAATAACTTGACATTATAGCTTTATAGGAGTTTTGAAAGAGGTAAACTGTTAATCTGCCACTGAAAGTAGTCCCTATAAAAAGCACACACATTTGACACTCTACTTAATTTATACCAACAAGATGATGTGTGTATGAGAGAAGGTCCATTGGCTTTGTCCTTGGAGATAAAGGAACATGTCACCGATCGCAACAGTGCAGCTCATGTTGTTGTCCTTTTCTGGGATTTATCGACAGTTTGAAAAATGAAGATTGAATTTAGCCTGATCATGAAAACACAACTTTATCACTGACAGCCTAGCTGACAACTCAGCTTCAAGTAATAACTAAGTAGTTTGTAATAACAATACCTTATTAAGGGGAAACAAATTAGGTTATTTAAGCATACGGCCTTCTAAGCTGGGGCAATGTAATTCCTTTAAAGCACAAATTCCAGGTTACAAATTTTGCCTAAAGAAACAACTTATGAAGCAACACATATTATCTGAAAGACAGCTCAGGTCACAGCACTTTCCAGTACAGCTGTAAAGGCTCTGTGACAGTTCAAGGCTCGTAGTAAACTGAGCCTGCTCTCCCCTGCAAGGTTTTTATTTCCAAATCCTTCGGATTGTGGACACAGAAACATACTGACAATATTTTAACTGTGCAGGCCGAAACATATGGAGCAAAATAATCCGACATGGTGCAAAAGAACAACATGTATCGGGTAAGACGATATATCACTCCACAAATGCTGTTTACATATAACATTATATATGTACGTACGTCATGCAGTTTGGCTGCAGCTGCAGAGGAAACAGTGGTGAGCGACCAACGGTGTGTGGCTGAGATGAGGTAATTTGAAAAGTATATCACTTCAAAAAAAAAAAAAAACCTATCCCCTGAGGAATCCCACAAGGGGGCACAAACACGTGAAGGTGGTATCAATGTGAAGGATTGAATGTACAACATGTTACTTTACCATGAATCATGATCCATCCATTTCCTGTATTGTAGTTTGTGAGGGATCTCTCCCTGAGGATAATTACAGCCTCTACAGTTTAGCTTTTCTCCAGCGATTTCCTGCCCCATGAAATTAGGCCTCACTGAGTCCATTTATCATCCCGTTACCACAGTTCTGTTCTCTAAATATAGATCCAGGTCTGGAAGAAGTAGAGAACGAGAGCCAACTGTGCCAACAACAACAACAACATTAGCAATCACACAATCGGTCCCCCATCTTGATTACAGCACTTTAGATAACCCGCGTGTTTGAAAACAAGCTATATCGACCTTTGTCTTAACTGTGGTTTGACTGATTGTGTTAATCTTGAAACTGAACCGCCTTCCTTCAAGAACATCTAATTTAGTACTGCATTCAGAACTGTATTGATTATGTATTTATTAATAAAGAATTGACACTCTTGTTGTTATTTCCTGCTTTGCCTTTTTGGAAGCCTTTTTTTCCAGCTATGTGAATGGTGATAACTTCATTATAGACACAGAAACTAAACAGTTCCAAAACACATTATCTTTCAAAACTAAACCCATATAGTGCGTGTAAGTGTCATATTACAATATGAGTTTTATAGAAAACATTTTTTAACTGTAAAACAAATAAATAAGGTTTAGAAGAAGAATTCTAGGATTTACAGAAACTTTGGTCTCTCTGGTCCCTGAAAAGACCAGCTGTGTTTGTGACCTTCCACACCAAGCCAACTGCTACATGCCTTGGGTCTTGGATTCATCTGATATAAATGCTTTTGATGTAATATTGATATAATAAAATTGGAGTTTGTTGAGAGCCTGGTGTGTCTCATACTGATGTTAAAGGGTAACTTCTACGTCTGCATAAAGCTTTCAATGGACGTGACAAAGGGTTGATATCTGACGTGCTGGAAAGAGAGAGGGCCGCCTGTTATGATTTGCTATTTTTATAACAAACACATGGTATTGAGTTTTTGTGTTGATTCAGCTTAAAACACAAAACTCTTACACTTTTTGTCATTTTCACCGTCCCATCTCATCTCATCTCCCATCACAATTTTTTCTCATCTTCCATTCTGCAATTAAAAACTATTCCCATAAACAAATTTCCTATACATTAACTGACCACAGGATATGGGGCATAAATTTTACTATGTTCACGCATTTATTGATCAGTTCTGAATAGTAAATCTTATTAAAGATGATGGGTATGTTGTAAGTTGTGCAGGAATTTGGTAAAAAAATTTAACCTCGGGATGGAGACACAAAATTCATCGGGTTACTTGAGCTTTATCGGATTTACAAATTGCCATGCTAATTTATCCAGTAGATGTTAAGATATTTCATTGGATAAGTGAGAAGTTTGATTAGCTAAAGTTGCCAATGAAAGTCACTGGATTTATCCTCTGGGCAAACCAGAGTCACCGGCAATCCATCTGATAATTGTCCATTTCTCAGCCTGGATCACAGTGGTGGACTGTGTAATGGTGCCATTAATAGAGCCATGCTACAGACTGAAGGCATGCAGACATCCTTTAAGTGGGTCCTGTAGCTGTTGCATTATGCAGGTACACAATAAGAACATGCATGATAATGTCTGCAAAGGGCTACACTACTATTTATTTCAACATGACCACACTGTTATGTATAATGCAAAAGGCCAATAAGTAATGTGGGAGACAATTCCTTGGAGTAGCTGTGATAAAGTCTGTGGAGGCAGCACATAACTCACAGACGTATGATGGTCTTAAATGCATATCCGGCCAGATATTATGTGCATCTCTTGAGCTTTTCTCTTACTTTGCTTTATGGTTATGGATGAAAATTCTCAGCCGTTTAAATTATACACCGCTTCATTAAAATAAGGGCTCTTATTCAGCCTTTTCTTGCAGGAAATATGTTTCATGAGCAGTCATTAAAATTCAGTTAAACATGTACGACAAACTCCCCAGAGAGGTGCATGCTGGTAGCATAAAATATGGCCATGGAATGTTTGACTTTAGCAGGGAAATGAGGGAACAAGCACTAACACTTAGTGTGATGTTTATTTGACAAGGTTGTCACTCCAAAAGGAACCTCTGAACTGACCTCTAAACACACCTCACCTGCAGTTTAAACAATGTCTATGCTTTAACACTTCATTTTTATCAGGAAACAAGCCTCCTTTTTATTCCCTATCAGTAAAACAGCAGGGAAGAGTTTATTTTGAAAGGGACAAGTAGGAAAACATCTTTGAAATGACTTTGACCTATGTCTTTCCGTTGAAGTTAGATTAAATAAGGTGCCAGTGGTCGTATCAGAAAGGCCTCTGAGGCCATCAGGAGTGTGTTATTATGTCGGTGGGAAAATGCAGAGCGGGAAGTGAGAAGTGATGAGGGTCACAGCAGGGTCGTGACATGAAGAACGGGGCCAATTGAGTGAGAGGGCCCCAGGGGCTTCTGCTCATGAATGAACCTCCTCAACCAAACAAAACAATTCATCTGAGTTCGTCAAGGCTTCAGTTCCAAACACGTAGATACTGTATATCCAATACTTGGACGTCTAAACAAGTCAAATCACTCCACACACTGGAAATGGTTGATGATGGTTAGTGAAAGGCATTTGAAAACAAAACATGCAAGTCTCCTGAAAACCTAGAAAAATACATTTTTCAACCACAAGATAAATGCTTAAAAGAGACAAAGCACTGAGCTAAAATAATGATAGAGTCAGAACACAGTCATAGTGGTGAAAGATTCATTTCCTTTTGCTTCAGAAAGCTGGATTTAAGTCCAGACTAACTAATTTTAATCTTATTAAAGGTTTACATTACTACATTTTAGCCATTGTTCGCTGTATCACTGCATCAAGACATTTTGAAGGACAACTTTAAAACCTGTAATCTTGCATAAACTGCCGAATCAAAACCACTTTAACTCTGCCTATAAACAGTCTTAAGTCTGTTTGTGAACAAAATAGTAATTTAGTCTGTCTGTCATTTAGGTTTTCCAGATTATGCACGTTATTAGTATATTATCAGCACCCTTCTTTTGCACCATTGTGAGAGTAACAAGTGTGATTTTAAGTAAAATGTTTTAGTTTACCACATTTTTTAAAATAAGTATAGACTGTCCAAATCATCCAAAGCCAACAATTAACATCTTTAGTAATCATCTGACTTTACCACTTTAGCATGTCAGGCTAAAGTGGTAAAAAATGGGAATTATTATAGGCTACCTGCTAAACATCCACATTTTAAAAATGCTTCGAAATGTTGTCAATAGAAATTACATGGTGATTTTGGCATTTATGATGTAATTGATTGGATTACAAAACATTTTACCTTATTTTTTTTACCATGTGGATTAGTTTAAAATCATAGGGTAAAAAATTTGCACCGCACTGACTGCTAAAAGCTGGACAGCCATGATTTGATTTTTTTTTTATATTTTTATCGACCACACGACTGTGGCAGGCACAAATAGTGTGATAACTATAGTGTTCCAGCTAGTTGCGAAAAAATTCTATACCCCCAAGATAAAACCAAATGTCGTTCTGGAACATTAGCTATCTCACATTAGCTTGTTGACGTGAGCTAATAACTCAGGACACCTTGCCTCTGGGTGTTTCTTTAGATTTGCGGTAAAAATCTTTGCCGAGAGGAGCAACCTTTTTAGGTCATACAAGTTGCACTGGACATAGATGTTATTCTTTAAAACATTATTGACTGAAAGCGGTGGTGGTTTTGCCTAAAATGCAAGGCTGTTCCTATCTAAACCTTCCATCATGACAAAATTCCTTTTTCTATCAGCTTCTCCACAGAACATGTGTTTTAAAAAAAAATACACTTACATCACACACACTTTTCTAAAGGTAATAGATGTGTTATCTGCTACGAGCACTACCCTGCATGTTAGCATGCTGCCGGTGGCATCTATCTCAGCACTGCTGTATTTTAGAGCTGCTAGCATGCATGTGGAGTCAGTGTCATTGATACTGAATATCCACAGTTGGTTGCTGAAAAAACATAATGACTTTGAAAACCTATTTGCAAAAGATTTATCAGGCCTCAGCTCTCATAGCTGGAGAGGTGCTTCTTACTGACAGAGGGTAACTTTTAACTTCTAGGTTTCACAGTTTCACATGTAGCTTTATGTCTTCCTCGGAAGAGTCACATCTGGTGTTGTAATGCACAGGTTGTCACACACATGAGGCAACACTAAAACAGATCTAATGCTTCTGTCTCTTTAAGCCATATTGTTTTATGAGAGTCTTTAGATCACAGAAAGGGAATAAATGTGACCAATGTGACCATGCAGACTTCTTAAGTTACACTGTCAGCATTACACACATCTTGGCCTGGCCAAAACTGTCACATCTGGAGGTAAAAAGCGCCCAAACTTGATTAAAGAGGCAACAGAAATCTGAAAACAGGAAAACAGTGGACAGTAACAAGGGAGACAAGGGACATAACAACTGCCCCAAACAGAGTTTCTGTCTAAACAAACCTGCCAGATAAAACTTAAGTTATACCAATAATGATGACAGCGGAACTAGAGTGGAAGAAATCTCAAGGTAAACAAACAAATACATTTCATCTGTCACATAAGACATCACTCAAATGTAAATATTCTCATTACCTGTAACTTTTTTCTCCTGCTAGATTTCTTGTTTTTTTACAAAATCAACTTATTACAGAGGAGATTAGCCTTTTTTATATGTCAGTATTTCAAAAGGTTTCAAAACAGTTACATCAACTTAAAAAAGACAATAAAGAATTAAGGATGAATCAAATCTGTAGATGCATGTTGCTGTTTTTTCACTTAACAGCGGTGATGACTGTAATTTCAGATATTATGGCATGAATTCTTTTCAGATGCTCAAGTTTCTCTCTGCATGGGGCAACAAACTCTAACTATCTGTAAGTCATCAGTCTGCAGTGACCACTTCCTGCACAGACATTGTCCATTTGACCCGATTCCGGTCCTCTCAGTTTGATTCCACATCAAATACTCACCCTTCCCCTTTGTCCTGATGCGAGGAAGGGCTCCACTGACCCAGCTATGATGTCCTTTTCCCCATAAATGTTATTGCTGCTCTCATCGTATTTCCCCGGTAGTATCTGTGTCGCCTCTTCCTGCCGAGAACTAACTCAAAACATGTTTGCCTGTGATCTAGCATACCAGGACCAACCGTTATTTATTCATTAAACAGAGTGTTCATTCGGACTGGGAAGAAGATCTCTGAGGTTCCTGCGCAGGATCAGGTATCGGTCATCCCCTGAGCATGGAGGAGTCTCTCCAGGTTGCCATGAGGGAAGAATTCCTGAGAGGAAAATAATGTGTCCATGTGAACGCCAGTCAAGTGTGTCAGCTGATGAGAAAGCATGTTTTCAGTTAAGTCTAGACATAATAAACCATGATTAAAGGCCAATAACAGTCTGACAATGATGATTAAATGAAATAAAAAAGTATTATTATTAACAATTTTGAATGTAAGCTACAGTGGAAGAGGCCAACATTTTTATAAAGGTCTATATGTATGCAAAACTGAACCCTTGGTAACATAAATCTAAGGAGGATATCTGCCATTAATCAAGGATATAACTTTGAATGACCTCACTGACAGTGTTATAGTTCTTAGCATCGCAAGAAAAAATACTTTTGATACACACAGTAGGAAAACAATAATAATGGTGCTGTGAGCCAGCTCCTCTTAAAGAACAAGGGGAGTCCCCTCTGTCTGAGAGGCAGTTTCATTTCTATTTCCTCTTTTTTAATAAAAGAAAGACAATACAATGACCCTGTAAGAAATTATGTTAAATGCCATTATAAAGCCTCCCACTTTAGTGATAACATGAAAGTTACATTATGTAACTATTAAACCTTAAAGTAACTGATTTAAAATCATTTCTTATGTCAAGTTTACACATAACAGGATGAAGAGTGTCTCTGTCCAGTGTCTGCACAGTTTAACTCGGTTGGGTGGGTTGGATCACGAGCTGAATGATTTACAATGTTTTGTCTCCAACACCAACGACCATCGCTGGTTTTGATGAAAGTAGATCATATTTTATGGAGTAAATACTCTCAGATTTTGTGTCTGGTGTTCTCTGGCTGCTCGACCTCAACTCTCTGTGATTTATGGAGTTTCCTGAAGTAACCTCCAGCTATGCTACTGTGGCTGCTACCTAGCTCTTTGTAGTTCTGCAGTAACAGCAGACTCTGCTCGGGAGCTGGGGATTTTTTTTTGTGGTGATATTGCACCTGAACCAAATAACTTATCAATGTCAGTGGACATTATGATAGAGACCAAAAAATAAACGACAACACAATCGGATTAAAGACAATGAGAGTGATTGAGAAAAAGAGAAGAACAAGTGTTGAATTAGCTTTCAGTTGTTGGTGGGTGCTTTGCAAAGGCTGTAAGACAGATGCTGCTATGGATGTTTTTGTGTGTCTGTCTTGCCGATCTATGTGTTCTTGTGTTGTCACACTTGCTCAGTGTTTGACTGTGGTTAACGAAGCTGCTGAGTCTCTTGTTTTTTTTTTATTATAAGCCAAATCCGCTCATGTATACAACATTTTGAGCCAATTGATGTCATAGCCAGATGTTAGCAGTAAAGTGTCTTTGGTTGAGGTTGTGTTAGCTAAACATGCTGCTGTTCTGAGATGCAGGCAATGTTTATGCAAATTTTGACTTCCTCACAGCAAGCATGCATTTTTATTTTAAGACACGTTGAAGCACAAAACATTACATCTAACGATACTGTCACAGAAACCTCGGATTTCTACACGCCAGTGGTGTTGCATTCAGTCTATTGGGGCATCAAATCACACAAAATACCAGTTGCTCCATGATGTTTGCTATGACATGTGTTGTAGAAATAGGTGTGATTGTCAGGCTGAGAGAACAGGGTCCTACAGGCATTACAAAAGGGAGTATTGTTGTGTTACGCCTCAATATGACTAAAGTCACCAGCTTCCCCTGAAGGAAAAGAGGAGTGAAGAAAGAAGGATTTCCCTATTTGATTTGGAAAAAACATGCAAAAACGTAGAACACTGCACTGCCAGATACTCTTGAACACAAGTGAGAAACTGAGTTTTGTTTCATCCAACATCACGAACAGTAACTATTCACCCTTTTTGAACTGAGGAACAACAACAAAAAGCAAGTTGGTCCATTGGACAGACCCAGATAAGGAATATTGCATTTAAGAAAGTTTTTATTATATTCAAGAAGGTGAGGACACACTTTCAGGTACAATGCAACATGGATAAGGAGAAGCACTGGGTTACAAGCTGACATTGCCGCTCTAAAACACAGTTGGATTTCACATTAATGTTTTACCTTAAATTTATAGTCTGAAAGCCAAGCCATTACCATGACATCATCAGGGTAGTTTTATTAAACTTTTCCCTCCAAAACCACAAAGGAAGTTATACAGATATAATTTCAGGATTGAGTGGCAGTCAGATGAATCACGATGTGTACAGTTGGTGGATTATTAATGTTAGCATGAACACCAACAACACCTAATTACTCAGCAGTCTATTCTGAAGTGGTAGTTGATGACCTGGCCGGCTACAGAATCAAAAATCTATCTATTGAGCATACATGACTGTAAGTGAGCAGACTCCTCATAACTCCCTGTGATTAATATACTAATACTTCATGAGCTGGAGTCAAATCAGGTGTGGATGCTGGTGATTAGGATTATAATAAGGTAATGAACAGGATGACAAAAGCAGTGATGACTCAGTAATGAGATCGGTAATGAGAAGGGGAGCAAAACTGGGAAACTAAATTATAAGTGATAGATGGACTTAACTTGTTGATACTAACTGAGTCCAGCTGTTCAAAGGAAAGCCATGGAAACAACCGTTTGCTGTTAACAACGATAAATCCTACAAACTCTGTACAGCTGGGGTTATATATGACGGGGCTGAAGTCTACATACAGAAATAAACAAATTGGCTATATATTGGTAAACTGACACACACTTGGTAAGAATAGAGATAAGGAACCAGGGTGCTCAAAAGCTTGGCATGTGACTGAATGATCAGTGTGCTAAATCTTAGTACCACTGTTACACCAGTCACCATGTTTTTATTGGAATTCTTGGACATTAAATGTTGATCTGCATTTGATCTGCACTACTGTTTGTTCTTAGGGTGTAGAAAGAGTAATATTATGTTTATGTGAGTTTTTTTAATTAGCAAAACACAGTTTACACAAGTAAAAAATATAGCATACATTACAATATATAGAATCTAAAGTTGAATGAATTTCCATTTTTTTATTGGGGCATGTGTAAATAAAGAAAAAGCAAAGAGAGAGAAAGCCTGTCAGTCACTGGTGAAGAGGATCTGTTGGATGAATGCAGCGGAGAGAGAATGAGGACAGAGGAAGGTGGCTCGCCTCTGTGACGCATGGAGGGCTTTCTCAGCTGAATCACCTGCCTTCACCCACTCTGGTTGAGGTCCTGGTGGTTGTTGTTGAAAAAATGAGCAAACAGCTAAATTCAGAAAACAGTTCAAAACTCTGCTTAACGTGTGAAAAACAGTCAGAAGACATGCAAAACAGCAGAATGGAGATCGAATGTCCACTACCGAGCTTTAGCAGAGTGACAGGTCGAGGACTGACCAAGGTGACATGTCTTTCAGTCTTACTCCAATTTGTGTTTGTCCTGAATGTTTAATCCTTGTTAACAGAATGACAATCAGCTTCCACAAATCCAGTTACAAAAGTCAGCTGAAGGACCACATGCGGAGCTTTTAACCAACTCACAGCTCACTGAGGTACACACACTGGTCAAGGTTTATTCTGCAGGTGGAGCTCTATGCATGGTGTTTTTGTGTTTAGTCTGTCTTTCAGGGTATCCAATGTCAATTAAATGAAAGTTTTCTTTTCAAGGAGTAATTTACATGTCCTCCACTTAGCTGTCTGAGTAAAATAAACTTAGATTAAAAATAAATCTTGCAGATGAGTGTATTTTTCTTAATAGTTTTAATAATAAAGCTAATAAAAAGATGAAAACATAAAATGTAACAAGTCTGAAGGAGCCAGTGGTCAATGCACCTGTGTAAGCTGTGGTTGAAACGGTAAATATCCTGAATAAACTGTACCGTCTTGCTCCTGAGATACTCTTTTCCAACAGGGTCTTGCAAAGTTTAAAAGTCCAAGTTTTATAATTTAGTGGGTTCCGGTGTGAAAAGTAAAGGCTTGTTTTACTCAACAGCAACAAGCACTTTCAACTCTATTAAAAACCAGAGGCCGGCATGCAGAATAACCCCCAGCCTGCCAGCACCTTAGGGCCCTTGTCCTGATTGATTCTTTAATAAGGAATGAACAGCAGCGCCTGGTACTTTGGGTAATTGTCATATTTGTCACCCTCAGAGGCGAGCTGAGGCAGTGAGTGTGAGCGGCTTCTGTGATCTAATTGGACAGAATTATCAGACGGTGAACAGCAGCAGCGGAGCAGTGCGCCGGTGATCCATATCCTGCTCCAAACGCGAATGAGGAGTCGTTAAGAGAGACAGAGAGACATTAGGAGCATCGCGCACATGCATCAACACAGACCTTTGTAAACAGTCACACACATTCACACTCGCATTAAGTGTAGCATGTTGATTTTAGTGCCAATATGTCTCCTCAGGTTTACAGCCAAGACTGTTGCACAAATATTCGCGCGGGTATTCATCCTCACCTGAAATAGCACCATCAACACATTTTTGTGATCTGAGCTCCAAAAGACATAATGTTCATCAAACTATCTGACATCACCAGAAAAGTATACTTTTATGAATACAACTACAAAAAAGCAAAAAGCCACAGCACCAATGTTTCTACTCGCATTTGTTTATTTCTAGACAAATCAAGTTAAGTCTTTTTGTGTAAATTTTTTTACACAACTGTTTTTTAGTATTTGCAGCAAACATTTTTATATTCCTGTATTTACTAAATGTTCATTTTCTGTCAGCAGGTCCGTTTGGACAAATTTGAGTGGAGCACTATCATGTATAGGAAGGCTGACATGTAGCTGTCTCTACATCTTAACAGGCTCCCGTCATTGGCCTGTTTGGGCTCAAATTTGGAGCCTTGTTTTTGATTGGCTCTCTAGTTTGAATGTGCTTGCCTGCCACTCCTCTGCCAATCAAAAAATACGCGCTGCATTACATTTGATCATGTGTGACCATGTGGTAATGACTTGGATGGGCAAGAACTCTTTTAATGCTGAAAATCAGAAAAGGGGCTCTCAAGTGTTTATTGTTCAGTGTAAAGCTCGATGCTATTTAGGAGCACATTTACAGGAAGTTGTGTAACTGCTATCAGCCACATGAAATTAATTTTTAATATCTGGTCATAACATTAGTTAGAAAAGTAATCAAATGAAATGAAACTTCTAAAGTTATATTACTCCAGTGAAATAATTACATTATATTTTTAAGCGGGCTGCTCTCACAGCCTGGCTGTGCAGCACAGTGAACTTCTTGCTCTTTATTTTCTGCAACCTTGTTAGCAGCTCGGAGCTGCCGAGCAACAAACATGAGAGGTGCTACTCACACACAGCTGCAGCGGCATGTCATCTAGAGACTTAGGGTCTTAAAATAGACAGGAAAACTAGTGTGCTGATAGTCAAATTGATATTTTGCTTAAAATTTTACACCCTCTAGTACAATTTTTTGATGTATAATCTGTAACTTTCTTTACAGATATGATGAGATATAAGGACACATTAGCAGAAAAGCAGCATTTTTTAAGTATGTTTTCTCTTTGCCTCCCTGTGAAAGGATAAAACTCATGATGTCACCACCATGAAAAGATATTATCAGAGGCAAACTCAATGTAGAGAGATGGGACGAGCAGCAGCTGCACTGCAGCACCAATGCTGCGTGTGATGACACCACAAGTGTGCAAGGTGCAGCAGTTCAGTGAGGAACATGCAGCCAGTGTGTCCCTACAATTAGTGTTAAGCCCTTTTCTGACATGGAACACATAACATAGCAGGTCTCATCTATATGCATATTTTATCATGCAGACACAACAGGTTTTTTACCTCAACGTTCCCTCACACATTCA
Organism: Acanthurus tractus; assembly: GCA_029783725.1. Lineage (NCBI taxonomy): Eukaryota > Metazoa > Chordata > Actinopteri > Acanthuriformes > Acanthuridae > Acanthurus > Acanthurus tractus. Next base: position 8,303,062 of record JAQNCA010000013.1, read on the forward strand.
GGAATGAGTTCTGTGCTTGTAAAACAAATAGCATGAGACATGAATGACAATGTTAAGTGGTAACTTACATGCTGGATATTCACCCACGCAATGAGAAATAATGAAGAGTAGAAAAACATGACTGAAATGTTGGCCATATTGTTATTGTGACATGGTTTCTAGCTTTCTTTGACCTGGTAATTAGATTTTTTTTGTTAACTGATTGAGCATTGAACTCATCTCAACATTGTAACACAAACTGACTTTTGCACAGTTTTTACTAGCAAAAAGAAATTTGTGCCTAAGAGATGATAACCGAGATAATACATTTATAATACATTTATTAGAATTTCTTTCTGTCTCCGTTTTCCCTGCACTGCTGCTGCCTTTCCATTAATCTGCTGGCATTCAATTTCGCCTTGTGCTGTGTTGAAAGTGATGTGGAAAATGTCAGCGTATCCGACGTGGATTACTGACGGATGTCTGAGATGCTTCAAAAAACACTCCGTCGGCGTAGATTACCTTTTATGCTTTAAACCTCACACGTTGTAAGCCCGATACTGTACACATGCACATACACTGCAGATGTGAGAGATACAGGATGGCAGACTGAGTTTAAAGAAAACAGTGTTTGCCTCCTCGACAACACGCGGGGGGGGAGGAGGCTACCTTGTTTGAGAACTTGTGATGAAAGAGTTGGACTAATGTGCGTGTGTCTCCTGCAATAATTTATGACCCCCCGCAGCTGTGCAAATACCAGTGTTGAGCAACATTCCTCACTTCAAATGACGACTTGAATTTCAGTATTATAATGACGGATCAGCGCCGGATAATTCATCTGAGAGCTCTAAAATATGTAATTACATTGCAGTTGCTCCAGATCCATCTATCAAAGCACTCAGTGATTCTTGTTGAAAAGGCGGCGCTTTTATCAACACAACAGTAAGTGATAGAACGTTATTGGCCCTCATGTTTTGCTGTTGTTTGTTCTGGCTGAGCAAGAAGAAGATCAGACGCACAACAGGAAAACAACACTGAGGAAAGTGTTGGAAAATATTACGAGTTGTAAAATTTTCCCCGCAGTGAAGAGCCAACTGCTTTTGACCTCTGACCCCGTCAATGACGAGCTGGGGAGTGAATGAATTTTTTCCAAAACACAATCAATCTGTTCTGAAACAAAGAAAAAGTCATATCCCGAAGAAATCTTACATCCAGGCCACTTGATGTCTCATTATTCTGTCAGCACAATCTCTTGGCTCCCGCAATCTTTTGAAAAATTACCTTGATTTGATTTCATTTTATTGCTATTTGTCACGAGTCCAGCAGTGGTTTTAGCAAGCCAAAATTCCAAGTCTTTGAAAACGAGCGAACATGATTGAAAAATATCCTCTTGATGACTCTGGCTGTAATAAGCAGAGGTATCCATCACCACAGTTGCCAGAGAAGCTGTTCCTTTCTCTCCTCTTCTCCTGGAACTACGACAAGAGTCTGTGATTGAGATGTCTTTATATCTCAGTGGGTTCAGCGAAATATGAATGTTGGAAGCAGCTGATTAAACTCTTGTCAGTGCAGCTGACCGACTTTTTCTAAGTCAGACGATCTCAAACTTTTTGTGCATGCACCCCCTTTGGGAGTAAAAAGAAACATCACGTCCTCATCTCACTAAAATCTGATGCAACTTTTATCGGCTGTTAAAGAGGAGAATTAGGGACAACCAACAAAAATGATTAATACTCAGCAGTTATTTATTACCACCGAAATAATATTGTTATTCAGGAAAAAAATTCAAATTGATCAAATATCAGTGAATAACATTACCTTGAATGTTACCTTGCATGCTCTTAATGCTAATATTTGCGTGATTTAAACATACACCATGAAAGTTCTGTAGACAAAAGTTGTTGTTTCTTAGGTTGAATTAAAGAACACAATCTTGCAAGCTGCCTCACTCACTGCAACGAAAGTATCTCATATCGCAGGGCTATGAAGAAGACAGTGTGATGATAATTGACCCCTGAGACACTTAAATCTGGAAAAGAACACATTTTAAATGCACCCACTGATGTTACAAACTGATCCAGTCATATGTTGTGTGTTGTTTTGTGTTGTTTTGAAATGTTAGGGCCCCTTCCTCCTTCAATTAGCCTCCTTAATCCTTCCCACTGGTCCTTTAAGAGCCCTATATGGCTGTAACTAATACAACCTTTTGATCTCAGCATCCCATATTTACTACAGCATATACTTTTTATACAAAGTAAATTATCCAATCAGAGGATGACAAAAAAAAAATCGCACACATAACCATCCAGGCAATAAATTAAGGAAAACATCTGTAAACATCTCAGTTTCAAACACTCAGTAAGAGACGGAAGCAGAAAAGGAGCATATAGCTTTAATCATATCTCTTAAAATAGCTGGCTCTCCTCCTCTTCGTCTGTGTGTGTGTGTTGCTCTGACCTCTGCGTAGCCTCAGCAGTGCTGTAGGACAAAAACAGCTCATCAGCAAACACATCAGAGTTTATTTACTCCTGCTTAGCCACTCAGCAGCGTCTTTATATGGCAGATGAAGCCAGCTCCTTTGATATCCATTACCGTATTATTCACCACTAATATCTCTGCCCGCATTATGACTGTAATTATGATTGTCATTCAAGCCAAGCTTTTACCATAATTGAGTCATAAGAAATTAGCATAAAGGCTAATTTGTTTGATTATGCGTGAATTTAGGGAACCATGGGGCTAAATGATGACAGCTGTGTGGCAGGTTAAAAATGAGCTGTGGGGAAATTGTTTAAGGAGCTCGACGGAAGTGCAGCGATGCAGCCGGTGTTCATAATGCGTCCGTCATGCCTGCAGATCACCTCCGTCCTGCTAAAATCTCGTAAATCCCATCTTTGACTTTCATGGTTTAAATATCAGCTGATCATTAGACGCTCCTCTCTGAATCTGGTCCCTGGTCATATGACAACCTTTCCAAAGGTCATCAGCTGACATTTTGTACACAAACACACATGTATTATAACTACCTCTAAATGACATGACATCTTAATAACAAGATGGTTCTTCGTTAAGAGTTCATTCCTCAATTCTAATTAAAATGGCCTCTGCACTGGCTGAGAGAAGGGACGAAAATAGACTTTAAGGCCTTTAAGCCACTTATTGAATTTATGAATTCAAGTGCATTCATCTTGGGAGCATTTCAGCCTCCAGTCTCTAAGGTCAACTATTTTTTTTACTTTATTAGTTTTCTAATTATTGCATTCAAAAAGTTTTAATAGTTTGCCCTCATTTAATTGCATACGACATACATTTGTTGTGTATGTGTGCACATGTGTATGTTTTTCTAATTCATGATAATATGTAAGTTAATATATAATGCTTATAAGTCTGTGGACCATGTGTTTGCATGCACTTAGTCTTTTTATGTATATTTGTTATATTTGTCTATGTGTGTTTGTTCCTGTGTGTCTGCTCCTCACTTTGTAAGTACATGTCCATGTTAGAACAGGAGTGCATTATAAATGATTGCACATTCTGTTTTGGTCCCTATGGTCACCTTTTTACTAAATGTTTTCAAATCAGTTTGTTTTTTATTTTATGTGGAACTCCTGTGGGAGATTGTTGACACATTTAAAAATCAGTTTGATAAAAGAGAGCTTGATAAAACCCATCTGTGGCTCTGATAGCTCAGTTCGCCTGTGAGAACGTGGTTGTTCTGACTCACCAAACATCCTCCTGGATAAAAAAACCTTGCTGACAGTTCAACTAAGGTCCCGTCAACACTGAGGATTTAAAAGCTCCCAAGCCTTTTTTCACAGCAGAAATGTTGCCCTGTCATAGAGGGAAAAGCTCAGGTGTTACTAAAAACATAACAATGACTCTGTTCTATTTAAGTGTCTAGGAAGTTGTGACAATGAGCAAGCATGAACACGATCAGAGCCCTGAAACTGAAGAGGCTGAAAAATTCAGACATCATGGATTTTATTATTTAGCTTTGTTGTTGGGGTTTGTGGCATTTGGCAGAATAATTATCTGTTTGCCGAGAACACTCCAGTCATGGCATTTTCTGCTGCTACCATGACATGGTTAGCTTTTCTTAGTTTAGCTTAGCATACGAGGTAGCGTTAGAAGCTACAGTTTCTGCTGGTTGTCTGGCAGCTCACAATGAAAACAAAGTTCCAGGAAGCACTGAAACAAACCCTTTTGTTTAAGCCCCACCCCTCAAAGGCAGACGACACAGTCATAGCACAGCATCTTCCAGCTCTGCCCAGGATCCACCAACAACAACGCAGCTCAGTGGCACTGACTGTATTTCCATCAACATTTAGCAAAAAGAAAAAAAAAATACTGTTCAGTGCACAGCTAAGTTTGTGTTTTTGGTCCCAGGTTATCTTTCATGTTTGAGCCCTTCAGTTTCAATAAGGGGAATTCTTGTTGCTCAGCATACAGTGACATTTCAGGGTTCAGTTTAGACTATAATGTGTCTAACATGAAAATGCCTCTGTACACAGAGCCAGGAACATAAGGACATGGTTTTCCTTGTTTTGTGTTGAAAAACCTGACCTTAAACTCAACACCTTCAGGATGAACTGGAGCACTGACTGTGAGCCAGGTCTTATCACCCAACATCACAGTTGGACCTCACTGATTCGCTTGTGTTTGAGCGAGAGCCAATCCCTGCTGCTGGGTGTTAAATTACTATTACAGCAGCAGATTTAATGCATGTTTTCATTGTCAAGTGTCCACATACTTTTGGCTACGAGGTGAGAAACTAAAAGTAACACCAAAACGGTCCAAAACAGACACGTAATTCTTCTTTTTTCCATCTGAGAGTCGGCTGTGTTGGAGCACCAGCGTCTCTCCCCTGAGTCTGTGTTTCTGACTTGCTGCAGGAGGCTTTGTGTCCTGCAACACACTGATACTCAGAGTCAGTGAAGCGCACAAATCCAATTTGCTGTGCGGGAGCATTAGAGTATTAGACTCCTGTGTTAATTTCTTTCTGAAATGACTTCCAGTCTGTTCTGTGTTCACCCTGGGACAGAGTGAGAGAGAGAGAGAGAGAGAGAGAGAGAGAGGGAGAGGTTAAGAGAGGAGGAGGGAGGGATAAAGACTGAGATCGATAGAGACTCAGGAAAAACCACAGAAATAAAAACATGAGGAAGATGCAGGAGGCATGAGCAAAATAACTAAAGTCGTTTACTTAAGTGAAAAAACAGATTTTATTATCAATAAGAAATGAAAATATGATGAAAAGTCGTGTCTGTAGAAAAGTGAAGGGTGTAATTATGGTTTCATGGGTGTGTGTGTGTGTGTGTGTCTGTGTGTGTATTGGAGTGTGTGTGTGGGGGGGGCAATATTAAATTATGATAAAATCTTTTTACAGTGTTTTAATAATTATAATTTTTAAAAATTCTTTTCAAATTGCTTTAACATTGTGGCACCAGCCAAACACATTAAGGTTACTTTATTAGTTGCACAAAAGGAACTGTTTGTGGTTTGTTCATTTCCAAATCTTTTTCAAAGAATGATAAGATTACACACAGTGCCATGTAAATCATATCTTTTTCTGATAAATAGAGAGGGTTGCATGGGATTTGTTTTTTGTTCAGGGTGTTGTCTGCAGATCTCTGCACACAGCCTCAACAAGTTTCACTGCTGTTATCTGTAAGCAGTGTTGTAGGGAGAATTCCTTTTCAAATGTAGCAGATTATTGGTTAACATGTTAAAAATCCAAGTCGTAATTTAACTATTTTGTAAAATATTTTTATCTAAATAATGCAGATATGTTTGATTACTATTTCATCATTTTTATACTCTGTATTAAAACAGTTTCATTGAGCTTGATTTCATTTTACTGATGTTTGCTCATGTAAACTACCTGTAGTTTACTCAGGTTTGACCACAATTATTTGATTACACACATTTTTATTGCTAGAGAACAAGATTTACACCGTACAGTTGTGTTAGACTTCTTTCCTAAATTTTCAAACAAAAGTATTGCTTGCTTTCCTGCACTGACAGGACTTCCTGTCTGACAACATGGCCACAAGCCTTGATGTGGTCAGCTGATGGCGCACATGGTGGACTGGTTGCATTATTGATTGCTCATTGATTTAATTGGCTTGCGAGTGGCAGTGCAAAGTCAAAAAAGAGAACCGACCAGAAATCAACACTCAAAGTTTAGGTGAATAAAGCCAAATGAATGGAGCCTGTAAACCGTCTAATAAATGATAGTGTTGCACTAAAATTTGTTAAAAAAGGCTTTTGCCCATAAATTTGCTAAATAAAGCATTTCTATGATTTATGACATCCAAGCCTTTAACTGAAATGAATATATTCAGATGTGACCCCTTTGTGACCGAACATTTTGGCAAGTGTAATTTACTTTTTTTTTTGTGTCACAGCAACAATGAGTGATTATAGGTTTATTTATTGTGTAACTGAATAATGTAACTCTGTTACAAGTTCCCAATACTGCCTACATGCAACCTGAAAGTAAAGCCTACTGCAAAAAAAAAACAACCCCACAAAGAATTCATTGCTGCCTATTAAATTTAGTAATGCTCACATTTTTCCATCATGTTTTAATGTTGTTTTCATTCTACTGACGTTTGACTGGAGCTCTTAATTATATCATCTCACTGTGCTGTTTTTTTACAGTGGTTTAATGGCACCCGACTTGAAAAAATAGGACCACACACTGTTTATGCTGATGTTCCCTAATATCCCTAAATTAGAATTTTGTGCTGAATTTGGATTCAGATTAGCTATTAGGAGAACAGTGTTCAGAGGGATATTAGTGAATAAATCAAACGGAGACTGTAAAAGTGTGTTTTCTGGCAATGAATAAAGGATTTGCTGGGATAGTGTTTTCGAAAATAAAGTGGGAGACATGTTCTCATTTAGGGGACGGAAAACCTGGAACCTGAGCTGCACAGAAAGCAGGTTCAAATGCAGCTTTTGCAGACTCACAGTCACATGTTCCGATATCCTCAGCAGATGGAGCTCAGATGCCTCTATACTTGACCACCTGTTATCATATAACCTATTTTAATGCTTCTACTGTAAACGAGTGAGTGAAAACGACTGTAATGTAGATGTAAGTTTATTGCTGTAATTAGTTCTGTAAAAAGTGATAGTGCAAAAACATTGATCTTTGGAACTTAATTTGTTGCATCAGAGTTGTGAGATCTTGTCTTTCTCCTTTCTTTGATGTCATCCTGTGGGAGACTCGTATGTTTTCTTGTGTTATTTACTTTTAGACACAGAGTCATAACTACACATGCAGTGACTGAACATGTTTTATGAAGTCCAAGTGCACATTTATTTCCCTGGTGCTGAATCTCATGAAAGCAAAGTTGTGGGACATCTGGCAGCAGAAAAAGGGGGGAAATTCACAGCACTTCAGTCTGAACTGTGTTTCCCAAGTCAAGCAAAACGTGGTGAGAGTCAGCAGAGCGTCATGGGGTTTTACACTCACTCATCTGTCCTCATTTAATGGACTGTACATGAACTCAAGTGCTTAAACATGTTAATGTCCTTCACTGTGTTGCCATACTTGAGCCTGAAAGAAAGATCAGTCAGAGAGAAACATGGATGCCATCCGACCACACACAGATCCTCTATATTGACTCAGCAAACACTCTCTGGGAGCTACAAACATGGGTGGACTGAAGCCTCCTCTCCTCAGCCTCATGTGGGTGGTCTTGTTGTTGGGCAGCAGGAAAATGCAGGTTTGGTTGTTTCTTGCAGCAGCTGACACGTTTTTTTCTTTTTATGTTATATATAATCAAATTTTCACTCAAGAGCTAACCTGAAATTAAAAACACAAACATACTTAAATTGTGAAAATAATTCATGGTTGAAGCAAAGGCTCTGGTTGCTCTTTGGCTGAGACATAAAAAAATATTTTTTTGTGCTTTTATCCATTTAAATTTTTAGTGCATGCTAATAAATGTGGCTTAAAGGTATGATGGCTGAAATTAAAATAACTGTTTGTGGAAGTTTGCTGGTTAACATCAGGGGAAACACCCGAGGAAAGGGAGGGAGGGTGGGTGAGGTGTAAGGAAGGAGGAGTTATTGTTATTCAGCAGAGAGGACATTCTTCAAAAACAGAGAATATCTTCCAAATATGAACTTCATTGAGTATATACAATTAATACTAACTGATTCTTAGGCATCTGTCTCATGTTGTCTTCAGACACAGATAAAATAAATCAAGCTACAATTAATACATAAATAAATCATTTAAAATCTGAAAAAAGAGAAAAATACATTTAACTGAGGCACTGTATTAGGAACACTTTAGACCAGTGCTTCTCAAATAGTGGGGCAAAATGCCAGGGGGGGCGCGTGTGACCCAGAGAAATATGCACAGTGAAACTACTATTCTTTTTTCATTGCTGTACCAGAATAAAGTGTAGTTGCACATCCGCTACAGTAGGTGGCAGTGGCGCTTTCACACTGCTGTGTCTTGGGTGATCACTGTTTAGCACAACATTCTCGGCTGTTGCTGCACTGAAGACAAAGCACAGATCCCAGCTAAACATTGAGAAGGAACTGAGGGTTGCAGTATCATGCTTCAAACCCCGCAGTGCAAATAGTAGTCAAGTGCAAAACGTGCTCATTGTAGCCGTTAATCCTGACTTCATCATTTTGATAAAAAAATCTGCACTTCTTTTATTCATTTTTGTTTTGTAGGTTAAAGTGTTTTATATGTTGTGCTCCTGAGGTAATGGTGCTGATCAATTTTATTTATTGTTATTTATTAATTTTATTTAAGTTTATTTTTCAGGATCAAATGGTTCAATAAGTTGGTTGAAAAATGTTTATAGTTTACATAAGAATTTAATTTTGTTAAATTTAAAGCAAACAGATGCCCTATAAATCTTTGCTGGTTCAGACTAAAAAACAAGGTTAATTAAGTTATTCTTTGTTGTAAGTGGATATATATTTCTTTCTTTTTTCTTTTTTTTGTGTTTCCTTTATGTTAACAAGGATACAATGTTATGCAGAGGTGTACATGAAACAATTTTATAGACAAATGATACTATTTATAGTCGTGGTGGTGGAGGGTGGGGGGCGCAAAACGTTTTCTTCTCCCTGGGGGGGCTTAACAGAAAATAATTGAGAAGCACTGCATTAACTTAATGCGAGTGAATGGTCAAGGAGGTTGTTTTGTCCCACTGAACCCGGGGAAATGTTATAGCCACTGACAGTGTAAAACTTGTGTCAGGGCTAAATACCATTGAAAAGTCAAGTTTGATAGAGAAGTGAAGCCATCACAAATTCTACCCCTTTCTTTATCTTTGGTCTTATACCCGTATAAATAAAACAATGAACTGGAATAATAACTACTTAAAGGTAAAACTGTGAAGGTGGTGCAAGTCTTCATTCATGGTGTGGCTTTCAAGGATGGTTTTAATGTGCTATGTGTATGACAAAAATATTTGCCTGTCACAGATATACCAGTATTAGTGTGTATGTTGTAAATATGGTTTTACGTGAAAACTCTTGAGTAATATACAACACAACGCAGCACATGATGCTTCAGGTGATTTATAATTAGTAAAGTTTCCTAAAGGCTGACTGTCAGAACACTGACGTCATTACATCTATCATGGTAAAAAAAAGATAATAAATCAGTAAATTTAACCTCATCATTCTTTCCTTGTCACAAGAGTTTGGTTAGCATATTTGAGGGATTGTGGTGCAAACTGTGTGTTTATCAGCTCAAACAATTGCATATTAATTGGGTAATCTGAGATCTCTGAGTCAAGAGTGTGTTATTCACAATAGTGGAGGCAGTGCAGCCATAAGAGGTCGCCCTGATGTGCAAATGTAATGTGTCCATATCCAACCAACTGGTTTGCTGAAAGACATCAGGTAACACAAATTGTCACGAAACTGACAGGTAAACAGTTACACCGAGCTGCGTTTGTGAATGCTGGGTTAAGATCAGTACATAGAGCTTGGTACGGAC
>JAQNCA010000013.1:8329032-8341690 GCA_029783725.1 Acanthurus tractus
GCAATCAGCGGAAATGTTTCCCACTTTCCAGAATTGTCTTAATTCTCTAAAGGTTTCACTTTAGAAATTTAACAATGGCAAAAAAATTTAAAACCTAAAAAAATACAAAGAATAAAAAAAGATGTCTTTTCTCTAAAGGTTTCACTTTAGAAAATGACTAAATTAATTTAATGTTAAAAATGCTAAGAATTCGAATGATTATCTTGTAAACATATGTACTCAAGACACAAGTGTTTTTTAAAAAAAGAACATGTTCGACTAAGATGTTGTGATCTTGTTGGAACGATGTTGGAAACAAAATGATTTATAGCAGTTTCACATTAGAAACTGTTGGAGATTGTAAATGGAAAAATGCTTAATAAAACAAAAAAAAGATCATATTTTTGAAGTGATGTGTTTAATTCCTTCTGCAAAGTTTGGTTTTATGATGGGGTTGTGTGTGTGTGTGTGTGTGTGTGTGTGTGTGTGTGTGTGTGTGTGTGTGTGTGTGTGTGTGTGTGTGTGTGTGTTGTGCATGTTTTGGTGGAGGCGGTGGTGGTGACACAGAAGAGAGGGGGTGATTATGAAACCAACAAAAGTTTAAACCCCAGCAGATTTGCATGGAAGGAGCGTCATCTGCTCGATGTTGCTCCTCTAATAAAAAAAAAAAAAAAAAAAGCCTCTTCGGTCCCTCCTACAGCAGACCTCATCTGCATGTGTATGGCGCAGCGCACAATAGCGGAGCTCTGGGCCTGTCAGCTCCAGCGGTCCGCACAGAGCGCCTATTGTCTAGCCTGCAGATGTCTCCGCAGCCACGCCGCGCCATCTGCCGCTTCCTGCAGGTGGGGGTCGGGCAGGGCAGGGCTGGGAGGAGCCGGGGACAGTCAGTTTTCAGTGCCAGAGGGGGGCAGTCGGGTCGGGTCTGGCCGGTTTGGGCCGGTTGTGGAGACGGAGAGGGGTCCTGAGTATCATCTGGTGTCCCGCCAGCTGCTGTCGAGACTGGCCTACTATTTACTCGCACGCGCTTGATGAAACTTCGGTAAACAGGCCACAAAGACGCGAGATCAGCTGGGTGCAGCAGCAGCCACCTGCTCCGCGCCGCAACAATGACATCTGCGTGACGTATCGTCTTTTTTTTTTAACCACTTTATTGACTTTTTTTTCATAAACAAAAAAGGAACTTTACAAAAGACAGAATTGGCTCAAGTGTTTATGAGCTTTCCCTTTAAAAAAAAAGGTACAATGCTGTTCACTAAACCTCCTCTGTGCACTCAAAAGGATTAGAAAAAGCAAAAATCAGCTGCACAAACAGATGGAAGTTCTACTGGATGAGTTGACTGACAGGAAATTAATCTTTAACAGGTATATTTTTTAGCTGCAGTCATGTTAAACTAATTGGTTTCTGGGCTCTGAGAACTTGCAAAGATAATTCGCTACTTTCCCAATTTTGAAGTGTCCAAAAGAAGAAAAACTTACCCAAAACATATGTATGTTTACTTTTTCTGACTTTTCTTTTTGCTCTCCTTTTTTAAAATAATAGATACTTTCCCATTTATTTCCCATTTATCAAATAATTTGAGACAGTAAAACGTTTTAAGGTGAGCATGTACACATATATTCTTTAATACATTTGACCTTAGTTTAATTTATCAGGCACTTATATTTAAATACAATACATTATATTAGGCTATCATAAAAAGCTGCACTGAAACAAGTTAAACAAATGTATCAAAACTAAAAATTAACAGTCAAAAAAGTAATCACCCAAAAACTTTGTGAATCATAAAAATAATTTTAAAAAATCACTACTGCTACTAGGTACACGTTTTTATAAAACAAGTCTGTATAAAAACTGTGCTGAAGCTTCTACCAGTATGTTATGAAAGCACACATAACTTGGAGGTGTGTCTGAGGCCCCTGTAGGCCCGCAGTCCCTCCCTTTTGGGGTCCCTGACCATCCCTCTGACTACTGGGAGGCAGTCCCAACCCCTCCTCTTCTGGGCTTCATGCAGTAGGATTCGATACACCCCGGTGACGGGATTTCTGCTGTCTTTGAGCTGATTGTTCCGTAGGTGCTCAGCAGTAAAGCCGAGCTCCTCCAACGACCTCCTCACCTGCTCCTCCTCCTCCTCCTCTAGATCTCCAAGCTCTGAGTCCAACAGGCTGTGTAGAGAGCTGGATGGTTCTGGAGGCATGAAAGACCAGGGAAACTCCACAGGTAAGAGCCAATCACAACCCAGCATCTGGTCGACAGCGCAACGCTCAGCCGGGACCGTCTTCAAGATGCCTTTAATGAGCCTCTGACAGGGGCCGGGCACCCAGGGAGGGACGGTGTAGGCGCCTTCGATTATGCAGCGCCTCAGTTTCCCCATGGTTTCAGCACGGAACGGCATGGTGCCAGTTACCATGAAGAAGAGCAGGACACCCATGGCCCACACATCCACTGGAGGCCCCAAGTAGTACTCGTCCCTGAAGAGCTCTGGGGCGGCATAGGGCGGCGAGCCACAGAATGTGTCCAGAGCGTCATTGCGATTTGAAACCCGTTTACTGAATCCAAAGTCAGCCACCTTCACGCAACCGCTGCTGGTGAACAGGATGTTCTCTGCTTTCAGGTCCCGGTGGATGATGTTAATATTGTGCTGCAAAGCAAAACACACAGGCTGTTAGGATTTTTCTGAATTTCAAAAAGATCTGGGGTCATAGATTTTCTGCGGGACCTTTAACCCCAGATGTTTTATTTCACAGTATTGAATATTATGTCTTGCTTTTACATTTTACCTTAACTTTTAGGTACTCAACAGCTTTGTTATAATGATTCCTAAGTCATAATGAGTCCATTGATCACAGAATTTTTGTTTCATAGACTGGATTGGTTGATTGCCTCAGAAAGTAGGTAAAGGTAGGAAAGGTAAATGCATTTAAAATAAAAACAGTTGTGGTTTGCAGATCAAGGATAAATTTGTCTTCTGTTTTTATTTTTATCTATTAAGACCTATAAACCTGACTAAACTATTGAATGAAAAAACTAATTTCAAACTGCACGTCCATAATTGTTTCCTCTGCTACTTTTTGTCTCCCCTGTGTAATAGTGAATCATCTATGAGTTTTTAATTAACAGTTAAAAGCTGCTGCTCTCTTGGTATTCCTCCAAATATTTCATTTATTACCATGACTCATTTGAATGATTAAGTCCAACTGAATAATGAGGAATACAAACGAAACAAAAACAACAAGCTATCAGAAATGTCTATTTGTCCCTAACCATATATTTGATGGCAGAGAGGATCTGGGCAAAGGTGATCTTGCTGGTGTTGTCAGGTAGTTTTCCCTCGTTGCAGATCCTGGTGTGGAGGTCTCCTCCCCCAGCATACTCCAGCACCAGAAAGAGGCGGCTTGGTGTCTCCACCACCTCATACAGATGCACCACGTTGGGGTGATGGAGGGACTCCATGCTGCTGATCTCCCTTGACAGCAGACGTTGGGCCTGAGTGTCCAACCTGGCTTTGTCCAGGATCTTTAAAGCCACTTTATCTATGAGAAGTACAGATGACAACACATGAACACATGACAAAAATGTCTGGCTGTCAACACAGTGTATTAAGAAAATATCTCAACCGATAAACTCGACACTCTCCAGGGCTTTTATAATATATTATTTAACATTCAGAAAAGTGAAACAAATACAAAAACCAATAACAACTAATGCTGAGATTATTAGTCAATGGACAAAAAATATCAGTATTAGGTTTTGTGATCAATTAATCATGTATGTAATCTATTGAGATTTATTTACAAGCATTATTTAGTTCAAGCTAAAGGTTAAAACTGTGTTATGTTGTTAAATGGACTATTAGACAGTTAAATTAGTTTAAATTCTATTTGCAGTGATTAATTATGCTATATATGACACTTTCAAGCAGCAGTTACAGTGCAACTCCTCACTTAAACTCTGATAAGTTTGTTCAAATATGTGATTCACCTCAAAACATTTCACCCAGTGTTACTTTATGGATCACACTTAAAAGTGTTTTTAATGTACATATCCATATGGTCCAGTAGTTTTAATTCCTGGTTTTCACCGAGCATCATGTCTTTCAGTCATCATTCTTTACCCTGCAATACTCCTGTAGCTCTATAGCACAGTTGGGGCTGGGACTTCATCATGAAAACAAAACAATGGTTATTTTTGATCTTGGTAGGGTTCAGCTAATGAATTTGGCAGTTCATTGGTTGAAGCTTAAGTTTTAGGATTGTGCAGAACTTTTCTAACTTGGATTTGCATATTTAGGTCTAAATAGAAGTCTCAGATGCTGTTAAGCAATAAATAGCATCTAATTTATCTTTGTATGATCATCTCATGCCACCCATCCATTTCTTAAGCTTTTTATACAGTCTAAGTCTCCTCTTAGTTTGTACTTAAAGTAAAAAGTTTAAACAGTCAAGACACATAGACCACAGACCAGTGAAACAGAACTCTATAACAGGTTTAAAGAATGGATAGGCGGAGGGGCTTTGTTGGTTGAGAAAGCTAACTGTCGTTGGATAGTCCGACAATCAGAATGTACTCCTACCTTTAGTCAGGGCATGGAAAGCCAGTTTGACCCTGGAGAAGGTCCCACTGCCTATCTCTCCACGAACCTTGTAGAAGCCCACCCTGCGGCCTATGATCAGCTCCTTGATGGTATTCTCGTCCTTGCACATGTCGGTAGTTAGTTTCTGTAGTGGAGTGAGGCGCTGTGAGGCATCTGCCTCCTCATCCTCGGGGCCAACAGAGCTGTCCGTCAGACTGTAGGTACTGTGGTGGAACTTAGGGCTCATCACCTGGTACTGGCTTCCAGGCATATCTGCAGCAGGCTGACGATAATGTCATCTTCAAAAACACAATGATATCATTAAGTCTTTGACAGCACATTTGGACAAATGATGTTTAACCCCCCCCTCAAAAAAAAAAAAAAAAAAATCCTGAAAGATGTTTTAGAAAACACATTCACTCTACTGGAAATACTAAATATCATTTTGTAAAAAGATACAATGAGTAAATATTCATGATATAATCGTTTCAAAAGAATCCAGAAATGGTAAACATGTGAGACCAGACACTTTATCTATTGTCAAAGCAGCTGTAGAATGGCACGTATCGAATAGTTTTTTGCATGAGTCATGAGGAAGCTAGCATTTAAAACGTCACATATACTGGTGCAATCACATTTCCCCATTAACCTCTTGAATCTAATTTCTTTTCTGTTTTTTTTCAAGCGTAGAGATAAAATGGAGAAAAAGATTCTGGTTTTCTCACCAAGTCTACAGCCCGTTGAATCCCATGGAAGCAGCAGTGCAAAACAAGTTCTTTTCTTGGCCCAGTAGGACCCAAAAAAATGAATCTTCTTCACTTACATGTTGAAGTCTGGCACCTTCAGAGCCTCCTTCTCTACACTCTAACAGACTACTGTACACCGGTTGCTGAAAGCACAGGAGGGGAGGGGGAACTTGTGTCTAGTGGACAGACAACACGGGCTTCTCTGGCCACACCCCTCACAGCTCACCTCTTCCAGTGTCACCCTATCCTCCTCAATTAGAGACATACGGATTATTGTGGTGTCATGGACTCTAATCCTGTTTTAATTTCAGTCAGCCCCAATAGCTTCAAATCACTAACATCCATTTAGGACAGGAAAAATACGGCCAGAAACAATGCAGCAGGTGACAAATGTGCATGTTTGTACCTGCAGTATGTATATCAAGAACGTTTGGTTCATTTGTATTTCTCTCCCGCTTGTGTCAAAGAAATGGCTGTTTAATGCAGCTAAGGTTGATCTCCTGGCTTTTGTGAAGATGAAATGTTATGCAACAGTATTACCCAATGTTCCCATAGAGATTAGCTCTCTGTCCCCTTTAGACACTGGCTGAGCAGCACAGATAAAGAGATTACAGAGCATAAGGTCAACACTTCACCAGGCGGGGCATCTTCATTCAGGTGTGATATCCTTGTGAGGAGCACTGGAGGGACAGTAGGAGGACACTACAGGCAGAGGTCATTGACAGTCTCCAAATAATAGCACATTTATGTCTGCTTTCTTCCAACGAATTGTAATTGCTGCATAATCGATCACAGATATGGACCTTGGTTTTGAGACCAAATCAGTAAAGGGAGAGTTCTGCTCTAAAGGTTTTCAAAACCTAAGTTACTGCATTAGTACGGGTGTTTCCAGTTATGTTAAAAAGCAAAGTTAATATATTTTATTAAAACAAAGAAACAGATTTGTAACTGATCAAAAGGGCTGAAGCTAAGCTACTAAAAAAAGCAGATCTTCACAGACTTTTGCAATCCTTAACAACAAAAATGAGAAATCTTTGAACAAATTACAGCAAGTAGAGTTCAAGAGCACAACCCTCCCAAAATGTCAAGACCAGCAGGTTAGTGTGAACTGAAATAGGGGAATTAAACTTCAAGGTAGCAGGAAAAATAGGAGAGATGCGTTTGATGATTTTTTTTGAATGAAAGGAGTGCTGATTCACTCCTAAGTGCATCTACACCACCTGCTCACTCTCATGCAGGTGTCTGATTGGATTAAAGCCTTAGACGGGAATATGGCCTGTGTTTAAATGTGCTCACTGCACATGGTCACCTGGAAGCAAAGGTGGTGAAGCTGCAAACTAAATCAAGTGTGACAAAACAAAAGAAGCAGCAAGGTTAAACAATATGCAACCTTTAAATTAACTCAACAGCTCTGACAAGTTGAAGTTTGCTTTGAAAAGAAACCAAATTTTTGTTAGACTTCAGTCACTTCTACCCCTCAGGAAAGGAGCCGTCAGGTCAGCAGCATGTTAGCCTCTAATCAAACTAGATCTTTCTTTTCTTCACATGACTGTCATTGAGGCTGCAAGCACGCTGGTTCTCTTCCAGCTCTTTGATTCTCTGACGCAGAGCCACAATCTCCTTATTCTTCTCCTCCTGGAAGCACTGCAGCTTCTGAGGAGACACACACGCACTCACTAGAAAGAGGCCACATAAACAAAACATGCAACACACTTCTCAACACAAAACAGTACAGCTGGCAATGATGTCCTACATAAACATCACTTGCTATTTTTGAAGCTGTTATAAAGTGATTCATGTGAACGGTAAATGACAGTCTGTGATGTGTTTTCTAATATTAAATGACTGCATTCTGTATCTTTCTAGGACTGGAACTAATGTTTATTTTTATGATCATAAATGATTTCTGAAATTAGATTTTCCTTTTTAATTTGTCATTTTATTGTTTAAATGCTATAAACTAATTTAAAAAAAAGCTTATCTTTTTCCCAGACACAGTTGACATCTTTAAATGACTATTCAATTCAAAATAATGTAAAATAGAGAAAAGCAGCAAATTATTAGCTTAATCAAGACAATGTTTGACATTTTTTCCTAAACACATTCATTATAAAATGACAGATTAAAAAAACATAATAATAAAATAATTTGCTCTAATATGAGAAAATACCATAATTAACTAGATATTTAAAGAACGTTTGTGAACATGTACCCCACAAGAACACACACACACACACACACACATACACTAGCTAGAACTTGTCTCCGTACAATCAGCCTACTGGCTGTTTGGGTGTAAATAAGGCCAGCAAAAACACAACTATGGTCAAATCCATGAGATTAATATATTGTAACTAATGTCTGAATGCCTTTATAGACTTTCCAATATCTCAGACTTTTGTTTTTCAGGAAAGTTACAAAGCTGATGGACTTGCTGGGAAGTAGTCTGATGTTACTTAGAAGGTGAGCTCTAATAAGATAAGACACTCAGGTCAAATTTAATTGCTTGGCTTGCAGCTCAGAGACTTTGCACGTCAAGGAAACAAGACATATGTGCACCATTTTACAAATCACATATGAATTCCTGCACACCAAAACACTGATTTACAGATGGAAAAACACATTTGTAATATGCATTATTAATGTCAAAGGTGCTGTTGGCTGCTCACCCTCTTGAAGATACTCTGTGGAAGAAGGTTCGATCTCTGCAGTTGCTGCTGCTGCTGTTGGCTCCACTGAGCTGTACTCTGAACTCTTGCTAACTTTGCACCAAACTGCAAAAAACATACAGAGGAAAACACAGACAAGCTTAAAGAAGCTGGTCAGATGCCTGTACTATAATAAAGGACTTGCATTTAGCAATGTAATCACAGGTTTAACTCTGGGTTTTCCATCTTACAATGATGGGTCACTTTCTACAAAGGTACATTGCCATGGTAAATTGTGCTGCACTCCTAAACCTGTTCGAGAGCAGAGGTAAGACATCAGTGGGTATAAAAGAACCTCCTACTGACCAGAACAATCAACTCTCTTGGAAAATGCCATCACAATTCATAATTCACATTTGATGCATAAAAGATCTCATGGAGCTTGTTGTCCAGATCCTGAAAGGATCCCTGGGAGGGCAAGAGGGCAAGGGAGGGGTAGAGGAAAGGTTTTGGGCTCGATATGTTGCACAGCAGTAGAAAAAGTCCTTTCAACAGGAGCTATTTAGTGTGCAGACCTCACTCTCACTCTGACTGCCAGGTGGTATTATGTGATCCAGTTCCCATCCCATGGATGTGCATTTCTTTTTATTAACTTTGCAGTGATGTAATACATTCACACGCTGCAAATTTTGCAAGCTGTCCATGTTTGAGAATGGTCATTTTCTTAAAATGCCATCCCTTTTACGTGAACATGCTCTGAACCTGGGTTGATATATCTAGGTAATAGACACCAGTGTGGCTGCTCTTCATTATTGCAGATGTCAGGTTTAGTGAAGCCTGCTAACAGATAGATATCCTGGGTATTTTCAACTCCTGGTAGTACATGCCTCTAGTCACTTAAGACCACGGCAGAGTTAGGCTGCTTAATTTTGACATGATTTTAGGAGACTTCTGCTCATTCACACAGCATTTCTGAAAATATTAGAAAGTGATGTAAATTGGGTCAAGTCATTCATTTGGACACTAGTTTTGTTTCCATTTTCCTCCACGCAGACAACATTGTCGAACTTTAACTTTTAACATTTTCAACCCACAGCACAACATCCTCAATCACAAGCATTCATTTCGGAGCTTTTTGATAGTAGCTGACATATGAGTAAGTAACATACCACAATAAACCTATTTCTGACTGTTGTACAAATGCCTAGTTAAGTCTTGTGAGTTTCTGACTGCACAAGGGTATTTATAAAATTACTCCGGTAACACTGTTCCAGGTCAAGTGTAGCTTTTTATTTACCTCCATCTGTAACTTTAGAAGCTCACTTTGCCTCTCTCTCTCCTGATTCTTCAGCCTCTTCTTCATTTCCTCCAGCTCTATATCCTTTTCCTGCAGCAACTTATTTACTTCAGCATCTTTAGCTTCCACTGTCAGGAAATAAACCAGTACCAGGAAAAATAAGATTAATCCTTTACATGAAAGGTTTTTTTTGTTTGTTTTTTTTACTGATCATCTGTTTCATTGTTTGCTCTGGTATAAACATGAACCATCTAGGCATTACTGTTACTAAACTCTCTTCATGAAGTAATGCTCCAAACTCTTTGTGAGATTTATAAATTCCAGGATTTATCTGATCCACCAACTGTGCCTCGTATTAAGACTTTGATGGTTGTTTTGTACATTCTAGTTATAATGTTATGTTTATAGTTACAGTAAAGTTAAACAACTTATAAGATCTACACTGTCACTGTCACTGTGTGTTAAGTGATTAGTGGGGTCTTACGCTGACTGAGGCTCTGCCTGTGGGCTTCCTCTACCTCTCTCATGTACTGCTGCCTTACAGAGTCTAGCTCCCTCTTGTGTCTGTCTCCTTCTGCTCTCATTTCACTGACAAGCTGTTGTACCTCAGCCCGGCCATCCTGATGACAACACACAGGCCACACACCACTGTGACTGATGAGCAAAATAAACAGAAACTGTAACTTTCTTTTTAAATTAGGCACTTGTGTACAGGCCAAAATAGACAAATAACTACTATGTCTATGTTTAAAAAAAAAAAAAAAAAACTTTTTACATATGAGAAAACCTACAGAGAAACAATGACCACAGCAGTAGCAATAATGTATAAATATACTATACAACAAAACTATCAAAAGAACTATAGAAGAGAAAAATAAAAAATTATAGTAATACAAATAAAATAGTAGTGACAGAAGTAAATAAAAACAAACAACTGAAAAAGCAGCAGCAGTGGTAACTTTAAGACCTCAAGTTATAACAACACTTTCATCCTCCAAAATTTTCAAAAAAGGTTTCCATACTTTAATAAACTGTTTCCTTTTCCCTCTAACAATATATGTAAGTCTTCCCAACACAAGATATGTTGTAATCTCCTTCAACCATAACTTTACAGAGGGCAATTGTATATTTTTCCAGAAAAGAGCAATCAGTCTTCTAGCTTGTAGAAGCCTAAAAACAATCAATACTGATTGTTTAGAATTAATGACCAAATTTTCAGGGTAAATATCCAGGATACAGAGTTTGGCTAGCAGGGTAATGTTCTTACCCCACTATGTCTATGTTAATGAACATTACTAACATTCATATTGCAATAAATACACATTACTTTACCCACAGATTAGCTATATGTGTGAAAATGCTCACATTTCAATTAAAATTTCTTGATTCACTGCTGTATTCAAATTATTTGAAGATTTTTCTGTCAGTGTCTACTCGTGACCAGGTCTTACCTCTAGTGTTAGCTCAATCTGTTGTGTCAGGTTGGCCATGTCAGTCTTCAGTCTCTCATTCTCAACTACAACATGAACAGGTTGAAATTAGTCATATGATGACGATCCATACAAAGAACTTCATCTTTAATTTAACTATAAGTGACTTACCATGACAGTGTTGCTTTATGGTCATCACTCATGAGAAAAAGTGGTTCAATAATAAGGACACTAAATTACCCTTAAGTCCTCTTGGTGGCTGTATTTAGTGTATGCATGTGTGCGTGTATTTGTGAGTGTGAGTCTGTTCCTGATGAGCAGGTTGCCATTTTTTATGACTTAGGCTATGTGTAAATGGGAGAACATTGACATGCATTTAAAAAAGCGCTTTGGGTGATGAATAGGCTAAAAAACATTTTAAATTGCAGTCTATTCACCATTTATAGATGATTCTATATTTGAGTATTGGTTCAACACTACGTAGATATCAAACAAATATTATGCATTTTTACTTTTGCCCTGTACCAAACTACTAGAGATGGGAAAAAGGTGTATCACGATAAACAAATGCTAACCATAACTACATTATTTAAAAATAAAATATTATATCTTGTTCATAAAAAAATATGATAATATCATTTAAATAAAACTTTTTTTTTTTTGTGGTGGTGGTAGTGCAACCTAAGGCCTGTTGCCACCCCTAAAAACTGATTTTTTTTTGGTCTACTTTTGGATATCTACAGCAATTAACTACACTCGCACCTTCAGTGTAATTAATTTGCCAAATTAGCATTTAATGAAAATTTGATATGCTGACAGCTAGAAGAACATTTATTTGTTTCTTTCACTCTTGGGTAAACATGGGAAACTCCAGATGATACCTCAAAGTGAGAAAGGTAATTGGAAAATGTGACCAAATATTAAGTAAGCAAATATTTTATATATCACCCTGCCTGTCCACATTTTTCCCTGAGCCATATCAGATGGACTTTTACTGTAAAAAGTGTTTGTTTATCAGTAAACACAACAGCACCCAAGCCCCACCACTTCACTGCATCATTAAATAAATATTTTATTATTGTTTTGATTGAGAGACTTCTGGTGGCAGAAATTACATACTGCATTTTTAAAAGAATGAGTCCAATGGATTTTTCAGTTACCTCTGAGGTTGTACTGCTCCTGAAGAGTCTGCTGAAGTTCACTCACTGTGACTAGAAGACTGTCTCTCTCTGCAGCGGGTTTATCAAAATAAGGGTTGTGGTTTGTTGAATTGTTTTAGAAATATGCCATACATATTTAGAGGAGGTTAAAGTACAAAACAAATCAATAAAGGATGGTTAATAACACAACTAAAAGTGTGATATGTAACTGAATTCTCTATGATTATAAATGTACCTGGCATTATCTAAAACTGAAAGACATCCAATTTCAAGACATCCACATCATATTCAAGCTAACACTGTGCATCGACATGTCACTGACATTAGAATTATCATTTTAATGTTCACCTACATTAATAACTGTTAAAAATGTGACTGTAATAATTCGGTTCCTCTGTATATTTTAAAAGAAATTAGACTTATATTTTGTCATCTGGAAACTGTAGACCCATGGTCTTTGGGTAACCGCAATTATGGTAAATTGTCAGCAGAGGGAGACATACAAACACAAATCAATATGACAAGGAAAAAAACAAACGCTCCACCTTAAAAAAGGGGGGCAAAAACTCACCCTCCATCAAACTTTTCTCCTTAGTTTCATAGTGTTTCTTAAATCTATTGGCATCCTCCAGCATGATCTCCAACTTATTGTTTCTGCCATTCACCTCGGTGATTTTCTGTTTTACATAGATTAAGGCAAGACAAACACTGTACACTTAAATCTCAGACTTTTATTCACATCACAATGGCCCTTAACCCTAGAACACTAACGTTAAAATAAGTAACACCATCACTAACGTTGGGTATATTTTACCCGATATAATATC
>JAQNCA010000013.1:8341937-8366829 GCA_029783725.1 Acanthurus tractus
ATGGGGGACCCTTTAAAATCACATGACAAGAATTGTGTGGGTGAAAATCACCCGACGTTAGTGTTCTAGGGTTAAGGAGATATATTGATAAAGTTCTTACTTTATGAATGTACGTTTGGATAGATAGATGGACAGAGTAACTCTGAGAATGCTGTAACATTACAATCTTCCTATGAGCTTAATCATAAATAAATAACTTATCTCACACAGTTAAGAACACTGATTCTAGACGAATATCGTTAACGTTGTAAAAAGCGTAGAGACAGATCGCAAAAGGGACCAGGTGAATGTGCTCAATTTGGCACATTAATCAGTCTTCAAACAAAATTACATAAAATTGTGTTGTGTTAATGTGGCCCTCTAAGTGAGAGGTTTGTCAAACTCCCTCATAGATTTGTCTTTTAGTCTGTCAAAAGTGGCACAAACAAAAAGAACGACAAAAATTTTAAATAGCAGAAAGGTCAATGAATAGCAATCAGTCATTTTACTAGCTAACAATTAGCACCATAACATTAGCTTACCTGTTCTAATTGAGTAAACTTCTTCAGAAACGTGTCAAGATTAACACAGTTTGACTTTATCATTCTACTATGTAAGAGAAAAAAAAAGCCTGTAAAAAAATATCTGAGTTTGTTCCTTTTAGCCAGAGCTTTTCTAACCCAGAGCTACATAAATCGATTCTCCCTTCGCTAGCTGCTATCTACGAAGTTCAAAGCTGTATGCTAAAGCTAGCTTATGCTTGGACGCTGCGCGAGCTGTTAAACGGTTGCAAAGCTTATGGATGTAACGGTCACGTGCACACTAAACTCATGTTTAGGGTTTGTAAGAACTAAGTATAAGTATCTGATTTTTACTTGAGTACTGATGTAGTCTATTAGAAAGGGTATCATGGAACTTTCATTTACAGATATTTCATTGAACAGTATAGGCAAACACAGAAGGCCCATGGGTCATTGCACTTGTTCCTCTGGTTTTTGCAGTGTGGAAACCTAGAACTAGATTTATAAACAAGACGGTCAATGGCAAAAGTATGAAAGTTGTTTATTTGTGACAAACACTTCTGAACAGTTATCCTGCAATAACTGTACAAATTCACTGATGAGCATGTAACCCCCAACAATGCACTGTTAATCCGAGACAACTGCATATTCCATGCACTAAAAAACAAATACTGACTTAGCATAACGATGACAAACTAAAAAATTATATTGTATGAAGTGCATGGTATGAAATGACAACAAAATAAGCATCTTTTACTTAATGTTTCATTCGATCCTTTTACAAGCGCGACATGCTTTAATATACTTGTTCTGGAGTTCATGTGCTGGCAAAAGTATGATATGTGAACCTGAATGAATGGTCACTATTAACATATCAGTCTGCCAATATAGGAACTAAATTAAAGGCATACAAATGTTGGATTCATACAAAAGGAGCAGAAAATAAATCTATGTTTATGATATTTTTCATACAGCATGCAAATAATATATGGCCTGATTTTATCAAAGTGAAAGATCTTCATCTGTACAAATGTAGGGAATGAAGCACAAGACCATAAAATTTAATATACTCTGATATAAAATTTGGTTAGTAGACATTTTTAAAATAACATTAAATGAAACAACTATCTGTAATATGAAAGGTGCTACTCATAGTGACTACAAACCACAGAAAATTGTCAACAACTCTGAAGCTCTACATATTTTTTTAGCCTTTTAGCTCATAGTATCAAACAGCAGACAGACAAAATAAGCAACAAGCTGGTGAAAAAAGTGTGGCATATAGCAGCTAAATAACAGCCATACAGGCTTGGGAATTGGTGAGGACCGAGCCAGAGCTCAAAGGAGAGTGAATATTTGACTTACTTTCATCAATTAGACAGAAACATGACTCCTAGTAAATAATGTTGATGTTTTTGTCAGCTTGAAGTGTAAATAGCTACAGCTTGTTAACACATTAGTCAATGTGCACTGGGGGTCGTATGTACGCCTTTCAGTTTGCTCTGGAGTTCTTCTCACTGACAGCAAAAAAAAATGAACCAGCTTTAGCAAAATAGATTTTTCATAAATATTCTTGTAAACCTGTTTTTTTAGATGAGTGTCGAGCTTTTGAGGAAATTGGCAGCACCAACGTGTGTTCTTTCCCTTTTAGACGGCTCCTTTTTCACAGCTGTTGTAAAACACATTTCAGTGTGCTCTCCCTTCTTCATACCACATATCTAACCATGCTGATTTTAAAGGCCTGTCAGTGGGACTAGTGGAGGCCAGAGGAGGTAGAGGTTGTGGCGGGACAGGCACAGATGCCTCTATTTTAAGAGAGCTGACATTCAACACTCAAACTTGGGACCCTTGATAGTCAATCTCTGAGACTGTTCTCGAGTTTTCTGCTTTGATTGAAAAGTCTTTACTTTGAACAGTGAACAAGAGATCTACGGTGTGATGCTTCCCAAAAGGTCAGGGGTCAGATAGCCGTCTGGTGTTGGCATGGTCTTTGGGATTATCAGCTGGGGGGCAGGTGCCGAGTTTGGTGTCAGTAAGAGGCTGTTCTGCCTGTCAACACTCTCCACCATGGTGTAGACGGGGGCAGGGGACAGGGAGGACATGATGGTGGTATCTGATTCGTAGTAAGGCAATGAAGATGGAAAAGAGCTCAGGTCTTCGCTCATGTCTGCTGTGGACAATCTTGGGCTCATTTTTCCCGCGTTGAGCTCCGACATGTAACCTCCGTGATCTGGATTCACCACCAGCAGCTTAATCTCTTGCTTCTCTCTTTCCTTCTCTGCCATGATGTCTTTTTCCGTGTCTTTGCTTGTGGTTTTCTCCACATCAGTTTGTTCTTCAGGGGACAGCAGCACCTTGCCACCTTGCCTCACCTCACTCACCTGGGTGTACAGCGCCTCTTTGCCTGGTGCTACTGAAAGAGGCTCCCCAGTGACAGGGCTCTGGGGTGGAGAGCTTTGCTCACAGGCTGTTGGGCACAATGTTTCCTTACTGAGGGCTTGATTTGGGATGAGAAGATGAAAAGGTGACGCTTCCTGGTCACTGGGAAGATCTGGGTCGCAACAGCTGGCCCGGCCCGAGTCATCATCTCTAAAGCCAATGGAGACGGGTGTGCAGTTGGAAGACACGGAGCGGTGCATGAGACAGTCTGTGTCCAGGTCTGTCAATCTGTCGTTTTGCTCTTCGATGTCCAGATCAATGAATTCCTCCCAGGGGTCATTGTTGTACAGCTCTGGCCTCAGATCACGAGGGCCTCCAAGGATGGATGTCAACTCCCTGAGCTTCCCTTTCTGTGAGGTAGAGAAAACAAAGTTAATACAAGAGGCTTTACTCGGCTGGTGAGTGAGTTTGACTGCTTGAGGAAAAAATTCCAGTTTGCTACAACTTGGATCTTATGTTTGTGTCTTTGGCTGTCATTTCTGTAGTAATACAATTTTGGTCAGACAGTCTGTAAGTCAGACAGGTCAAGTAACCTCAGCAGTTAAAAAAATCTGACAGGTTTTAAAAAAGTCTGCATGTTAGCCAAATTCATCTGAAAGGAAAAACTTCTGACCTACTTTGTTAGTCATAGCTGTTAGCAAAGTTTTCCTATGCAGGCAGGAATTATTGCTGACATTGTGAGTAAGCTCAGCTTTGGTGAAAATTTTTTTAAAAAGGACACCTTTAGAAGTTCGGGGTCAATTCCTCTTATTTTAGGTCCAGGAACAGGAGGCAGAAGAATAACCATCAACCTTTGGGAGGAAACAAGGAAACATGTTAAACATAAATGACATTAAAGAATAAAAAAACACATTTGACTTCATGGCTTAGCATAAAGACTGAGGAGAAAATATATGGAATATCTGTATGTCGGTGTATAAAGCTTTGAAAAGAGCCCCTGATAATAGAGACACTGAGACAGTTTTTCAAGGTCAAGCAGCCCACACAGCTGGTCGCTGAGCAGCAAACGGCACTTTCTTATTTCTCTAAGCTTTTTAAAACCTTCCAGTCCTTTTCATAAAAAAATCTAACAAGTGTACAATACTTACTTTTCCTGCTGTGATATGATGACTAACATCAGGATGGCCACGATGCACAAGGCACCAAAGATGAGCAAGGCCACAACTGGGAATCTGGACACTAGCAAGAAAATACAAAAAAAATGTAAATGTACATAATAAATACACTGTAAAATTAAAACAAATAAATAAATCCTAGAAAAAAATTACAAGAAAGGCTGCAGTGACCAATGTTTAAATCACAGGGTACCATTGCTAGTGACACTGTGACAACGATGCTAAACCATGGATGTACCAATACAGTTCTTTTCCCTTTTCGATTCTGATTCCTGAACCCATATGGATAACAAGTACTAATCTGATGCCAGTGCATTAAAAGAATTTACATATGCTATTTATATTTTATAACACTATAACCCTGTATGTGTTTTATGTTAGGGATGCACTTGAAATCACACAGTCTGCTTGCTGATTTTATTGGGTGTTGGAGCAGTAAAAACTGAAAACTTTTAACAGGGGTCTACACTACACTGCAGGGAAGTAGAAGGGTTCTGTTTCTAATTAACACATTACATGGTGTTAGATCAGTGCATAGACTAGTGTACTTG
The DNA here is from genome assembly GCA_029783725.1 of Acanthurus tractus. Classification (NCBI taxonomy): domain Eukaryota; kingdom Metazoa; phylum Chordata; class Actinopteri; order Acanthuriformes; family Acanthuridae; genus Acanthurus; species Acanthurus tractus. The sequence continues at coordinate 8,346,543 of JAQNCA010000013.1, forward strand.
CTAATCTAATCCAATCCAGTCCAATCCTGTAATTCAGTCAGTATCAGTGGAATTCTGGACAGTGGTGTTGGTATCTTAACAACCCAGATATAAACTGGATTAGCACAAAGCTTGTGGTACATTCTGATCACAGTATTAGATCACACAGCAATACTGCTGAAATATCGGTTCTTTTTCACATGGTAATTCAAGCTACTGGTGTTGAGTGAGAGGAGCGTGGGAGCTCTCAAGAGAATTGTGAGCAATATTGAGTAGTTTCTTCATACCGTCAAGGAAATTGCACTGCAGCTTCTACAGGTTGAGTGTAAAATTGAAAAATCTATGTAATAAAAATATGTGAGATCTTTATCAATCCAGTCTGTAAAACTTGCAGAAGACATTTACCTTTAGATGGGATGTGCACAAATGCTGAGTCACTAAATTCTCCGAACTCTTTCCCGGCATGCATTTTGCACCGAACCCGGACCTCATGGTTGACGTTAGTTTGAAGTCCATAAATGGTGCGATGGGTGCTTTTCACGAGGTCGAGCTGTGGTGAAGAAAATAAGGTTCAAATGACAGTAGGAGTGCTACAGTGTCAGTCTCCTCTAATAGATATTCATGTTTCCTTTGGCAGTAGTGTGCTATAAAAATTATTTGAGGTGTAAATGAGTCTTGGACTGACCTGAGGTTAACAAATATAAGTTTTTAGTAAAAAGTATTTTTCCCTCAGGATTTTCACTTAAGTTATACTAGCACACTTCAATAAACGTTAAAAAACACCCACCGCTTCCCAAAGGTCAGAGCTGACGTCACGGTACTGAACTTCATACTGAAGTGTCATCCAGCCCGTCTGCACATCTGCGGACTGAGGCGGCTTCCAGCTCAGCATGATGTCGTAGTAAGTGCCAGTCAAACTCAGATTCAGCAGTGTCCAGTTCAGGCCAATAGGAGGATCCGGTTGCACTGCGAAATGGAAAGTAATTATAGAGCAGAGTTTTTTACCAGTACTTGAAAAAGGAACTCACTGTTTTAACCAACAATGTGTGACCGCAGTTAACGTGCATCAATACATGGATTCATTCTCAGAATAATGTGGGTGTTTCAGGTAAGTAAGGAGGAGCCAGGGAGTGCATACAAGGTCATACTAATGGACTTTTACCAGGATAACCCCTCCCAAAATGCCTTTTTAAACCAAAGTGACACAAGTAAATGGACCCCCAAATGTTACATTCATAAACAACTGCTGAGCATATTCCAAACATATTTAAATCAACAGCTTAGAGTGAATTGAGAATTTAGCATTAGTGGAGTCTAACACTGGTGTTTGGTAATGAGGGTTTATTCTCACTAAGCGTACATTTCAATCACTGAATACACCAACACCCCTTTCTTAATGTATTTATTAACATATGATGTATAGGCTATATAATAATATATAATAAAACAATTTCTCTATTTTAGCATGTTACATTTGCTGATCACCACCTAACTGACCCTTCTGGGAATGTCATCATTTTTGTATAAACAAAAATATTTGCCAAAAACAAACTTTTGACATGTCAAGTTACCCCATTTAAAACTACAAATGTAAACCTGCTTTTTAATCCACAAGTTATCAACCATCTCTGATCGGGCTCATGACAGGCGGGCAGTGAGGGAGTAAACTCACCGATGTCTTGAATGTGGAAGCTGCTCTCATCATAGACGACAGCTTGATCCCTTGAGCGGAGCTGGACATTGTAAACTGTCCAGATGACAGTGTGGTTCTCATTGAAGAAGCACTCATTTGGCTTGTCTGTGCTGTAGTGAGGACACTCACTCCACTCTTCAGAGGGGGCATGAGGTGATCTGCAAGGGAGAGGAAGACAACATGTTGGAACAGCAGCCAAAAAGGTGACAGAAAACAGTTCTGTGTAAGGCAAGAAAACCCCTCAACCAATCAGCTGCTAAATATTCCAGATTATCTAAGATAATTATCTTTAGCTAGAAATCCTGACATGGCATACAGAGTATATACAGGAAAATGTTTGTTGCTGCTTTTCTGAGAGTTCACAAGTTTTGGAACTTTAAATTCAACATTTGCCTTGAAAGGTCATGAGGGTGTTGTTTTCTGAAGAATGGATATACTTAGTAAATTTCATGCTAAGCTGCCAAGTACATTCTGAGATCAAGTGAACACAGCTGACACTTGGGCCTGGAGCTATCATAAAGGAACACTTGTAGATTAAGGCAATACCTAAATTAAAAAGTGTCAACACCATTATATAGTGTTTACAATGCATTCCTGATGTCATAAAACCCTCACCCCTAGCAGTCTATATTATCAAATGTGGGTGGCAAGTCCTTGTTTTCATGCAAGAGGTTAGTTTGTGTGGAAATGCAAAATATCAGTTTGACATATAATAAAGAAAAATACAACACTTGTTCTCTAAAACAGCAAAACAACTTCAACAAATCTTGTGTCCTTTTGGTGTGCATGCAGTTGCTCAAGCGTAAGCCTAAACTGGACTTTTGCCTCATCAGCAAAAGTGAGCAGGTACGCCGGATAAGGCTTAGACACAACAATGTACATATTTGAGTCGTGAAGGGTGTGACCCTTTTAAGGTCAGCTCTCGCCTACATTCGCTTACACTCACAGGCATTTTCTACCACTTTTATCTTTACGTGCCTTATCAGATACATATATATAAAACAAACAAAAAAAAAACTTCATATGTATTATGTTTCTTCTTCTTTTTTCATTTCACTTTTTCATTCATTTCTCCTTTGTTGTCTGTTGTCTCTGTTACAGGTATAAAATTTTATTAGTTTTTGTTTTAATTTGTGTCATCTTATTTTCCTTTTATTTTAATCCTTCAGTCATGGGTAATTATTTTGTTTTTAAGTGAAAACATTCAGGAAAAGCTATGGGATTCTTCTCTTCTCTTTTCCCTTTTTCCGTCTAGCAGCTCTGATTTCCTCGAAAGCACAGAAAAAAAAACCCTGTATTTCCCTTAGCTCACACCGTTTTTCCCAGTACATTTTGCTGTAGAATAAGCGCAGATCTCCCCGCCTCTGGAAAGTGCCAACATTCCATTTGCAGCGGAAAGTCTCCATGTTGTTGGAAACACAGCCAAAGAGGTGTGGGGGTCTCTTGCTGGAGACTGTAGGGACAGAGAGAAAGAGAGGAAAGCAATTATCTAATTACTTGATTACCTCGAGTTTTGTTTTTTTGTTGTATCCCTTGTTGCTACAGTTGTGATTCATCGTCGTGCTTGAGTGACAGGAAAATAACTGTAACTAACTTAAGGGAGCAGCCACAGCCAAGGCCAATATCTGCTTTTTCCTGGAAATCATTTGAACTGCTCTTCAGGCGAAAGCAGCAGCTGGACAGTTCACTGCCACGGTGTCGTGGAATAAACTGTTTGCTCTCTCTGTACTCAGAAAGGCGCTCACATAGAAATTGCAGCTTGGTTCTTGTTTAACTGCCTGAATAAACTTGAACCATGTGTGCACAGAACAGAGCAGTCAGCATGTGTACTAAAAATCATTTTGATTTGCAAGGGTGCTGTGGGTGGACACTAATTTAAAACAGCTCTGAAAAAGCCATTATTGCTTTAATTTGTTTAGAGTGAATTAAAAAAAGTTCCAGAGGAAGTGGTGTTATCCCTGCTAAGTTGAGTTAAATGATGTTAAAAGACAACACTGGACAAGAAAAAAAGGAAATTACCCCCTTTGGTCTACTCCTAATGTCTGTTTGAGGCTGGAGGCATTGTGTGAGCTCCTACTAGCATAACAAGCCTGATCTCCAGCCATGGGTAATGTAGACTGCAAGTTTTGACAAGTAAGAAGAATGTGTGGAATAAAAAAAAGGCCATCTCTTGTTTTGCTCCATTGCCTTTGATCATTTGATATTAACTGTCAGTTGTAAGTGAAAGTGTCATAGGAGTGCACCAGTTATTTGTTGGCCTACTCTTTATAGTTTGATTGGCAGTGGCATTACAGTGCTGGAGCTTGACTGACATCTGTTGATGCACATATTACATCTTTTCTTGTCAGTAAAATACAGTAATTTATTTACATGTGGTGTATACTAACTGCAAGAACAATGTATTCCTGACTGCGGTGAATTTAAATTCTTCCTGAAAAGACAGAAGAGGTCTGCAGCATACTGTTATTCGCTAGTGTCATCTGAGTCTATAAGGCAAACACAGCCTAATCTATAAGGCCATTCACTCAATGCTTTCTGCTGCAACGTATCAACTTCTTAAAAGGTTGTTTTAATCAGTAGAAAAAGTGACACAGACCCATACGTCATAGAGGTCAGGGTGGAGTGACAGGCCACACATAACACTGTTGTAAAGAAGACCAGAAACCCCTGTGAAACTGACAGTAAACCTCAAGTGTTGATACAAGGATCTTTTCCTAAACCTAACCAAGTAATTCAGGTGCGTGTACCTAACCAAACTCTGTTGGTTTCACAAAGAAAGGCATTGAGCAGGAAGGCTTTGGGCGTCAGGCACCATTTGTTCAAGTCCAGAAAAGTGCTGACTGTGAGGTCTGTGAATTAAACAAGAGTAACTGGGACCAATGAGCTGGAACTAGAGACTGGCCAACAGATCTGACAGGTCGGCAATACTTGAAGATATTAGCTTATTGTAGAAATTTGTACATCATCATACAACTTACATGAAGTATATTTCCTGCTCAGTACAGATCCTTGTCATAATTCTTCAAGAAACAAATCTAGATAATGTTGTGCATGTGACTACATTCAATAATTAATCGAACTGTTTCTGTATCTGTATCGAGTCCAGTAAGCAGGGCCCCACTCAAAACCCAAGCATTTAAAGCCAAAGGTTTCACGAAAAATCTAGTTCACACCTACCATCTCTTTCAAGAGAATCTCACAGTCTTCCAGTTTTTTCACTTTCTCTCTGAGACTGGTAATCATGTGGTGTGTGTTCAGTGTGGGTGACCTGGCCCTTTAAATAAAGAGCTGAGGGGGCTTTTTGTACGTTCTGTTAAGTAAACACTGCTGATTGTATTACCAGGAGGCTTTGTGATTAATGATTCTAGGGACAGCAGTCAGCTGACCATGTCAACGTTTCGGGGAGGAACAACACACACACAAGCCCTGGCTGGCTGAGTACTTAGAAGTGTAGGGACAAGATGGCTCCATCGCAGCTGCAGGGCAGCGCTGGGGGTGAATAATGAATACCCCTGGCCTGCTAAGGGTGCTTCAGGGAAGGGGAGCCACAGGTTAAAAATAACTTGTTTACAAGATCCTCAACTCCTCCTTGGAACTGTGCTAAGCGGAGGATTATAAGAAAAATCAATTTGACACTCAGCTATGCTGAGCATTTTTCTTGGCTCGCTTCACCATGACATACAAGGGTGTGCGGATGGTCCATAAGTGACAAGTTAGTGTGACGAGAAAGATGTGTGCCATATCGATTTATCATAATTTTTGGGTTGTGATTTTTTTTCATGTACTCATTTCTGTTCAGCAAGCTTGTTTAACTAAAGGTATTAAACAAAACATTTTGGCACCAATTAGAGTACAGCTCTTGTACAGAGGTTAATAAATAAGACATGAAACTGTTTTTATAGTGGGAGTTGAAAGTGGAGCACCTCAGTACAATAATAGTTTACACAGTTTAAGTGATGGAAGGTGGTTAGAATAACTAGATCAAATTGTGAACTGACAGGCTTCATTTTTGTGCTGTGCTGCTGTGTTTGTTCAACAGCTGCCATGCAGAGTTCACTTGGTTGTAAGTAAACATGTGAGCAGTAGATGCAGAGCCCTTTCTAAACACACTTAGCTGATCCACGAAACACACAGACCGTTTCCAAGACCGTAATATCCATTTACAACACACTCTCATTAAAAGGACTGCTCTTTCCGAGGCAAACTGCCTCATCCATAGGAGGTAAACATGTTTACAGCATGATTTCTCTCCCAGCGCTGCCAACGCAGTCTATTTCAGGAGGAAACAAAACATCCTGCCTCTATCTGTTTTGATAAGTTCAGATGTGTTTCCTTTCAGCCATGATTTCAAAGGAGGAGGAAATAGCAGCAAACATTATTTCCTTCAGCAAATCCTATAAATTATTAGATAGAACATTGCAGATTAACATCCGCACACTGTGTTGGTGGGAAGCTGTCTTTATGCCCTTATTATCAGACATCAATCAGTGCACACTCAGAGTGAAATACCTCATCCTCTGCATGTTGAAATGCCATTTCCTTCCTTGGAAACAATGCACTCACCAGCAATTACTGAAGACTTTGCTAACCTAACAAGCCCTAGTGGCACAGCATGGACAGAATAAAAGCTTGTGTATGCCCGTTAGTGAAGATTGACAGTATGACCCCGACAACCCAGGCACATAATCACATCACAACCCAATGTATAGATTCCTGAGTAAGTATTAAAAAAACAGTGTTGCTCAGGTGGTGGAGGACAAAACACTCATTCACTTCAACATACAGCATCCAATTTTCTAGAAGTATCTGCCTTGGCTTTTCCCAGTCCCAGTTATTATTTCATAGACCAAGTCAGCTAAGAGAAAGAGTACAGACATACAACTCTATTGATTGGATTAAAAATGCAAAGCTACTGGATTGAAAAAAATTACTATTTCTATAATGAAACTAAAAGACTGTGTCAAGTTAATGTAAAGAGAGGTACACTAAGAAACATCCAGTCACTGAGATTAAAATCCTGCACCACGAGCAAACTAGAGCTATAGATGAAAATTTGAAAGCAAACTGTTAAAAGATTTAGCAGCTTTAATCGGTTTGCTTTCAGATTGTCAGTCCATTTAAAAAGAAGAAAAAACGGGTGAGCTTTCCCATGCATCGTCTCTAATCAACAAGCATTTTTTAAGTTTGGGCAGGAGCTAAACAAACCCTTGTAAAACTAACCCAAATTATATGAATGTCAATGATAATGTTGGTTGTTGCTCTGCATTTTTGTCCTCTTTGTTTTCTTATATTGAACATAATGTTCAATAATAATAATGTTCCCCAAAGGACAAGTAGCCTTTCACAACAGCCACACATGACTGATTTGATTCACACAACAACATTTGAGTTGGAGGCAACCATTAAAAAAAACTGCATACCATCAAAGTTGTCAAACTTGCTACCGAGTTTGCCTTAAGGAAAAAAACAACACTTGTCTGAGGCACCTATGTTTTTAGATTGACAGCAAGTTTAAATAACTCTCACTTTCAAATTATGCTACAGGGAGAAAACGTGCCTGTCAGAACACAGCAGTCTTGTTCAATCCCATATAAAGACATAAAACAAATACAGCATAAAAATATGCAGCAGGAGAAAAAGGAGGAGAGGGGAGCAAGTCCTGCAAGTCTGCACCTCCTCCAAGTAACAGATGACAGAGTTATGTAACCCGACATTGCACAGGATGTTCATACATGACTTTTATGGTCGGACTTAGTTTACATGTACGGCTAAAACACGACACATGTATGTATATAAGCAGCCTTTCTACTGCCACTGAGAGGCAGTTTGGTAGAAAGGGGGGCCAAACACTCAACAGCTTCCCATTGTTCAGCTGTGGAGTACTCTCTGCTCTCGAGAATTCCTGGGACGCCACTTCACTTGAAATCTGCTGGCTGTTCCATGTGGAGCTCTGTGGAGGGCTGTGCTGTTGTGCAACACACTTTATGTGAGCGCCAGAGCAGCACTGCAACTATGGCATTAGAAACGTTTTATATTGTTCTGGGGCCTATTAAAAGCAGGTTTGTCTCAAAAAGTACTTCCATCTGGTGAAATTTTAGATTTCAAGCCAACTAGATCATCAGGTAGTAAAAAACTGGGACATTATAAGACAAAATATTGCAAAAAAAAAGTATCAGTTCCAAGCACTGGCATTGAAAATAACATAACACAACATGTCAACATATGTGAAATGACATACATCATATATGTAACATATATATCTTATATATTTTTTTATATAATAAATGTAATATCAAAATTGTTTACGTCTTCAAATGGCCACAAATGTGTTAAAGTTCCAATCTACTTTACAGGTAAACTGAATGGCTGCCAGATAATTATCAACATTGAGAAACAGACCTTGCTCAGAGGCCGATTCCAGCGCTGAAGCACTGAAGATGTGAAGGAAGACGAGGAGCACGGTGAGAGCGGCAGCCATGGTGTGTAGCTGTGAAGGAAACATGTGGCAAGTGTTAGTAAGTCTGTGCAGTGCAGTGCACCGAGCTGAACCACAACACATGAGCCCAGCCCACTACCACCATTAAAAAGGGCTGTACACTCTGTGACTTTTTTTTTTTTTATTTAAAGGAGAGGCTGGGTACACCCATGATTAAACTGTACAGAGTCATAGCAATGGAAAGTACTTTAGATCAAAGCATTCATTAAATGCCTGGATGTTTCAGTTTGTAGACTGGTGCATACCTAGCAGCTTATCTTGGTTTCGCAAATCCCAACATTCAGTTGAATGAACTCTGTTCATTTCACAAATATTTTGCTGATTTAACCTCTTTAAGAGCATAAGATTCTTTTTCCTTCTTAACCTTTTATTCTTAAGTTCTTTGGGTTTTTGAATTATGAAAGGTTTTCTTTTACGTATTAAACCACACAGGAAAGACTGAAAATGCTTCTTGCAGAACCACAAAGAAAGACTGAAAGGTTTCTCCTTGTTAAACCACACAAGAAAGACTGAAAATGCTTCTTGCAGAACCACAAAGAAAGACTGAAAAGTTTCTCCTTGTTAAACCACACAGGAAAGATTGAAAGAATCTTGTGATCAAAGTCCTTTGATCTTTTTCCTTGACATTAAACTCTTTTTAGTACTTCCCATCAGTGCTTTTAGCTAGTTTTAGCTATTTTACTGCATACACTTAAATTAATTTAAAAAATTGCACTTGAAACCAAAACCCCATTTTTTTCTCTTAAATTCCACTTCAGCTTATTACAGTCCTCAAGCTCCAACTTTAACATAAATATGATCTTTTGTGTACATTAAGTATAACTTAAGATACAACTTTATACTATCAGCTATCTTTCATGCCATTTAAATTTTAATAACTCAAAAGGCTCAATATGTAATTGTTGTAATTGTAATTTGAGATACCATAACATATAAAAATAGTTCAAAACAATTCAATGATGACCCACAGAACACTGCAATCTTTACTCAAATCAAAAAGAAAAAAGTTATTATCAGATTTTAATGGCAACTTGACATCTGTCGGATTACTGGCCTCAGGGTTGAAACAGCTGAAAACATTAGAAAATGTCACTAAGAATTTAAAAAAAAAAACAGAATACACGCAATTTCCTTTTCGCTTCCATCTATTTTACATGTTTATAAAACTATACAGATATACTGATTTTGTACAGTACCAATGTTGATGAAAATGACTTAAATGTTAAACAATTTTTTCTTAACTAAGGTTAATTTTAGGTTTCTGCAGTGTTTCTTTTTTGCTTGATTTAAGGTAAATACTGATATAATACTTAATGGTTCCAGTGAATTTTTTTCTATCAAATGCTCCTCTTCTTCAAAACATGGAAAATTAAGGTTATGATAGTTTGAATAGAGACTGATGAACCAATCACTTCATAAATTTTGTGATTCTGTTACCAAAGTCAACTGAAAGACATCCTGCTTAATTAATTTATATTTGTGACAACTCTCATATAGCAAAATTTGGTTATTTTATTACTCTGCAAAATTTACAACAGTTTAACATCAGTCAGTAAAAGATTAGTAATTATCTGAAGCATATTTAACCTATTGAAACAAAAACAGAGCCTGATGTGATGTCTGAAGTGGAGACTAAAAGCCCTGGGAAGTTTAATTACTATTGAATGTATCTCCAGTGCTAGGGAGTGAGGAGAACAATGCTGACCTTCATCAACATAAACCCAGCTGTAGTATTGAGACTTTATAATCTCTGTTCCCTCGTGTTGGTCACACACAGCTGAGAACAGACAAGCTTTTACACTCTGAGACCTTTCACACTGATAGCACAGGCCAACAAACTAACATATCCTCAGAGAGCACAAACTTTGTTTAGACAAATAGGTCTAAACTCCACAAACCAACTCAAGGTCATGACAATAAGTCAGTGACGATCTTTTAATAACTTCAATTCAAAGTATTTTAGTAGCATTTAGTCCCTATTTTCTGGTAGAAACCCTTATAGACATTATTTTTAAGCATTTCAACTTAAAGGTGCTTAGAAGGTAGAGGGGGTTTCTTTGAAGGACATGATAACACATGGCAGACAGGCAACATTGAACATTATGTTCTTGCTTCTATTTTGATCTTTGATCTGTGTTCATATATGTAAATGCCGCCCACATGTGTTCCTGTGGTGACCTTGATACTCGAAGGCTGAGATGAATTGGGGACCTGAACCTGACTTAATGGGAGGTAAAGCTTGATAAGCCTTGTTATAAAATGACATTTAACTGCATCAACAGGACGACAATACAGACTACATAGAGCAGTTAATGACACACCCCTGTTTCTGCTGATTCTATGACAATACCATTGTTATGTACATCTGTGCTGCTTGTCACATTTACTGCTGATGTTTTGAAAAAGAAACCACAAATGTAAAAGAAGGTGAGAATTAATTTTTTTCATCCAGGATGTTTTTCTCTTTGTGCAAATTGAAAGAGCGTGTGAAGGTGAACCACAAAAAAAGGGCCCTGAAGGCCTCTGTGCTAAATTTTCTTGTATTTTTCAGTTCCAACTTAAATCACTGCACAATTTGACTCAATATGCACATACATGCAAGAACATCACTGTAAATTTGTTTATGTTTGTTAGGGCTTTATAGGGACTCTTTACTGTTAGGTAATATATTACCTCAAACATGTAATTACCTCAAATGTTCATTAAGCTGTACAGCACAAAAAGAGCAACGTTCAAGTTCATTAGCATCTGACGCTCAAGGACTTTTTGTTCACTTGCTGAATACTCACTCATCTTTTAAGGTTTGATCTTTATCAAATCCATGAAAATATTCAAAATAAAAATTAAAAAAATAAACTTTTTAGTTACGCCTTTTCCCACCAGTTTAAATACGAAGATGTCTTTCTCTTTAATGTAACTAGTAGCAACTATTTAACATCCAATGTGTTGTAGCTGAGTTAAGAAAAACTAGATTTTCATTCTTGATAAATCTAACAATTAACTACAATTTCTCAGTTATTTGCTAATGCAACAAAATGTCAGAAAAAGGTACCCATGCAATGTCTAAAACCTAAGATTTACAGTGGCTTGTATTCATACCCCTTGAACTTTTCCACATTTTGTCACGGTACGACCACAAACATAAATATATTTTATTGGAATTTTGTGTGAAAGACCAACACAAAGTGGCACACAATTGTGAAGTACAAACAAAATTATACATGATTTAATTTTTTTTTTTTTACAAATAAAAAACTGGAAAGTGTTGTGTGCAAAAGTATTCAGCCGCTTTCTCTGAGTGCAACCAACTGCCTTCAGAAGTTGCCCGATGATTGCTGAATGATTGTATGTTGACCTAGTGACTAAATAGAGTCCACCTGTGTGTAATCTAATTTCAGTTATTACCGTTACAGCTGTTCTGTGATAGCCTCAGAGGCTTGTTAAAAAATATTGGGGAGCAAACAGCATCAAGAAGTCTAAGGCACACACCAGACAGGTCGGGGATAAAGTTGTGGAGAAGTTTAAATCAGAGTTAGGCTATAAAAAGATTTCCCAAGCTTTGAACATCTCACGGGGCACGGTTCAATCCATCATCCGGATATGGAAAGAGTATGGCACAACTGCAAACCTACCAAGACACAGCCGTCCACCTAAACTTACAGGCCGAACAAGGAGAGCACTGATCAGAGATGCAGCCAAGAGGCTCATGGTGACTCTGGACGAACTGCAGAGACCCACAGCTCAGGTGGGGGAATCTGTCCACAGATTCTGATTTGTGCACTGCACAAATCTGGCCTTAATGGAAGAGTGGCAAGAAGAAAGCCATTGTTAAAAGAAAACCATAAGAAGTCCTGTTTGCAGCTTGCCAGACACAGCAAACGTGGAAGATGGTGCTCTGGTCAGATGAGACCAAAATTGAACTTTTTGGCCTAAAATTCAAAATGCTATGTGTGGCAGAAAACTAACACTGCACATCACTCTGAACACACCATCCCAACTGTCAAACATGGTGGTGGCAGCATCATGCTCTGGGGGTGCTTCTCCTCAGCAGGGACAGGGAAGATGGTCAGAGTTGATGGGAAGATGGATGGAGCCAAATACAGGGCAATCTTGGAAGAAAACCTGTTGGAGTCTGCAAAAGACTTGAGACTGGGGCGGACGTCATCTTCCAGCAGGACAATAACCCTGAACATAAAGCCAGGGCTACAATGGACTGATTTAAAACATTCATGTCATAGAATGGCCCACTCAAAGTCCAGATCTGAATCCAATCCATAATCTGTGGCAAGATCTGAAAACCACCGTTGACAAACACTGTCCATCTAATCGGACTAAGCTTGAGCTGTTTTGCAAAGAAGAATGGGCAATCATTTCAGTCTCTAGATGTGCAAAGCTGGTAGAGACATACCCCAAAAAACTTGCAGCTGTGATTGCAGCAAAAGGCGGTTCCACAAAGTATTGACTCAGAGAAAGGGGCTGAATATTTTTGCATACCACACTTTGTAGTTTTTTTATTTGTAAAAAAAAAATTAAATCATGTATAATTTTCTTTGTACTTCACAATTGTGTGCCACTTTGCATTGGTCTTTCACATAAAATTAAAAAAAGCTATATTTATGTTTGTGGTCGTAACGTGACAAAATGTGGAAAAGTTCAAGGGGTAAGAATATTTTTGCAAGCCACTGTATGTCCTTTTAAATTATTCTGTCTCTGCATCAGTCGAAGAACCAAAGATATATATATTTTTTTATACATAGGCATATTTATTACATTTACACATTGTCAAGCTAGTTTTGTAACTGTCTATAGAAACTAACGTTACAGAAAAGCCTAACTTTCAGTACTCAGTAGTATCATAACGACATCTCCTGTGGACCGCTTTACGCTTCGGGCTCAGGCTTATCTCTGTGATTGTGCAAGATTCACGGAGAAATTGTAAATAAGCGGCTCTGAAACGAAAACAATCATCAAGTAGGCCGAGCCCATAACTGCCTCCACAGTGTAAATCATGAGGCATTTCAGTTCATGGTTATGAGGTGAACAGTCACCATCAGACAGGCGGCTGCCGGCTGCGTAAACACACGTAAACATGCAGTACAGACACGGGAGTCCGCTCACCGCTGCTCGGGTGGACTGTGGACAGCAGTCTGCTCCTCGTCTAACAGGTCTCTGTCTTCATAAAACGGCAGCAACAAACACACAGTAAAGTCAAAAGTCCTTCGAAACACACCGCGGACACCTGAAGCCGAAACCCAAACAGGAACGTGTTAAAGCGAGAGCCTTGCGGGCCCGCCAACGCTGTCGAAGAAACCGTGCCGACTGGCCGCGGCTGTAACTGTGCAGCTGTTACGCCGCTGTACCCCTGTTGTTACCATAGACCGTTACTGAGGCACAGAGACAGGGGCCATCTGTCGGTGAGGGATGAGTACTGCAGGAAAACGAGCAGCAGATTTTCACAAAAAATGACTAACTGCTGTGGTGAGGAGTACCATAAATATTTCTACTCAGATACTGATCTTTACGGAAGCACATTGCATTGACTGCATACAAAAAAAATACAAACCTTATCTCGTAATCGTAATCTAATCACGAGATAAGGTTTCTAATTTTTTTATGCAGTGAATGCAATGCTCTTCCGTACTTAAGATTAAAACATTTAGACGCCTTATCTCGTAATTACCAGATAAGGCGTCTCATTTTTTTCCCAGTGGATGCAATGCGCTTCCGAAGATCTTTATAACAACTTGATCATATTTTTCTTTACCTATATATTTTTATTTTAAGATGAGCTGCTTCTAGACACCACAACCTGCCAGGCAAGTTTTATATTTTTTAGCTTTACTGTATTGCTGTACTGTTTACTTTAGTTACTAATTATTTTTTAGATTAAAACCTGCACAGTAAATCATTAATGATTATATAAACAGAATGGTAGTTGAAATTGGTTCTCCATCAATAATAATGTTAATTTATAAATGATCAGGTTATGAATTAAATGTTACTGTGCATTACAATGACATGGGCTATTCAGTTGCCTAAGGAGCACTTTACTTTTCATGCTCTCAGTGTTTTCTGTTCTAATCCTTTTACATGTTTAATTATGTACAGTTTTTAATGCAGGGCTTTTACTTTCAACAGAGCAGCCTATTTTTTACAGTGTGATAGTGCTACTTCCACAAAAAACCTAAATACTCTCTCTTTCACCACAGCTGAAACATGAGTCGCAGGCGCCAAGAGTCTGTGTAAAGTCAGCTGGGCTGTATCCAGAGATTAAGAAATACTAAAGTCATGATTCTAAGTTTCATAGCCCCCACCAAAACACAAAAAAGACGGATTTTGTCCAAATTGAGAACTATTGCCTAGTCATTTCTGAATCTTTTTCTATTTCAAATTGCAAATCCTGCCTCAAACCTCTCTACACATGACCACAAATCTGGTGGGAAAATGCTGAATCCCTTAAAATCCAACAGTGCATTAGTGATACAAATAGCAAAAAGATACTAAGGCATATGAAAAACAACCTGATGTAATTTTTTAAATGTGACATTTAAAACAGAGAAAAATAAAGAGAACAGGAACACAGTGTCCTCAGTGCAGCACTTGAACTTGGTAAACACACATTGCAGCCTTATGGACAGCCTCAGGGAAGACACACCTTCAAAAGTTACAATATATGGAGTTAAACTCATGCCAAAACCTCACAAACTCACAAAACATGTTTTACTCACGCCCAACAATTCACAAACAAACTCAGTGTGGTTTGCAAATGAAAAACATAATTTACAAACTAATGCATTTTGATTTGCAAATAAGAAACATACCTATCAAACAAATAAATCCTGCTTCGGAAACAAATACAGAATGTTTTACACATACAAAGGAATGTATTTCTTCAATTACAAAAATATCCTTCAAGTACAAACTAAAATCTTTAAGTACAAAAAAATCCTTCAAGTACAAAAAAACAATTTTACAGCTGCAAAAAACTGTCACTTGAGTATAACATGTTTTGTGCGTTTGTGAGGTTTTTGCATGATTTAAACTCCATAACATTAGTTCACACTTCTCCTCCAACCACGCTTAAGACAAAACTCCACGATCAATCAATGTGCAAATATTATTATTGTCAAATGTTACCTACTTACTTTATGTTTGAACTTAAACACAACAGGCTATACATTGGCTTGGTTTTAATTGAACTTGTTTAATTTCCCTCTAAGAGTGCTGCATGTGGAAAGAATTATGACCTTTGTCTTGAAATGTCATTTTGAATTGATAGCAACAAATAAGAGTCCTTGTAAATCTTCTAATGGGCATTTTTACTGTAGGAAGGTGTTGAAATAAAATGAATAATGGCTTGATTCCATTTAGCTGCTTTAATCCCTCATTGTAGTGACAAAGGAGTCCTGTCTTTCAGACTGACAAGCACAGCAATTTCAAGACAAATGAGTATGAATCTGAAGGTCTGTTAGTATGAATAAAAAATGACTTACAGACAGCTGGAGGTCTGCAGGTGTGAACTAGGCTTTAGTTTCAGAGTCCTGCTGTTGTGCATGTTGGTTCATTACCACGCTGTGAAGGCTTTTTGGGTCATTTTCACTGAACAGAGCCATTAATAATGTTTTTAGGGTAACTTAGAGTAAAAATTACACCACTGGAAAAAAGTATTTGTACTGTACTGTACTATTCTTACAGTATATTAAATAAAGGTATCTTCACATTTGTGACTGAGTTTTCTATTATAGTCAGTAAAAAAATTCATTATAGATTTTAGTTGATAAACGCTATATGCTTTTTGTATTAATAGACCTGTCAATTATTCTTTAAATGAAACCAGTCTTGCATTCAAATTTGAATCTAATTAAAAGTAAAGCAGTAGTAGCAATACAAATTTACTTCATTTTTAAAGGTAACAAAACATCATATTAAGTGCTTATCTCTAAGCAAGTGATAGATTTTCAGATAGATTTGGTAAAATTAAATATTTAGTCCCTACATGTGAAATGTAGTTGAAGAAAAACAATCTTAAAAAAAGGGGAATTGCTCTTCATTCCAGGTGTTTTCTACTATTAATGTTCCGTTATTCCAACCAGAGTGTTATTTGGACTTGTACTGTGAATGGCAAGTTCTTATTTCTCTTGTGCATATAGAGACTAAATCAGTTAAAATGCAGTAAACCCACATCTGTCTTCTGCACAGCCCTGACTAGATTATTTTCAAGTGATGAAACTGCTTCTCAGCAGTTAGAGAGCAGTGTTTCACATTCAGGTCATGTTTAGTCTGTGATATACATGATTCTCACCCACTCACATATCAGCCTCAACTTGTTTTTTCACTGTGTTGTCATACTGTGAGGACCACCCACACTCTCCACATACTTTGCATAGCACACACATACAGACAGTGACACACAGTCTTTGACAGGGGCCAGCTAGTTACTCTAAGTATAAGACAACCATCCTGTTATTTACTTGAAGGTCACTGACTGAGAAAACTGAGTTCTCCTGCTGCTGCAAAATCGCCTATTCTTTTGACACCAGTGATGTTGTGATGATAAGAAAGAACTGCAAGCTGTGTCAGCTTGGGTAACCAGAGGGTGTGCTGCCTTTGAAAAAACAAAGCTTGTTCTTCTTGCTTGCCCTCAAAATGTCCTGGTATATGTAGGCACTACAATAAAAACAATGAAAAAAAAACATGACTTGAAGAAATCCAAGAGTATTTTGTCTTTGTGTCTAGTCCATGATCACAGGAAGTTGTCAGTTTTGTAATGGCATCGGTGTTTGCATAAGTTACGAAAGGTAATGTCTAATTGCAGATAGGCCAATAATTATACATGGGTGTGTGTTTGTGTTTGCTAAAGCTAAATAAAATTCCAGCTCGTCCTCCTGTCACCACTTCAGCTGCTGTTCCTCATAAGCTGACTGTCAACCACCTGCAGGGGTCTTTAGGGCAACAAGAGGAACCACCTGAAGAACCCTCAGTTTCCCAAAAGTGGGAAAAGTGTGTTCACTCAGCCTCAGGCCTCAGCTCTTCCACAAAGAGAAGCAAGAGGAGAAAACAGAGGTGCAACTTTGAGCCATGCCACAAAGAGACGGTTCCTTCAACCGGCTTCCACGGACAGTAGCAGAGAAAAGAGTTATGGGAGTTTGTGTCTTTCAACTTAAGGCCAGGGCTCCTTCTCAAAGAAACTGGGAAAGAGAGTGACACAGAGCAGGTAAGTACAAAGAGACAGAAGCTGAGATCCGCCACCAAGACTCTGATCCCTCTTGTCATGACATGTTTTTGTTAGGCTAAAACAAACAAAAGCCTGCTGACAATACACAGGGGGGCGCTGTTGTGTTGTGGCAAACCCATGTAGCTCCAGCTTTTCCTGGAGCAGCAAGGAATAAGGACGGACTTCCAGGTTTGGCTTGAGAGGGTGAAAAACACGAGACACTAGAGTACAAGACACTTTTGAAGACAAGAGAGACTGTTCAATAGATGACCACAGCTCGTGAGACAACCTGATGAGCCTAACCTGCAGACACAGCTGCTAACAAGGAGGAAAGTATTTGTGTATTTGGTGTGTTTTTTACACCAAAAAAGCGACAAAGTGGAAGAATGAGGCTACAGGAATTCCTTGACCAAAGAGAGGAGATGGACCAAATATGAAGCATGAATGATGATAGGACCAACCAGAGAGCAGTGGCCTCCTTGCAATCAAGGGCTCAGTACATAATCCCTTTATTGATACTACAGAGGTTGTAGCAGCGACATCAAGTGTTGATAAGTTAAGTGTAACTTTACGTGTGTACATTACATTTATTATTGCTGCCATCTCTAACATTTTTCAGTCGTATTTATTATTTTTTCAGAGTCAACGGTTCAGCTGCAAAGAGTACAAAGGTCGCATAATGTGCTTCAGAATGATTTGTGTGCTTTTTTGTTTTTCAGGCTAGACAACATTGTTTTTTGTTGTCCTGGAGCAGCTGCATGTGAACATCAACCGATCAGCCAGTCAATCCTCACAGGAAGACCCAGCAGACTAAGTATTCACTCACAGCACCTGTTAGCTTCCAGGAACCCAAAATGAGTACAGTTATGAATCCCCCTACCTCTGCCCATGGACCCCAAACCTGTCTAGTGAATGGTACATGCAAGGAATATGACACACACACTAAGATTTCTTTGTTATACAACATGATTCTAATTTAGTAAAATACTTATTCTGAAATCTATCAGTGTTTGACACATTAAATCTAATATTGAGCAAATGATGACTTTGATTTTTGACCCACAGACATCACGGTTTTGACCCACAGACATCCTGTTAAATGCATCATAACTCTCTGTACTCTGGTCCTTTACAACAGCGAGCCTAAGTTTTCCTCTGTTGAGTCATTAACAAGAGCAACGTTTCACTCAGATCTCCTGCAGATGTAATCCCCAGAGGTGGGCCAAGTCATTTCAAGAAGAGCTCAAATGTAAAAAAGTAGTTGTTTTTAAATATATGTAAATTTTACTTTTTTACTCGTCTGTTTTTGAATAGTTTGCTCTTAGATGGGAGTGATAGGTGTAAGGAACTGTGGGTGAGAAAACGCCTTTACCACAGATGCCAGTTTATAACTGCCTTAAAGAAGAAGAAAAGCCTCATTTCCTTTTGACCATATGCGTGATGTGATGATAACAGAGCAAAACTTAGACCAAGAGGCAGCAATGACATTTCCTTTCCACATCTGGCCATATTTTTTATACCAACATCTAAAAAAAGACAACAGTTATGGGATGAAGCCCTTGCTGTGCCTCTTGAAAAACCCTGAGCTCTATGCTTTGTAAAATTCCTCCAAAAACACCTTAAATTTAGCCACACATTTACTGTGAATGTATTTAGCTAGCTAACTTTTTTTTAGGCAGGTAGGTGTACTTTATTTTACTTCTACTCGTTTCTCAGATGTCAAAGGTTTCTCAAATGGCCATTTCAACCTTTACTTGAGTCATTTTTAGTTAAATTTTACTTTTACTTGAGTGTGTATAGTCATTACTCTATCCCCCACTTGTAATTCTGTGTATAATTTTGTTCCTCAGCACCTTGAGCTGCTAAAGAGTCAGTAAATTGCTCTCTCATGTATTAGATGCAGTGTTATAATCTTCTTTACTAGCTCTTCACTTAAGCTCAGGTTTGTGATTTTTTTCCTTGTTTCAGTCTCATAGTACATACAGTCACATTGTTTACAGTTGGGTCAAACAATGGAGGCCTGTTCGCTTTTATTCACATCACACACGTCACACAAATGGCTGTCACATATGTTACGACAGCTATTTCAAGTTTACCGTATTAGTCCACTCTCCCTGTGGTTTCTATTTCCAATTACCATGTGACCAAGGTCAAGAATGATTGTAATTTTCTGGATGCAGTTTGCAAATTATACTGATAACTGGTGCTAATATCATTATGTGCAAAGGAGCCACCCTGTGGTTAACTTGAATATAACATTTATAATCAATGAGCTCCTTTTTACATTCATTCATTCATTCATACCATTTACTAATGTGCATCACTAATGTTTTTTGTTGTTTAGAAAGCTACATCTACAGGAACACATGTAGGTAAAAGCAAAAACACTCACCTGTCTGTGAATCCTGTGGTGGTTGTGCCTGTGTTAAATAAAGACGTGGAATCTGAACCTTGGACATTTGATTCTGTCAGATCACTCGTGCTGTGTTAGCTTTCCCTGACTCGGCACAACAAGTTCTATCAGCCACTTGTTAATGTCTTAGGGGGTGGGAGAATACATGTTGAGTTCACATGCCTCAGATTAATAACAGTGGTGTACTGGAATGGAGGTATGCAAAGTGGGTGGTTAGGATGATGATAATATTATGTACATATGTGTTAATGCATGTGTGTGAGGATGTGACAGGGGAGCATAACTAAAAGTTACAAGGCCTCAGCAAGTTACAAGAAAATTAATATAGACTGAGTTGGGAAAAAAAAACAATGAATATATATGAAAATATGAAAACATATATGTATATATATATATATATGTGTGTGTGTGTGTGTGTGTGTGGGGGGGGGGGGGGGGGGGGGTTTTAAAAAAAAAAAAACAAAAAAAAAAAAACACAACCCGGGGTGACAG
>JAQNCA010000013.1:8366929-8392449 GCA_029783725.1 Acanthurus tractus
CCCCCCGCCCCCCCCCCCCCCCCCCCCCCCCCCCCCCCCCCCCCCCCCCCCCCCCCCCCGCAACAACAACAACAGCAAAAACTCAGACAGACACCCTGTGGAGCATTAATATGAAATCTCTGTATTGACCTGCTAAACCCTACAGAGGATAATAAAACACCACTAGATGGCAGCCACAGCTAACTATGTTTGTAGGCCTCTGATGACTCACTAGCCTCTGGCTGTAATCCAGTTAGATCCCCCTGTTCTTTAGAGGGAGGCTTTCTCATTGGATAAGCTCCAGATGTGGTAAAAGAGCTTTCTTTTTTTGCCTCGGTCCCTTTTTCTGAAACAAACATGCTGGCTTGAGATCAGTCCCAACTGTGTCAACTTTACAAAGCAAACTGCAAACATCAAATTTTTTTCTGCGGACTAGATTTAAGATCACTATTGTCTCCAGGTATTTCATTTCTTTTTTTTCTTTCTTCTTTTTGCTTACTTTTGAACTTGGTTTTATGGACTAAATTATGTAAATATGTCACTTGTTGCTTCTTAAATTACAATGTAAAGCATGTAAATTTTACATGTAGTCATAGAGACTGAGTCTACATGATCAGGGATAACAATAAAAAATGTATAGCTGTGGTTTAAATTGTGCCCAAAGTTAAAATAAAATATGTCTAAATACTTTGTGACACTACATTTGTAGAGCATATTTTCAGATATTTGCCACAGGATGTTTGTAGAAGTAAATGAGACATCAAATCAGCAGGTTTCAATGATAGTGTAATGTGCAAATGAATGACAGAAAGATTTTTGTGTTTCTTATGGAATTTGACTTACACATGCAAATATTAAAGAATATAAAAGAGAGAAAGGATAACTATAGATGGCACTTGATAAATACCTGTCTAAATTTAGATACTGGATTTTTTTGCTACAAATAAAAAATGTGGATTCATTCAATACACGCATAAATGCATGAATAAATAAAAAATTACATTTCAAAAGCAAATGTGTTGTTTCCACATGTGTTTTGTGTTTAAAGAGTAACAACAGAGTCAGTAATTTGAAACATTGGTCAAATTGGGTTTTTTCCAGCAACCTTTAGCCAAGTGAGTCAGACTCCATTTTTGCAGCAGGATAAGTTATCGTTACGCAACTGCTCCTGTTGCAATCCAGTGAGGCTGTGCTGCTAAAAAAGCAGATTTCATTAGTCCATCTTGTACCTTTCTCCTTTTCTGTTTACTGGAAACATACTCAGAGTGTTGTTGGAAACATTCAAGCACAGATAAAGGAGCAAAACAAAGCCCAACTGGCCTTGGACCGAAGCCCTGGATAAGAACACTGGGTCTCTGTTCATGACTCACAGTGTGAACAGAGGCGGCAATAATGTGGTTATAGAGATTTGATGGTAAAGAGTTTCTTCACTGTGGGAATTCCTGAACTCAGGGATTTGTTGGGAAATCCCCCATTTCAGTTTACTATATGACTCTGAGTGTCACAGTGCTGGACCAAACGACGGGACTGAACCCTGAGGAGCACATCATGAAGGTACTTCAAACTTGGTGCTGTAAAGAAGCAAGTGAAATATTTGATATTTTATGGCTGTAGGCTTCAATTACATATTTTTTAAGGTGAATTAACCTAATTTGTAAAATTACAGCTTTGATTTAATGCATATTTCACTATATATAATACATTCCTATCATTACGCTTAAAATTATTTTGAAAAATGACATTTTTACAAAGAAAATCTGTTTAAGATAACAAATACTCTTATCCTCTTGAAGGATCTCCCTTTATTAGTTTTCAATGCCGCCAAAATGTTGAGTTCAAAAGAAATTTACTTCATGTCATGATGATAATTTCTTTGTCAGACATGGAACATTTTATGATTTTTTTTTCTTCCTTTGTGTGTGCAGTTGCATTTGAATGCAAAACTATACTCTTTGGCACTGCTGCTTGCCTTTCTTTCTCCAGTTCGGTAGGTGCACACACATTTCACAGCAGACACATATCATAACTCAGTACTGGATGAAATGTATTTATTATGTGGGGAAATAAATTCTCCTCTATATAAGTCATACACTTGTTGACTCCTGTGTATTGATCTTTTCTAATCTACTGATTCAATTACACGCCTGTATTTAAGGTACTGTTAGATGGATAATATGTTTTTATTGATTCTAATTGGAGGAATGAGAACAAATGTCTGGTTTGTATTCATTTTTCTCAATGTTCCTCTCAGCTGTTACCAGCGTGTAAACTGCAGATGGGGACCTTATGGAGAGTGGTCTGAGTGCGATGGCTGCTCCAGTACAAAGGTATTTAAGATCACACAAATACTCCTTCTCTACTTGTACCGATATTGTATAGATTAGTATTTTTGGTTAAAAGCCCAGATTTTCCTGATTTCAGGTAAGATTTAAAGATCCAGACCCTGATGCTTACACCACTGGCACTGTTATATAATCCTTTTAGGTAGATTGTGAATCATGCCGTATACACTTGAAGGCCTGTTGCTCCCGGAAGGGGCACAGTGACGCCAATCCTCGGAAAATAGGTGGTGCTGGAAGCCTGACAACAAAGTGGTCACTTGCATAGCTAGTTGGTAAACTGCTATGAAAGTACCATTAACCACTGTAACTGTTACTGTTACAGTAACTGTTTCAATAGTTTTCACAAGTATAGTGCAAGCAAGCTAGATCAGATGTAAAAAAGACATCATGTTGATTCAGTTTGTTTATTTATCACTGATTCTGGTCTCATCAAATGCAAAAAAAAATATTGTCTTTGTAGGAGTTCACACCCTGGCAGAGAAACATTATATAAAGTTTCAACCTTATTTCAGCTTTACACTTTTTCTGACATTCTGGTTCTCTGTTGCCTCAAATGTCAGCATTGTTTGGATGGTTCATGGTTTAGTGTTGGTCAGTGGCAAAAATTGGTACATCAAAGAACAAAGTACACAAAAGTTGAACTCACACAAAAGATTAGCACTGATATCATTTTCGGCTGAAGGCACATTCAGTACTTTATTTCTGCCTGTTGGTCAGGATGTTATTTGGGGTACCCTGAAATGTAGACAGGGTTATTTTGATTTTTCTAAGACAGACACAGTCTTCAGTTTTTGGGGGGTTTTTTTGTTAAATTTATTATATATATTTATTACATTTTTTGCTCACAACAGCTGTTTATAATCCAGAAGGAATGGACTCTATATTGGAAACAAAGACTTATGGTCCCATAATTGCAGTGATTTCTGAAAATTTTGGACCAAAAATTATGTCACCAAAGCCCCAAAAACAGCACTTAAATCCTTCTCTGCCTCTATAAAACAAATAGTAAATAAATCCTTACTCTGTTAATTATTTAATTCCTTTGCTTTCAATTCATGTTTATGATCACTTTCTTTCAAGATGCAGACTCGCCATGTGGCGGTGTATGCCCAGTTTGGGGGTGTTCCATGTTCAGGAGAGGCCACACAAACACAAACATGTGTTACACAAAAAAGATGTCCCATAGAAACAGGCTGTGGAGATAGGTTCCGCTGCACCTCTGGTATGTTGTCACATGCGTATGTCATATTTTGTGAAATATGTCATAGCTTTTGTTTTTATTGCAATACAATTACTTTTTTAAAAAATCAAAGAGAAAAAAAAATGGCGGGGCACTTTTTTTTTTTAAATTAAAGCTGAGTTTTATAAGGACAAATTTGAGTGATTTGAGTCAGGGTTTGACTTGAAATGCTGCATCTCAGTCGTAACCATTACAACACACTAATGTATTCTTAAAATATTTCAGAAAGATTTTATAAACATCAAAAAAAACTTTTTACTTTGTTCTTGATACTGTCTCTTTCAAAACAAAATGAGAACTGTCTATCTAAACCCTGATGCAGGTCATTGTATCAGCCACTCTCTGGTATGTAATGGTGATCAGGACTGCGAGGATGGTCTAGATGAGAGAAACTGTGATCAAGACAGCAGCCAGTACGCATGTGACATTGACAAAACACCTCCCAACTCGGATTTTACAGGCAGAGGGTGAGTAGCTCCAATTCCAACACAAGGAAACTTGTTTTGTCACTGTGACTAGTGAATTTAAACAGCAGCTTTCTGCTTTTAAAATAGCGTGACACGGTTTTGTTGTAAAAAAAAATAAGATTCCTCTTAGATAAATACTAATAATAAAATGGATTTGTTGTGTTATATTTACAGGTACAATGTGCTAACAGGCAAGCTGAGAGCAGGTGTTATCAATACTCTGAGCTTTGGAGGCCAGTGCAGGAAGGTGTTCAGTGGTGACCACATGGCCTATTATAGATTGCCACAAAGCATCCTCAGGTACAGCTTTGAGGTAAGACAGCGTGTTTGGTCATTATCACCTGTATGCAACAAGCCTGACTTCTCTATAGCAATTCCTTTAAATTGAAAAATAGTTTTGTATAAATACTGTACTATTCAGCAGTTTATAAATGAGCTCCATGTCTTCTGTTACTGAACATATACTGTTTTTTGTTTGTAACCTTATGTCCCCACCAGTTAATCAAAAATATTTAATAGTACCTTCATGAACCACGTGTACCAGATACAAATTGCTATCCCTAAAAACATTCAGCTCATGTGGCTCAGTATGAATTCGACAACATACGCTGATGGGCAGCATCTGCTCTAACACAACCACATGTTGCTCTTTTTTGTGCTGCAGGTGAAAGTAAACAATGAAGAAAGTGATGAATTGTATGAGAGCTCCTGGTCCTACATACAGCACATCCAGGCCAACGCCTTGGTGGGACACGATCGCCGCACTTTCCACAAAGAGCTCAGTGAAAACAAGGTAATGATATGATGTAAACTGCTTCATGAAACACTTACAGTAATTTAGACATCTTATTATAACCGATGAACACACTAACAGACAAGCTTAACATCCCTGCCTTTGGGCTGTTTCACTGGTTGGGTTCAAGAATTCTCTTCACCAGTTAACAGGATATGACATCCTAGTCTTTTCATTTCTATCATCCAGGCTCACAGACTTATAATCCTCAAGAACAAAGTGGAGCTGGCCCAGTTCCAAAACTCTGCCCCTCAGTATCTGACCCTGACCGAGGGTTTCTGGAAGGCCCTGTCTGCCCTGCCATTCACATACGACTACTCTGCCTACCGCCAGCTGTTCCAGACATATGGCACACACTACCTCTCTGAGGGCTCACTAGGAGGCGATTACCAAGCCTTGTTGGAGTTAGACAGTCAGGCATTCTCTATGAACAGTAAGAACTTTTGATGTATTGTATTGCTGTTGATGTCAGTGTTTGTACAGACACTTTTTTTATATCGTGTGGCTTCTCATTCAGACTGACAAGGTGCCCTTTTAGCATCTGTGATTTAACAAACTTCAATATAAACCCATCCATAGCAGAATTAGTCTGACCTAGCTCCAGCTCCAACTGATGTAGTAGGAAAAACAACACAGTCCTTATTAGAGCTAAGGCTAAAGGATAAGGACCCTAGAGACTGGTTTGAAAGCAAATATAAAACCAACTATCTTTACTTAGATTTCACTCTTTACTAAGTAGCTTTGGTGCCTAAACCTAACCACAGTGTTATTTCTTAACTGCATGTAAGAAAATATGTGTGGCAGATGAAAGAGAAGTGTGACAAAGCAGCTGTGGCATTGTATTACCCATTACGTTTAACTTGTAGATAATATGTTTCTGGAATTTTGTTAATTTATTTCTTTTAGCCCACATGCCACATAAAGAAGTTGAAAAGTAAGCCAAAAACAATATATGTTCTTTGTTTAAAACAGCTTTTATCAAACAAAGATTGGCTACAACATAAGTGCAAAGATTAAACAAAACAGTTTAATAAACCAATCAACCTTTTAAAAGCCTTTAAATGTGTAGGTTTGTGTCCCATGCCAGTACTGTCTTTAAAAAAAAAATCATACTTTTTTGA
Organism: Acanthurus tractus; assembly: GCA_029783725.1. Classification (NCBI taxonomy): domain Eukaryota; kingdom Metazoa; phylum Chordata; class Actinopteri; order Acanthuriformes; family Acanthuridae; genus Acanthurus; species Acanthurus tractus. The sequence goes on from JAQNCA010000013.1 coordinate 8,372,872, forward strand.
ACTGTTTCTTATTTCTCGCTTCTTCCTTGTCTTTGTAAAGGTACACTAGATATAGAGTTCAAGAGATGTTGGAGGAAAGTGAAACGCCGCTTCTTTCGGAGGAAAGTCAAGACTGTGTGTGAAAAAGTGACAGACTCTGTAGTATCCAGAGACGGTGGGTGACAGCTCTCTTAATTAGAGTGTGGAAAAAGAGTATGAACACAATGAAATGTTATATTATGAGTACAACTGAATTTTGTCAAATATGGACTTATGGTTGACCATTCCACTGTGTAGCCTGAGCTGTGCTGTTACTTACCTGCAGGACGCAGTTCTTCCAAGATGCCCATCAAGGTAAATGTGTTTGGAGGAGATGTTTCCTTCATTAGTGCTCTGACTGTTCTGGATCTGGATCACCCTGAAGCCAATGGGGAAGTCTACGACAACTGGGCCTCGTCTGTTAAAGATTTCCCTGAAGTCATTGACCAGAAGGTACGACACTGAGCTCAGCTGTGAATCTGACTGGTTTATTGGGCTTTTGTTTTTAAAATCACTCTATTTTTCTTTTACCTTTGCTTTCTATACAGCTGTTTTATGTCCATTTTTATATTTTGTTTCTAATTACCACCCTCATCCAGTTTGACCAATTCTTAAGTCATGCTCTTTTAGTTACTGTAAAAACACCTGTTTTGTTTTGTTTTGTTTTTTATTTAGCACGGCATGAGTGACAGACTACTTACAGTTAAATCTATATTTGCTTTCAAAACAGTCCTTTGTTTGAAAGATTAGTGGATACAAGCATCCTATCATTTTAACAAGGGACCATCAATTAGCCAGCTGACTTTGACAACTGTTGAAACCTATGATTAGCAGTAGCTCACCGGCTAATTCACACCAACTCTATTCGTAAAACTGATACGGGTGGCTAATTTAATATTCATAAACCTTTGAAAAACTTCTAAAATCACAACTGCTGCATTCATGAGTTGCTAAAAGGCCAATGTCCCAGGCCAGAACAAAAGCACCCTTACCAAATGGAAGAAACAAAGGAGCAGTAAAGAGATATTTAGCTTAAATATAATTGTGCAAAATTACATATCTTATTGCTGTTTCATTCTAACATTATCTCTGATTGGTGACTTTCTATGAAAAATGTTTGCTTGCAACATTTGCAACATGCAATATTGTTTGTGTTTTCACACTCTAACAATATGTTCAACTTTTGTAAAAGGCTTTTCAAAGTTGGAGGGCAAAACCCTAGATCCAATGTGGCTGGACGGAGCTGCTAACATTAGCCTACACACTGATTTAATTGCATTGTAGCTCCCTCACAGCAGATGTTTCAATGCCGAATTGATTTTTTTCAAAAATAACCTTCAACAAAAAAGAAAATGTATGCACAGCTTGTGATGGTGATGCTTATCTGTAGAAGCTAGGTTACTATGGTTGTAAGCTAGTTAGCTAGACATGCTAATGTTTGCATGATCTGTGAGTGGTAAAAGACACAGGGTTCTTTTTCAGCAAATTATCAGCTGATATAAAATATTTTCTAATGAATATTGTAATCATCTCAGAATAATTGTTTTGTTTATGTGTTTGGGATATTTACAAATGCATAGTTCTCTATGAATTTCCTCCTTTTCTACATATGCGTATTATTGAACTGATAACTTGTTTTCCAGCTGCGTCCTCTGTATGAGCTGGTGAAGGAAGTGCAGTGTGCAGGTTTGAAGAAGCTCCACATGAAAAGGGCCACAGAGGAGTACCTGGCAGAGGAGCATCCCTGTCACTGTCGGCCCTGCCAGAACAACGGTCAGCCACTACTGACAGGCTCCGTGTGTCGCTGCGTCTGCCGGCCAGGAACATCTGGACGAGCCTGTGAGAGGGGAGCTGTTATTGGAGAACAACCAGGTAAACAAACAAAGGACTCTGGGGGTAACGGGTTAGTTCAAATGCTTATTTTGGGTTTAATATAATAAAACCAGATATAATTCAAAGTTGGAACTGTTTAATATTTAAGTGCCAGAGATAGCTGCTGATTCTGGTATCGTCATTAACAAATAGACAAAAAATGACCCCATTTCCATTTTACAGTTACATCTAAGTAAACACAACCAAAAAAAAGTAAAATGTCAAAACAAAAGTAAACTAGGCAGTCTGATATTTTAATTTTTAATATACGTGTAATTAAATCCTACCCTTGCAGTTCAACTCAAAATACTTTTCTTTAAGCAGTGACATGAGACCAATTGCAAGACTAAGTGTCTTAATTATTATTATTATAATTATAGCATTTAACTCAATGAGTTAATTTTAGATCCATGTGTAGGACTTGGTGAAAACTAGAGGTTAAATTGCACAATTGCACAATTGCACAATTGTGCAGTTTAATATAATAAAACCAGATACTAAATATCTCTCCCACCTCCCTCTTCAAAGCAAGTAAGACTTGTAAGCATACACCTTTACCAACAGACAAGATCTCCTGTTGTCTCTCTCAGGGGTGATCCATGGCAGTTGGAGCTGCTGGTCCTCCTGGGGTTCCTGCTCTGGAGGTCAAAGGTCAAGAACCAGAAGCTGCAACAACCCAGCTCCCAGCAGAGGTGGCCACTACTGCTCTGGGCTGCAGGTGGAGCAGAAGCCTTGTGAGGACGCAGACCTCCAATACTTACAGTGAGGACACGTGCACACAGGCAGACTGGTTTTTATTGTCATATAAAGACAAAAATCTGCCCTAAACAAACCAAGTCTCAACCCAACACAACCCGACAATTAATTCATATTCCTATAGCCACTTTTGTGTAACTTAAAAGATTTTTGCCTTCCAAGCATGGCTGAAACTAGCACATACACTTACACGTCTTTAGTATTTGTTAATATTTTCAGAAGCACTGAGGTTAAGATGTTTGTGGTGATGATCCTGTTGATCTGATTGTAAATACAACTATGAAGTAATTATCATACCCTCATTATATGGTACATTTTAGCCTAGATATAAAAGTTTCAAAACCACTGAACAGGCTCTCCAAAGAACTAGATGCTTGCAGTTTTTCAGTTTTCTAACTGTAAACTGTTTGTGTGCAGGATGATGGAGCCTCAGTGCTTCAGTCTCTCTGTGACTCCTCCAAAGACATGTGGACCGCCTCCAAACCTCAGGAATGGATTCATTCAGGTGAGTTTGCTATATTTCCATTTACGTAAATATTGGCTTCGAAAACAGGTTAAAAACCCCTTCTTCATATTTTGATTATTTGAAATGTGTATCTTTAATTATTTAGACATTTCTGTTTTGTTTTTCTAATTGTATGGAGGAGGTAATTAAGTGTTTTTCAGTACAGTATATTTTGCCTTCCACAGAATCCCAGGGATTTTTACGTGGTTGGAAACACAGTGGAGTACTCCTGTATAGATGGTCATTACCTCAGTGGAGATGCTGTGGCTGAGTGCACCGAAAACCAAATTTGGAGGACAGGAGCAAGGGTTTGTAAAAGTAGGTCGATTTATATTTGAACTCTGCCAGGGAGGCCATGTATTAATTTCAGTTGTCGGTATATTTGTAGGATGTCTCAGGAATGACTATCTTTAAAAGATTTTATCACAATATATTCAAGTGTTGGGTCTAACAATTGTGATTGAAACCTTTGGTTGGAAGCTAAAGTCATAGTTTTCAAAGTAGAGGCTCTCCAAGAGGCACTGGGGGGCTCAAAACATTTGAGTAGGTAGAGAGAAAACAGTTGTAGGAGAGAAATAAAATTCCTTCAAAAAATTATTGAAAATGTAGTTCACAAAATATTCTTTTTCACAACAGCATACTGAGATCCATACCCATTTTTACCCCTGCCAGTCAAAAAATCTGTCACCATGTCAAAAGCTGTCAGTTAGTTGGTTAATACTAACGCAAAAATGGATATGTGTTTTAAAGGCAAAAAAACATGCAAACAGCCTAGCTGATTTAAGCTCAGCAGCAAAAAATTAAAAGAACCCTTTGCCAACTTAAACTCACAAGTATGATGCAGCATCCATAAAGTGTGGATTTACCACTGCGAACTGTATCTCTTTTGGCATTTAATGTAGTGTTGACAGTGGTTCAAGACCTTTTGCATAAGTAGGCTGCCTCGGCATGGAAAAGTTTGGAAACTTCTGTGCAAAACTGCAAAACCTTTATTACTGCAGGAGTGTATCAAGATGCTGGTTAATAATGCATGATGAAGTTAACATTGTCTTTGCCATTTTTTTCCTCACTTTGTCTCACTCAAAATCGCCTTTTTCCAGGTTCCACATGTGGGATTCCTCAGCTCAACAGTGAAGTGTTAGCCACGCCCACCAATGCAGCCTATCAGATTGGAGAGAGAGTGTCCCTGTCCTGTCCTGCAGGGTCAGCGCTGGATGGTGAGGTGTCAGAGATCATGTGCAGTCCCAGTCTTCAATGGTCTCCTTCTCCGGCCAACACTCATTGCAAAGCTGGTATAGTACATTTGTTCTTGGTGTCATATTTCTTGGTTATAAAACTTTGTAGTTTCAACAGGCAAACTTCCCAGAAAATAGTGAAATAATTTTAATTTAAAAAAGTATGTAAATGATCAATTTGATGGGTTGTATCGATGCCACGATGTAGAAAAAAATTGACTAACCAGTAGAGATACTCCACAGACTGAAATAGGATTAAAAATCTTTGTGGGTTCAACAGATGAACTCTTCTTATGGGCATGCATTCATCTGACCTATTATTGTAATAAACTGTCGATTATAGCTGTTAAATAAAGCATTCTGTGGTGTACATGCTAATTCTGACTTCTGCATTTTTCTTCTCAGCGCCCACAGCTCCCTCTCCTCCATCTGGCTTGAAGTGTAAGCCGTGGGAGTCTGTAGGAAAAACTGAGTGTGTGTGCAAGATGCCACATCAGTGCTCGTGAGTATTGTATTTGATAATTATTTCTTAATTATCCACAGGGAAATGTCTGGTCTAAGGTTTGAAGGTAAAAAAGTGCTCTAATTATTATTTTTCCTTTATTTTGTCCTCATTCAGGACTTCTCTGCAGTTGTGTGCAAGACTCAGCCCAAGCCAAACTCGTTTACTTGGACTTTGTCAGCTTGGAGCTCTGCAGTGTATGGGGCGGAGCTTCACTTTGGCTGCTGACAGTGAGTGTAACTGGCCAGATGAGACGTCCTCATCCTGCCAGGACTGCAAACCTGGGACAACATGTCAGGGTGAGTCTGCTGGATTTTGTGAAAGGATAATTCCCAGTTTTTAACCCTAAATTTTATTTTAGCTAGAGCATTCATTAGCGGAACAGAAGGCTAGTAGAGAGAGAGCACACACAAAACGTCATCAGTAACCCTTAACTGATGCACTAAGTTGGTCTCTAAATTGTTATGGATGTTTATAACAGTTATGGTGGTAACTTAAATGTTTGCTATCTTTTTTTTTTCAAAAAAGTTTGTCTAATTGCAAGAGTTTATTGCTCATTTTTCAACATTTGTATTTTATCACTTATCTTCCCGATCATGTTAGAATTGTGAGAAACGCTGGCTAAATACTCATTATCACCATGTCTGTCACTGCATCAGTATATGTAATTGTTATTTTTTTAATTCTAGAGTCAACAAGAAAATGCGTATGTCAGAGCGTGTTGCAGTGCCCTAGAGACTCCGCCCCCCTATGCGTCAGCTCAGGTGTTGGCAGAGTCGCCACGACAATGACTGAATGTGAGGTTGGAGCCAGAAGGTGTGCTGGTGAGCAGGTCAACGTCATCAGTATTGAGGCTTGTCCAGAATAAAGATGACTCCTGTTTTATTTTGAAGAGGTTTCCTTTTGTATATAAAGTATGAACATGTTGTAAATAGAAACAATAATTTTTCCTTACATTTGAATGATGTAAATACAGTATGTTTCTCTGTCGTCCTGTTGTGTCTTTAAATTTGTTATAAACCCAATAGTTTTGACAAAATTTTAAATAAATGCCTATGTCATAGAGTGTTTTTGTTTTTGGAAGTTAATAAAACACTTTTCAGAATACACTATTCTATTTGTTTTGGTTTTGCTATCATATATGTAGAGTTCTTATTTTGTTACCAGTCAGATTTATGAACAAGACCAAAGATTGTTAGTGTAGAAGAGTGTTTGATTTGACTTGGATACTGAAAGGGAAAAGTCTTTTTTGGTTACATTGAAGAAAATTTCTATAATAACACAATCTGGCTTCAGTTTAGTTTGGGTCTGACTGTGATACATTAACAATGATGCTTTAAAAATACAAAAAGTGACATGGCCCTGACTCATGTACCTAAATAAGAAGCAATATGTGGTGTGGAAATCTCAACAAGAAATAACAGGAGAGAGCATGTTTAGGCTTTGTGTTTTATTATTACATGTGAAGCACATAAAGCAAGTGTAAATATTTCTCTGTGTGCTGTTAATTAGACTTGACTGATGAACTGCTGCTTCCTCATCTTTTAGACACAGGTAGAGGCTCAAAAATTAACCACAAACAAAGTAGTTATAGCTTTGGTTTGGATCACTGACCTGCTGAGTGAGTAAGTGAAATGTGTTGAAGATCAGAGCCATTCAAAGCAAAATATATTTCCAACATCTAGTCTTATTGACTGGAAAATATAATGTTATCTGTGACCTCCAAGACCTGATCAACAACTTTTCAGTTATTTTCTCTTTCAATACATCAACAGTGTATCTCAAAACCTTTAAAAGTACATTTGTTGTGCCTTCTTTTCACACTTGCCACAAAATTGAAGACTGCATGCTTTCACTACATGTTCAGCTGCTAATTACAGCTGCATTCACAAGCTGTGAACAGTTTTGCAAAACATATCAAACATATTTGACTTGCTTGTTTTTTTAATACCAAATGTATCGCAAATCCAAAATACGTGTCACTGTAGGACTGTAGTACCATTTGCCCATGACCTCAGGGCTGTTTGATTTCAAATTATTGTTCCATCACACATTTTTCACTAATTAATAGTTAAGCCCCAGGTCACAAATACATTTCCCAAGTATATCCTATATGTAAATATGACATTCCAGGTTTTCCATCACACATTTGGTGCAAGGCTTCTATTAAGTTGCAGTACATGTTAGATTTTGTAATCCTTCTGTACACTGAATGTAGTAGAAATCCAACGATGCACTAACAAAAGAGTTGAATATATAACATTGCTTTGTCATCTATGGTGTCTCAACTCAATATCAAGAATTAATGTTGGCATAGTGCATTTCTGTAAACAACAGAAATGTTGAAACATTACATTACTTGACATTCTTTACTTTGAAATTTTACGTTACTTTACTTTGCTTACTTTAGGTATGGCTCAAAACCATTTAGGGTTAGTAATAGATCATGTTTTGGTTTAAATTCTAGTTTTGTTGCCATAGACACAGCTGAAAAAGGTCCAGATGCCTACTTTACATCTACATTGTCACATCTACTTACATCTGTTGCCGTGAACAGAGTGTTGGGAAATATTCCATTATCCTGTTAAAAACATCTGAAAAATGAACCAGTACTTGGTTACTCCGAGGTACGTGAGGTGTGCCTATAGTTCTAAGTTGAACCTAAGTTTACTTGCTTGCAGTCTAATTTTCCCTTTTAATATGATGTAATAAAAACAAGATGCAAGAAGTGCAATGACTATACTGTCTATACTAAGAAACAGCAATTTGTATGGATGATAATGTTGCTGATGTTATGTGATCTTATGTGATCTTATGTTATGTGATGCACAGGGAAGCTTTAGTAAGATCATCTGGACACACAGGCACCTTCATTCAGGATCTCAAACTGATAGTTAGCACATTTTAGCGCGGCCATAGAACAAACGTCCATGCTTCGGGTCCTCTGGGTCCTGGTGAGCATCAGACAGAACATGTGTTCCTCGACTCTGGGGCATTCCCGAGCAGGTTTGCATTCACACTTCTTCAATGCTGAGGACAGATATTACAACACCCCCCCCCCCAATATTTTACTTAAATTACAGAGATGTTTTTACAATTTTACAATAGCCTGATATAATGATGCAGCCATAAAATTGTGTCCTGGGTTAAATGTAAAAAGAAATAAAGGACTCTCCTAAAAGGATACATCAATTACAAGGTGGTTATATTTACAGTAAAATCTTATCACAGTGTATCAGAATGACAGAGAAGTTTAACAAAGCAGGTTGTAAAAACAGCAGTTTATACACTACGATAGATCATTAAATCTAAACTGTATTTTCAAACAAACTGAATGTGAAAATGGTGCCCTGCAGGACAAACTCACCAGAGCACGTCTCCCATTCGTAACAGGTGTCAAGACCGCAGGGCTCCTGAACAGAGCTTTTGGAGGCCATGTTGGCTCTAAACTTGGTCCACTCTAGTTTGGCCTGATCTGCCTCATCACATACACCGTTGCTGACAAAGAAGAGGGGATCGTTGTGGCAACGCCCAGCTTGGAAGGAGCAGAGGGACATTGGCACGATGACACCGATGTCGACATTCAGGATACAGAGACTTTCCTGCTGTGAGCTGCACACACACAAACACATGTCAGTCAAGTGCTGATATCATTTATATTTTCCACAAAGCTTTCACATATTAAATTCCCACATATTCAATGACATTTCTTATGATTAACAATTACCAAAAAAATTTGAAACAAAAAAAGCCTGAAGGATATTAAGTCATGAACATTAAAAAATTACAATATAAAAAAATCATAAAAACTCACAGGCAGCTCTCCCTTTGAATGCAGACACATTTAGAGCCCTGCAGTTTCTCCCCCGGACCACACTGAGCGTCAGGGACAAATGGCTCCTCTGCAAACAGGAAATGCACAGACACTTCACCACTTTCATAAGAAAAAGTATTTTTTATATAAATCAATTACTGTCTTATTTACTAGATGCTTTCAGTTAAAACGCATAGGGAAGAAGCTGTGTGCGACTTTTCAGTCATTTCCCAAAAGGAGTGATCAAACAAAGTTGCCTCAGTGTTGATTTTAACTCTAAATAGGGAATTACTTTGGCTTTAAAAATAAACAATAATAAATATGATTAATGTTCAAACATTTCAATCACAAATATGTGAAAATGTTTAGATCCGATACATGAAGCAGTTTGTCAAGAAAGATTTTGCACTGTTAACAGTGCATATGAACTGGTTCATTTACCGATGTATTTAATAAATAGAATCTCTTCCTTTCTTTAAAATACAAGCTCTTCTGTGACACACCTGCACAGAAATCATAAGATGTATGAGTTTTTATAATTTCCAATGACTGAAGGAACTTATGACTGATAATGATCTGTACCATCAGTGCAACGTAGGTCAGCAGGTAATGCAGGCTCCCAGGTTAGACGGGTGCTGCACGTGTAGAGGCCTCTTGGCAGCGGGAACAGGCTCATTTGGTTACAGTTCACACCCACAAATTCCCCCACACTGTACTCATCTTTGCTGGGGAACAGCGTCATGTCATCAGGAATTTCAGGAGGAAGACACACTTTCCCTTAACAGGAGGACAAATTTCATCAGCCACAATAATATTTCACTTCAGGTGTTTGTCAAGAGATACATGTTCACTGAGTTGCCAGAGTGTTTGGATCAGAGACTATTCACAGGCTTACTGATGCATCTTCCATTTGGCTCACTCCACGTCCCGTCAGGGAGACAGCTGATGAACTGGAAACCATCGAGCTCAAATCCAGTGTAGCACAGGATCTCCTCATCCTCCCCAAAGTTGTAATACTGCTTTGCTTTCTAAGAGAGGAATCAGTTATATAAATAAAGGTTAGACAAATATAAACTCTTATGGGCTTCATTTCCTAACATTTTTATATAACAATAAAAAATGCCAAAATGATAATATAATATAGAATACATAATAATTATAATCAAACATAAATAATTAAATAAAAGAGAACAGCAAGTTTTGTAACTCCTTAAGCGAAAATAACCACAACTGGATGCTGGTATATAAGGGATAATCTCCAACACCTCTGTACAAACGCCTCATTTGATGTGAATGAGCCCTTGGATTTTACCCTGAGGAAGCTGTTGGTGGGCCTCTGTGGCCTCAGACAGCCCTGCACACCAGGAGGCAGCTCCGTGCTCAGGCCCACAGTGAAGTCATCGTCATTGTCACAGGTCTCCTGTCTGGGCACAAAAAAATGTAGTTAAACATAGAGTAATGTTTACAGCAAACAAGACACAAAGGCTGAAATATATCCGGGTAAACTTGTCATGTAAAATTATTCAAACTTTTCAGTGAGTAAAAATTATGTCAGGATATTTAAAGCAAAGAGTCCATCCTACTTTTGAAAGATAGAAATGTGACATGGTTCTTCATATCTTTTGGGACCCTCGCAGTTTTGGCCTCCTCTGAGGGGGGCAGGATTATCACACCGCCTCGTTCGGTGTCTCTTCATTGAGGATCCACAGCTACTCCACGGCCCCCAGCAGCTCCAGTAACCATCCACTTTATCTGTGCATAATACACACCAAAGCACATTGCCCAAGTGAACAAGACCAAACCTGGTTAGCATCAGCATGTGACATGTAGTATGTAACATGACACATTCATGTTAAGCAAAAACCAAAAATATACTGAAGGATATGTAAGCTCTAGGGTATTTCCACCATCAGAAAAGTTTCAAGCTAGAGTTTTGCTCTAAGGGAATCAATAGAAGCAAGCATGAGGCCGCTAAAATGATTCCTCCTCTGGGTAGCATGGAAGTGATAAGGAAATTTAATTAAATAAATAAAAGGGGAATGTGCGTCTTGGCCAAACGCGAGATACACACACTTCCATACGCATGCTGTTTACTTCAAAATGTATACTTTGTGATAGAAAATGTTTTCAAAGGACACTTTACTAACTTTACTAAATATGTCCAAAGCACACTTAAATATTTTACACTGCTGAGAGGCAAAAACAGAAAAGAAAGGTAAGAAATGTGCCAGAACACGCCTCCACTCCACTGTCATTCTCAGACCTCTGCCCCTCGGCACACAGACCCAGCGCAAGTGGGTTTGCTATCATACACATTTGCGCCTGGTGTAGGATAGCAATGACACCTGCACCACTGGTACACTGTATTTGCACCTGGTGTACGATAGGGCCCAACACTAAGTCCCACTTCTGCAGTGTTATTATGAGACCTACTGCTTTTCTTGGCAAAATCTGTCCTATTCTGCCTCTGATTGGCTCACTGTGATATTCTTACCTTAATCCTAATAAATCTCAGTTCTCATTTTGAAAATAACCATAACCTAAGGCAATCAAAACAATAGTGATAAAGGCTCATGTTGATCGTATTGGTAAGAAAAAACATGATCTATCTGAAAAAAATTGTTTAAAAATGAAAGCTAAGGCATAACTTGAACTTATAGTATTGTTAAATTATCTAAGATAGTGAGTGGAGAATGTCTTGAGCCATCTTGCTGTACCTGAAGTGTAGTCAGGAGCTCGTCTCTCACAGTTATCACCAAATGTGCCTGTTTGGCAAATACACTTGCACTCTGTGCCTGAGAGCACTGGCCTGGCATTGTTGGGGCAGGGAGCACACTTGCAGGTATCAAATTCATCCATGTACTGCAGCAGGGCCTTCCTCAGGTGCCTCCTCTTTGTGACAGCACATGGGATGCCCCGAACCAGATCTATGATGGATAGTGCCTGGACAAACATACGTACGTAAGTGAATGTACATCAGCCTTTTGGAGGCTTATAACTTTTATTGTCACTTTTGAAATGTCAAGACAAATGACATTTCAGAGGTGTTTGATTTAACCTTGCTCTCGACCAAATCAGGGTTGTCTAAAACAGACTTGGCCCAGTTCTTGTAGGATGTCCGGTCAGGAGCCGGGCCCTGTCTCTCCCACGCTAAAGCTGCTGCCTCTCTGGCTCGACCACCTTTTACCATGGAGAAGGACTTCTCTGCTGCCTGAATGAAAGAGCCTGTAACAAAGAAGGGTCAAAGGAATGAAAAAAGAAAGAAGATGTTAATGATCAGATCACATTCATATTCTTTTCACTGTCATAAGCAATGAACAATGATGATGGAATAACAGAGGTGTTCTAGGAGGAAATTTTAGAAAAAAGGACCTTGAAATTTCTCAGTCATCCGATTGTCGGAGCACCGGGTGACACTCCTGTGTTCAGTGTAGAGGATGATGCTCCAGGTTGTTTCTCTCCCCAGACAGCCTCTGGTGTGCTCCTCTGTTTGACCTGTGGACGAGGACAAGTCTAGATCAGTGTTTCCCAAAGTGTAAACACAGATGTTGCACATTCATTAATATATCTAGTCTATGTTCTGACAAAAACTCTTTCCTCTCGCTGCATCTAACCTCATTTAAAGGTTGATTTGTAAATATTTGTTGTAGTGTCCATAGTTTAACAGGGACCTTAATACTAATAAATATCTGATATCTGTTAAACATCAAGGAGAGATAAAACATTTTTCAAGAAACAATTATAATCACTCAAATAATAACAATAATAATTATGCTGTAGTCGCATGAAAAAACTTGACAGTTAAAACCATTTGTGACAACTTGTCAGGAAAAAAAAACGCCTGATCCTAAAACATTCTTGAAACCTCTTTGCATTGAAGTGTCAAAAAAGCTGTTGACGTGGTCGACGTGTTGACGTGTATCTGCAAGTGTGAAAAAGAAAAAATACTGTGCAGACAGTCCTTTTTAACAAATGGCCACCTGAGGACACAAAAGACACTGAATTCCTGGAAGAGGGTCAGGCAGTGTGGTGCAGCCAGTGGAAGGCTACAAGGGCAGAGTTTCCAGCATTCAGAACGTGGATTAACATTTTTTCTTTTCTTAGCTTACAGCCTCTAATGTACAGCAGTTTGGTCAGAACCCTTTTTAAAGCAGGGGGCACCTGTATAACGATGGTTAGCACCATAGTACTTCAAGACCTTACGTACCTTACATGTAAAGCCATCTGTTGAAATACTGGCCGCTCACAGTGAGAATGTGTTGCATTGGACGACACATCACAGCACATATTCATTCATACCTTTATACATCTAAGTTTGTGTCCGAACATTTGGACGACCCCTGCAGCCTAAGCTGTCATTCCGACCCTCTGAATGAGATGCTGTACCTGAACTTTTGAGTTCCTGCCGGCTGTACTGGTACAAAAGGTCATACTGGCCACCCAGTTTCCCTGAGCTGTGGTAGTGTGTCCCAAATCGCTGGAAGATGTCCCTGTAGAGGGGGTAGTTGTACTCGAGAGGGAGCGCATGAAGGAACTGCAGGAATGGCTGTGACAGGACGAGGTCCCCCGAGTCCCTCACCTTGAATGTTGACACGGGCAGAACCTGGTGCACCCGGAAAAATTTAGAATCCTACAGGAAGACAGATAAAAAAAGCCTGAGAAGAAGAATCATAGGATGAAGAAAAGATGCAACCAGCAATAATTGTGCATACATAAAGTTATATATATTTGTGTGTGTGTATCTGTGTGTGTATGTGCTTGATCTTGTACCTTCATCACTGAGGTGAAGAGACTGACTGACTTAATAGTGAAGACTTTGGAAAACATGGACACTTTGTCTAGTCCTCACTTTGTTGGTAGGGAGTGCATTATTTCAATAAAAGTCCTCACAAGTACTGTACATCACTACAAACGTGTTTTTGTTGTTTCATTCACTCACCGATTTCCTTGAAGCTTCGAAAGCCTCCTTGTTAGAGGTGATTTGTGTCCTGAATCTCCCACTGAAGAAAAAGATGGGAAAGAAAAAGAAGTTCCTTCCTACTTCGCTGCGTTCAGATGAAGAGGAGGTCTTCAAATCAATGGACTCAGAGTGCAGGGGGTGGGGCTCGGTACTGAAGTCCTCCAGCACTCCAACCTTCACAACCACAACGACACCTATAAATCAAAACTGTACTTTTCCTGAGGAATTTGTTTCTACACCATTCTGTTTATGCATATGTGAGTCATGCAAAGATCATTCAAATCCATGGGGACCTCCATCATCCCTGATGTGATTTCAAAATGCCTCCTTATATTTTTTTTCTGTAAGTTTGATTAAAAAAAAACTATTACAGCAGATTTCAGTCAAACCTTACGCATTATGTGCCACAAGAAGTTAGCATAGAACAGCTTAGCTTACAGAAACGACAACATATTTAGCTCATAATAGGATGTCCTATATGTCCTATAGCTAACTTTATGACTTGGCTACACAGCTGACAGGCTAATGTCCTCCAAAGCTGAGAAGAACTTTTCTGCAAATCACTCATGAACATTCCTCAGATTTCTATGTTGTTTTTTTTATGTTAAACTTTCCGACTTCTGGTTCTTGTGGTCATTTTAAAAACCTACTAGACAGTACTGCAAGTAGAATTTGTACCAGCTGTTTTAACTGTGTTTTTCTAATCAAACTGAATTTCCATTCATTCAGCTCGTCCTATCAGCTTGATGTTGTATTAAGTTTTTCAATTTGATGATTTTATCTTTCAGTTAAACAATTGTCACGTCCAGTGTTTGCAATGGAAAACTGTTGTTAGTCCTTTTCACGTACTGCAGTTCCTTAAAATAATGGGCGGCAGAATTAAATACTCCAAATAGTAATACTACCTTTATGTCAAAGCTCTCAAAGTTGTGAGGGATTCGGTGATACAGCAGCGTGCTCTGAGGCCTTCTGATGATGCAGCTTGCCCCCATAAACATGTTGTCCAGCACGGCTCCCCGCGGCTCCTCTGCCAGAGCATCAAACCTTCAGACGTACAAAAACTGTGACTTTTCTTTACAATATGCACTAAAGCCTAACAACACATCAGAAAGGAGATTTTTATGGAACATTTCAGATTAAAATCCAAAGGCAAAATATCCGAGCAGTGAACCGGAGATGTAAATGTTTTCTTAACAGCTAAGTACTAATGAAATGAAACAAAGTATCAATGTTTACTGTGTTTTTATTAATATAATTATCCTAAATAGTTTAAAAACAGTGATGTTTACTGTTAAAGATTAATCTTTTTTTAACTGTAACTGTCATTTTTTAAATTAGCTTGTTGTTTTATCATAATTTCTTAACTTAGTCATTGCTTTATTCTGAATTATTTATGTGCTTATGTGAAAGAAAATTAAGAAATAGATGTTCCAAGTTTTTTATTTTTTGAAGTGTGTAATTCTTAAGTATAATATCCATGTGTATGTTTCAGTATAGAAACACTATAATAAGAACCATTGTGTTTTCATAACCTTCAAGCAAGCCTTTTATATCTAGATGGAGAAGGTCATCTTCTAAGTCTACAAATAGTGCAAGACGTTTAGAAATGTTGTGTTTTTAAGAAGAGTGAAATGGCAAAGGAGCAACCAGCAGAAAGGCACACAGGGAGGAATGTGGGCCAGTTTTAAACTCAGCAGTGACCTTTTGACTTTTGGCTTACCCATTTCCCACCAGGTCAGCCCCAGGGGCCACTCTCCTATCCGCTGGACACACAATCTTAAACTCGGTGCAGTCTTTCTCATCAGAGTTATCTAAACAGTCGTTCTGTCGGTTGCATGTTAGCGTCGAGTTGATGCAGCGTCCTGCAGCAGAGACAATGTATTGTAAAAAATAAAATTTTGATGTGCTGCTTGGTGGTTGTGTCCCAATCTGCATGTGTGTGTGTGTTATGAGAGCAGATAATGTGGGCCTGTGGCTGAAAAGATGTTAATCTGATTCCCTCAATCAGCAGCAGAAATGAAGATTATAACACAGTGTAAACAGAAAACAACACCACATTTAGAGGATCGCACAGTAATTCTGTAACACACTAACATTACTTGCCATTATCACACTTGAAGCCGTCTTTGCAGTCGATGGGGGCTAACTTGCACTCTGTGGAGGGATAACAGGGTCTCTCCTCTGTCAGCTCCACACTGCAGGGCGATCCACCGAACTGGGAAGGCCTCTGAACAAACCGCGTCCGGAGCTGGAGCAACAACAAAAACCTTGTTTATTTATTAGAACCAAAAACCTTACCTGACCATGTGCTCATCAGCCGAAACAGGTCACTGTAAAGACAGAAGATGCAAAAGAAAGAAGACCAGATGGAAGAAACCAAATGGACAGATATGTATTTTCTTATAAAATGTCCAAACAAGATATAACATCAAAGGATCCACCCTCTTTTTTTTTTTTTTAAGCATTTGGTGCTGTATACATACTGAAGATCTGTCAGTGGGCTAAATGAAAGAGCCAAAATCAAAATCAAATCCTATATTAAAAAAAGATAAGAATAAGAAATAATATTGAACTATGCTGATTTTCTTAACATATGACTATTAGGGGGTGAAATTTGGAATAGTTTAAGACCATAAAATTAGAACATTTCATTTTGAAAATACAATTGATATTAAATGTGAAAAATAATATGTGTTCCTTTTTTTGTGTATTATTTTATCATAATAACAGCTAGTCTTGAATGTAAAGTGTTTTTCCTTTGTACTTAGCTTTGTCTCTTTTCGAGTCTGAATAATACACTACAGCCTCAGAGACACATCTCTCATGAGAGTGAATATATGAGAGTTTTTAAGAGTGATTTATGCCTCTTGCCTGTTTCTTGGCGCAGGGTGAGCAGTCGGACCAGGGCCCGAACTCTGACAGCATGCAGTTGATTGGACAGGTCTGCTCGTTACAAGATCTGCTGTCGTAACGATCGCACAGCTGATGGCAGCTGCTCTTCCAGTAGTAACCATCGTTAGTGACAAACATCCTGTCAAAACAGTATGAAAGTCACTTTTACATGTAACAGCTGTTGGTTTCATCTGCATTTGGCAATTGTGCTTCACATCTGAAAACAACAGGGGCAAAAAAAAAATCCTGATATTGGCATTCTACATTTTCTTTGCTGTATTTTTCAGCAGTTTTAATTTGTTAAATACACATTTAAAAAAGCATGTACTCCTAATTCTGTCTGTGCTGTGTCTAACTTGCTTCTGAAATGTCTCATCTGAGCTGTCTCACCTTTGCCTCTGCTGTGTACCATGGTTGCAGGTCCTGGTGCAGGCAGACCAGGGTCCCCAGGCGTAGCGCTCACAGAAACAGGCCAAGCCAGCTGATATCCAGCAGAGGAGCTGGAGCAGCAGGACCAAACGGGAGGAAGAAGCCATCAGGGAAGTTCAGACTGTTTTCACCTCCTCTGAAAGGCATTTGATGACAAGGCTGGAATCAAAAACCGACTAAAGCTGTTTGTTTATTTTATTTTTCTATTTATAGATCAGAGATTTTTGGGGATTTTTATTGAATTAAATGTATTGTGCATTAAGTGTGTAGTGTAACTGCATTATAAAAAAAAGATCAAGTCAAACAATACATATTCCCCACTGAAAAAACATTTTCAACAGAAGAAAATGATGACAAGATTGTGAATACATCCATGAACTCGATGAACTGTACAAATCACTGTAAAAATCAAAATGCTAAAATATTTTGATCTTGAATTTTAATTTTTTTTAAGTAATTAATTGAACTTTTGCATTAAAAGTTTTGCATGTAGTATGTTTTGCATTTAGTTTATATCTTTGATGCATAAAAAAACTCTTAAGAAAATCAAGAAGTTTGTTCTAGCACATTTGCATAAAAGAGTACTTAGTAGTTATAAATTCTTTAAGTTCAGCTCAGTAATGTTCATTTTAAAAAAAAATCTGCAAAAACAAACAGACTCACCACATGCACTAATGTCCTCTCCAGCAGAAAATAAAGCATAAAGTTTAGTTGCTCCTGTATCTGACAGTTTATTTATGCAGCTACGAGTCTTCTCACTCAGTTCACTCTGCACTGCAGGCAGAGCTGAATCTGACTTGAGGTCTGTGTCTGAGTGGACAGCAGTAAGAATAAAACCCCCAGCTCAGGGGAAAAAAAGTTGGTTTTTTTTTTCTTCTGTTACCCAATCTGTGTTCAGAAGCATCTCACAAATGAAACTAAAAGTACTTTGGTTAATAATAATGATAATAAGCAGAAAACATAGCAGGACATGAAGTTCTTGCATAACCCTTAAGGCCCTCATGTTACGGGAAGTAAAGTGTTCTGGAGTTTCCCGTCTGCAGAGACACAAAACAGATGTTTTGTGTTAGTTAGAGATACTGAGGGGGAGAAAACTTTTGCAATCTGATCTCCAAGTTGTAAAAGGACCAGGTGAAAAGTGGATTTAGCCTGTTGTGTATAAATGCAACACGGTAACTGAAACTTCAAATATGCATTAAGAAAAAGGCAACAGCTGATAAATGGCAAAATACTAGAAGAAAAAGGATATTTTTAAAATATGGAGCAAGTGGAGCCTCTATTTTTTTTTTTTTTTAAGTCCTCATAGAGAAACTGCTGTTTTGCACTTAGAGGGTGCACAACTGAATCACCACTGAAAAGTCAGAACCAAACTGAGTTGAGCCTATAAAAAAGAAAAAAAAATTGAAAAATGAATTTCACAGGGAAAATATTTGCTTTATTATTCAGTTTTTGTTTGATTACATAGAGTAATACTTAAAGCATCCTGGGAAATATTTTTTTCTGTGTTGTTTAAGAATGAGATTGGAAACCAATATCATGCCATAAGGACATGGTTAGCCTAGCTTAGCATAAAGACTGAAAGCGATGTGAAACAGCTAACAATTTTTTTGTCCAAGGCTCAAAATGACACGTCTTGTGATGTTAGATAATCTTATGCAAATTTAAATAACACATTACATTTGATTTGTGTACTTAGAGCAAACAATATATGTGGAAGCAAAATGTATAGTCACAGACGGAGTTTCATGCAGCATAGGAGGGATAAACTGTGGTTTGCCAAAAAAAAAGAAAAAAGAGACATCAGTAAACGTTAATTAAAACTGAGCTACTTTGTCTCCTGGACAATGGGTTTCAAAATGGGGAAATAAGGTCGGTGGGGAAAACAAACATAAAGATTTTCATGTTAAACTGGGCTAACCACCATCTGACATCACTCATGTTCATAAGAGAGACAGCCATCCTCCCATCTCACTCTAAGAAAAAGCGGAAATGACTGTTATAAAATGTTGAACTATTCCTTTAAGAACAGAGACAGTTGTCCTCTTATTTGTGTATAAAACTTTATTCACATTATAAAATGTCCCGAGCTGTACATAGGTTTAGCTGTGGATTCTCTACATTGTAGGACTCACTAACAACACATGGCCTAAACATATACATGCCAAAACAAAGACTTTAGCAATGTTGGAAATCACTACTTTTGTTCACATCGAAGCAAAAAAGAACTTTCACAAACACTACTTTACAAGTTACATTACACAGACATTCAATGGAAAATGCTCAGGTAAAAAGGCATAAGAATGAGAACATGTGACTTGTGTTTGTGTGTGGCTTTTCCAATTCAGCTTTTTCTATGTGTGAAGCATCTACAGAGTCATTGCAAAGGAAAACTGAAGCTGAGAGGAGGAAATGTTCTTTTTCAGGGGAGACTGCTAACAGACTGCACATGTGTTTAGAACTAGTCTAATATTGCCGCCTCCACTGTGTTGGAAAAAGGTCCAATTGCCTCCATTATCATTGCTGTGTGTGTGTGTGTGTGTGTGTGTGTGTGTGTGTGTGTGTGTGTGTGGGGGGGGGGGGGGGGGGGGGGGTGAT
>JAQNCA010000013.1:8393446-8410332 GCA_029783725.1 Acanthurus tractus
CTTAGAAAATGACCAAGTCAAAATGATCTACTTACTATAAAAACGCATGAGTTGATGTACCTTGCATAACTGCAAGAGCCCATATATTACAATACAACTGTGTATATTTTTTGTCATTAACTTACTCTGATGACTTGCATTGCAGCTCCCCCACTCATTTTTATATCCTTTATGAAGTTTAGTAGAAATAAACCGGGCAACATGGCAGTTC
Organism: Acanthurus tractus; assembly: GCA_029783725.1. Taxonomy (NCBI): domain Eukaryota; kingdom Metazoa; phylum Chordata; class Actinopteri; order Acanthuriformes; family Acanthuridae; genus Acanthurus; species Acanthurus tractus. The sequence goes on from JAQNCA010000013.1 coordinate 8,393,658, forward strand.
TTGTTGTCTGTTTCCATGGTAACCGGGAAAAGACTCACGAATCGTTCTGAAATAGCATGCGCAGTTTACCCTCTGCACTGATTGGATGGATTGGATAGATTTTTTTAATGCCATGCGATCTATCTGCATTACCTTTGTGATCGACCGGTAGATCGTGATCGACCGGTAGATCGCAATCAACGTAATGGGTGCCCCTGCCCTAAGGCAACGAACCACCTTTTTGGACCTCAGTCCTCTTTAAAAAAGTTTGTATTGGCAAAAAAATATGTATATAAATCATTATACATACACTGCCTGGCCAAAAAAAAAGTTACCACCTCAAAAAACAAGATCACACACTCTTACGAGATTTATTTCCGTCCAGTGTTGCATTATTTTTTCACCAAGATCTTGTATTGATAATGGGAGAGTCTGAACACTGCACAAAGCCCTCTCCAGCATATTTCAAAGATCTCAATGGGGTTAAGGTCTGGACTCTGTGGTGGACAATCCATGTGTGAAAATGATGTCTCATGCTCCCTGAACCACTTTTTTTTACTAATTGAGCCCGCTAAATCTGAGGTCTACTGTTGTTTTTCAGCAACTTGATGCATGCTCATAATTTGACCCTTCTCAAACAGACTAACATCTTTTCCACGACCACGAGATGTGTCTTTCGACATGGTTGTTTAAGAAATCAGCAGCTACTTATTGCATCAGTTGGGGTTAAATAACTATTTGCCAGCTGAAAGATAATCGCCCATGCAGTAATTATCCAATAGTAGGCTCGAAGTGAAATCCAGGTGGTGACCTTTTTTTGGCCAGGCAGTGTATTTGTGCCTATGAAATGAGGTCCTGAAGTAGGTGCGTCCTTTTGTCTGAGGGGGGAAGCAGTCCTTCTGGAAGCAAAACCACAAGGGACACAGTTCTTCATTCTGGTAAGATGAATATCATTTTTTTTCATATTTAGAATAAAATAAGTTAATATGAAAATATATGCATTTGCATGAGTATTTAAATAACTATGTTAGTTTGTTTTAAAACTTATTTTGTTTTATTTACGTACTAAACTTTTCAGGTTGATTGCCTCAGGGTAACATTTTAAAGCTAGATGACCTTGCTTTAGCAATATCATGAAAGTGTGGAGATCTGCTCAGATGCATAATTATGACTTATAGTCAATGTTTTTGCTTTACTACCACTACTGATACTAACAGGAAATGGACATAGTAACATTTTATAGGTGAAAAAAGGAAGAAGAGCTGTTAGGGTCATTCTCTCTGACAGTGAGGACAGTGAGCTTGAAAGGAGTGGCAGTGAGGAGAGTGCAGTTGAAGAAAGTCAGGGAGAGTTGATATCTGAATCAGGTTTCAAAAACAATTAGGTCAAGGGTCAGGTCTGGGTCTAGTCTGTGTGTGTGAGAGAGAGAGAATCAATAAGAAGTGTATATGACACTTTCAAATGTGTACTTCCTGCTTTTTTTTTTTTAAAGGAAAAGGCCTGTCTGTTGACAGTGACCTAGAGACTGACTCTGAGGATAAAGATGTTGCAGAGGCTGATGTTCTACCTCTTTCCCTCCATTGGAAGACACCTCACAATGCTCTCCAAAAATGACAAGGCCTCTTAACATCGTTCAACATCTTTCAATAATGATATCATGTCCCTGCTCCAGTACTTCAAGCAGGTTTCTCTGAAGACATTCTGGAAGTTATTGTAGAGCAGCCATATCAAGATAAGATACAGTGCAATCTGACCAAGCCTCTTAACCTCATTACAAAAGAACTGGAGCAGTTCTTAGGTACTGTGGTGTGCATGTCCTTGTTTGGTTTACCAGGCACTTGGCATGTTTTGCACAAAGCCTGCTGAGTGTCCCAAGTAGCTGACACTATGACACTGAATAGATCAGAGACCATCAAGAAATCCCTGCACTTCAGTAACAATGAAGAGACAGGAGGAAAACAATGAATCACTCTAGTCAAATTTCTGTGTTTTTTAACTGTAAGCTATATTATTGATTTTAAATTTTGCCAGCATGACATTAGCCCTCTGGATCGTAGATGTTTGCAACTGAGTAAGCTGAGTGTATTGAAAACATCACTTCTGCCAAGTTGTATTTAAGGAGTAACCTATTTATTAGACTTTATTGAATTAAAAATGTCTGCCTTTAAACTTCAAACTTTTTATGGTCACTTTTTCCACTTCAAAACTTTATAAACAATTTGTGTGTATGACAATGGTAAAAGCAGGATAATTCACTCTCAGGAGTTCATAATCAGGAATCAAAAAATTTTGCACATCAGATTGCTCTGGCCATAGGGATTATCACTCAATAATTAAAGATTGACCCAAAATTCAAGGTAAAAACAATGTTTACCCATATGTTATATGTCATGGCTTTATGGGGTGCAGTTTTATTCATTAAAACAAGCAGCAGTTTGTCAGGACAAACCAGCAGCCATCATAGTAGTCAGGACTGTTTTAACATTGTCCTAGTTGACAGAACTGAGAAACACTCTCTCTCTCTCAAAAGAACTGTCACATATCGTATAGATTTATCTGATAGTATACCAGCAAAATCTTTGGGCTGAATATCTTTATAAACTGACCGGAGGCCTGCTCTCTACCACTATTTTCAACTTAAAGTTGTTTTTACTAAAATTCAAAGCATACCAACATTTTTATGACATACAAAGGTAATAAAAAAGGTAATAAAAACCTTTGTTCACCTGATTTTACACAAACACAGCTGCGGTCATACTCTACCAAAATTTCTCAGTCACCTGTACTTGCTGTTGAAAAGTTCTAACACTGCAGTTATACCAAGGTTTAAAATAGTTTTGTGGAGCAGTTGTGAAAATAGCAGAGTAATCTTGCACAGCCAACACTTAGTAGTTCAAATAATGAACTGCTGTTCAAATAATGAACTGCTAAGCCAAAGGCATATTACTTGGGTTCTAGTAGAGACTAACATTTAATTTAAAAAACAACAAAGTAGAGTTAATCTAGTAATATGTGTGTTGATTGGTGCTGCAGCAGCTGCTGGTCCTTGAGGACCACAGAGGTGCCTATTACTCCCTTGAACTGAATAGCAGGCTCCCAGTTAAGAACTGAATAACAATATTGTGAATGCTATGTCAATGCTGAATGCTGACTTGTATTGTAGAAGCACTTTGAGCAAACAAAAGATTGGAAAAGCACTATATAAGCACAGTCCATTTACAGCCCATTAGTACAATCACTCCAATAATAAAATTGCATTGAAAATGCAGTGTGAATGCTGAAATGCATTGCTAAAAATGCAGAAATGCAAACTAAAAGTTTAAAAAGGTTGCAAGAGAACAAATGCAGAAAACCTAGAAGCTGATTGGACTAAAAAGTTTGAAAACCAGAAAGGACATAAATGTTCTTTGATATTTGAACAATTTTCTGTAGATTATCAGATGAAAAAGATTCGAAATGTTAATTGTCAGTAAGGATTAAGACATTAAGAAGAGAAAGAAGAGGGAGCAGAAGAAAAACAGGATGGTAAAGGAGGAGATTAGAGGAGGAAGTATTAGGACAAGTTTAAAAGGTATTTATGGCATAAAAGCTGAAAAAAGTACAAAGACATTTTGAACTCTAAGTGCTGTAAATGACTAAAAGATAGAGCAGGTCATCTACTCATCAATGGTTTGATACTCGGTTTCTCCAGTCTTCATGTCAGAGGGGCAAGATACTGAAACCAAAATTGCTTAAAGTGGCTGTGCCAGCAGTGTGTGAATATATATCTAACCATATATCTGATAAGTGAGTCAGCACCACCTGCCATTCATGTGTGGATGTATGTGTGAATGGATGAATGTTGATTTGTATTGTAAAAGCACTATGAGTAATCAAAATAATTAGAAAAGCGGCCATTGGGGCCATCTGCTTTCCTCCAGAAGTTTTTGGATGTGAGAAAAAAGCAGAATATTTTCAAAAGCATTGAAGAATGAAAAAAAGCAAAATACAAGGATCAAAGTTCTTAAAGAGCTTCACATTTTAATACTTGACTGGTTTCTGTTGGAAGAAGTTGTGGTACCTTAATGGCTGAAAAATATTAAAAGTATAGTAATAGATGTTTAGAGGGAGAAGTGTTCAGTCAATTTTAAATGCTATAAAGGGCATAAAGGCTGAAAAAAGTTTCATATTGTTTGAAGTATAAAAGGTTGAGAACAAAAAAATTACAAGCATAAATGTCCAAAAAGAGCTGTACATATTGATATTTGAATGGTTTCTGTAGGACAAAGCAAACAAGAGAGGAGGGGAGGGATTTTTCACTTGTTATGTAGAAAAACCAGTTTGTGGGTTTTCATTAATTCACACTTTAAAAAGTATGAAATGCAGACCAAGCATAACTCACCTTAAGAGCTCAACGCTGTTTTATTTGAATTATATGGATAGGTGAAAAGGGAACACAGTGGAGTGGCTAAATAAGGATTTGAAATATGCAGAGAAGAAGAAGAAAGGATGATGAGAAGATTAGAGTGTTGGATGACAAGGAAGACAGAGTGAACCACAGGAGCACAGGCATCTATTGCCAAATGTAGCTTTACACCAATCCACCAATCAGAAGCGAGGAGTGATCTAATCAGCTGTGAGTAACTGACAGTGCAGAGTTGAGGGGCATCCTAAAAGATCCTATGAGGCCTGAGCATTGTACCACAACAGCAGACTGAACAATATGGTGATGAATGACCAAATAATCAGGCTTTAAACACTGCATGCTGATGATTTGCTAAGGAACAGGTGTGTTGGTATGAGTTGAATAGCCATACCCAGAGATGTACAAAAAATGTCTTTGGGTTTCTGTAGGACAAAGTTTTCATTTCTACATTTTTAAAATTTTCCTCACGATATCTCTTTCTGATTTCTGTCTGTGTCTGCACACAACCCTTCAGTGTGTTCCTTTTTAGGGGTTTCTCAAGCGTTAACCTATTCTAATTAGGGAAAGCTGGTACACAGTTTCAATTAACAAGGAGAGTGGCATTCATCAATCGTTTAACACAATCCTGTGTTTCAAGAACATGTTCATGTCTCCGACATAAAGTTTTCTTAAGAACTTTCTTAAAAGCAACTTAAAGAATTTAAGAAAATACTTAAGAAGATATTGGTGAATAAGACCCAATAACATTAAGTTCTCCTGGAAAAGGTAGGTACCTGCTGTTGCCAGGGATCGTTGCTAATTGGACAAACAGAAGGCATGTGTGCTGTGTGCCTTCATTTGGCTCCAAATGATAGTAAAAAAATGGCCAGTGTTACCGTTTAATGAGTGGCTAGGGGCTGTTGGGGACTTCATCCAAATACATCTGTTGTTGTTGCTGTTACAAATGTTAATAAATAGGAAGAGAATATGTAGCAGTCCTTGAAAATTCCTCTTTGTCTAGTGATAAAAGTTTGACTTTTTTTCCCTTTTATTTTTAAAACTACAGAATTTTTTTCTGGGAGGTTATTAATCGCTTTACCTACAGTATGGGAGTAACAGTTGATCTGTGGGCAGAATTAGGTGCGAAAGCCACACAGTTTTTCAACCATGCATGTGGGTCTGTGTGTTTGCAATTTTGTTGGTTTTTGTATGTTTAGAAAAACTTGTTTATTAAACCAGTGCATCTGGGTAGGTTATTTTTTAATCTTGATGAACTCAATCTTGAATCTTGAATTTTATCTAATTGAGAGACCTCATTTTTATGCCACACCACAGGTTGTAAATGACTTGTAAGTGACTTCTAGCTTTTTTGTTGTTTAAATGCTACTACATTATGTTAAAATATTCACCCTCAAGCCTGGGGTTGCATGTGTTATTGAAACCACTAATACCTGAGGAGGAAATGACCACAAAGAGTGGTCAGAGTTTCTGGTCAGGGCCCTGGCCACTACTGTACTTCACTATGTTCTAAATGAACATCATTCTGTTGATCTGGTATTGCCTTCACTTTGAGGGTATATAAATATATTTATATATATATATATATACACATACATATATACATATATATTTATATACACATACATATATATATATATGTATAATTACACAGACACTACCGGTCAAAAGTTTTAGAATACCCCAATTTTTCCAGTTTTTTATTGCAATTCAAGTCGTTCAAGTCCAATGAATAGCTTGAAATGGTACAAAGGGGTTTAAAAAAAGGTAAGGTTGCCCAAAACTGAAAAATAATGCACATTTCAGAATAATACAAAAAGGCCTTTTCAGGAAACACAAAATGGGTTAACAATTTAAAGCTGGTCTGCAGCAATAGAGGTTGATCAAGCCTTGAAAGCTGGTGCTACGAATTTCTACAGATGTTTTAACTTTTCTGGATTACTTACAACCCCCTCTGCCTGCATAAAAGCAGTGTTGGAACACACTGTGGTACCATATCCTCGAGAGCATCAGTTTAACAGTATTGTACTGTAGAAAGTAGCGTGTTGCTACAAAAACGGCAAGAAAGAGGCAATCAACAATGGAAGAGAGACAGACCATCATAAAACTTAAAAATGTGGGTCTTTCCTACAGAGAAATTGCAAAGAAAGTCAAGGCGTCAGTGAGTACAGTTTTCCTCACCATCAAAAGGCACTCAGAAACTGGGGCAAACTCTGACAGGAAGAGGTCTGGCAGACCCAAAGCCACAACTGAATCAGAGGACAAGTTTCTGAGAGTAAACAGCTTGCGTGATAGGTGGCTCACAGGACAACAGCTTCAAGTACAGCTTAATAGTGGTCGTATTAAGCAAGTCTCAGTTTCAACTGTTAAGAGAAGACTTCGAGCTGCAGGCTTGGCAGGACTATTTGCATCAAGAAAGCCATTGCTAAGACATCAGAATAAGACAAAGAGGGGCCATGAAACGGGACTGGACTACCATTGGACCATTGGACTGCTGAAGACTGGAAGAAGGTATTATGGACTGATGAACCAAAATTTGAAATCTTCGCTTCATCATGCAAGATCTTTGTATGCTGTCGAGTAGGCGAAAGGATGGTCCCACAGTGTGTAGCATCAACTGTCACACATGGAGGAGGAAGTGTGATGGGCTGGGACTGTTTTGCTGGATCTAGTGTCGTTGACTTGGACAGTGTGAGAGGCACCCTGAACCAAAACAGCTACCACAGCATTCTATAGCGCCATGCATACCCTCTGATATGTGCCTTGTTGGTCAGGGGTTCACCCTACAGCAAGTTTATGACCAAAAACATAAGTCCAAGCTATGCCAGAACTACCTCAGGAAAAAAGAACAAGATGGTAAGCTTGAAAACATGGGGTGGTCAGCACAGTCTTCAGACTTAAACCCTATCAAGCTGGTTTGGGATTAACTGGACAGAAGAGTGAAAGCAAAGCAACCTACAAGTGCCACACATTAATGGGAACTTCTGCAACAGATCTGAGAAGAACTTTCTAAATAATATTTGATTTCTATTGTAGAAAGAATGCCACAAGAGTGTTCAGCCGTTATATCTGCCAAGGGTGGCTACTTTGATGAGTCAAAAGTTTAAAATAAATTTTTGTCTATAAATCGATTCCATGGTTTCTTTTTTAACTCAAATTGCTTATTTGTACTATACTTTCATTTCAGAGTGCAATGAGACATTAAACTGAATAATTTTCAATAAAAAAACTGAAAAAAATTGGGGTGTTCTAAAACTTTTGACCGGTAGTGTGTATATATATATGTGTGTGTGTGTGTGTATGTGTGTATATATGTGTGTGTGTAGAACAGCTGTCTTATTTAGAAAGCCAGCCGTCTAGTATAATCTGTCATATAAATCTCTGTTGCAGAGGGTTTTATATGTATTTTTCCATCTCATGATTGTATTTCCTTAATTTGGTTCTTTGATAGATGATGAATTAGCTTAAAGGTAGAGTCAATAGAATTTTCTTAAAATAATACAGATCAATACAAAATTAATTTGGCTCAGTCATCACATATAGGCCCCTGTGTATGGGTGGTAGTGACTGTCTACAGAGCCTCTGCCCTCTTCCTGTATTTTGATGTTTTCTCTTATTTGGGAAATTTCTGGCAGGGGAATGGCAGCGTTTTCCCAGCCAATGACAGCATGCAGATGAGGCTAGCAGTGGATATAACATAGCAACTAGATGCGCATTCAGTTACAGACCTGTGAGTTAGTTGTTATTTAGCCAACGATAGCTAACATAACTGCTGCATGGCTCTGAAGTAAATGCTGGGGTTGCTAAATTCTCAAAATTGTCCACCAATAAACATTAATAAGGCTAATGACACCAACAGTAATCCCTCGGTACACAGGTTTTCCACATGAAAAACAGTAACTTTCTGTAGAGCACAGTGTGAAATTACTGCTAATACAAACAAAACATTTCCTTAAGCTGCAGCTTTACATTAAAAGCGACTAACTGGAAATATCAAGAGTACTTTAATTTTGAAGTAGGCTGGTCACACGCCAGTCAGTTAGCCTCACTAGTTTTTTGCTATTGATTTACAGAGCAAAACAATGGCAATTTTCAGCATTTGTCAACAGTTGATTAAGTATTTTTATTTTTATTTTTTAAACTTTATTTTTGATGCAATTTTTGCATACATATGAACATGGGTACATGCACAAACATATGGAATACAAGGTCAGGGAGTCACATCATGCAAAACAAGAAATAATAATAATAATAAATCAATAAATAAAAGAAATAAAATAATAATAATATTGTGTATCTAAACATATACATGTACCATGCACAGTATACATATCTGTATCTAAACTTGTTTATGCCGTGCAGTAGAAAAAGGGTCCATTTTTCCCAGAGTCTTTCCCCTACGCCCTTCTGTAGCCTCAGATTACAGGTAGTCTGTTCCATGTTATGTAACTGGTTTATGTTTATAAAGGTATCCACAGAGGGGCTGTGGTTCTAAAGCCAGCATCTCATGATAGCTTTCTTGCTAGCTGCCATAAGGATCTTTAGAAGGTATACGTCATTCTTGTTTAAAACCTTTGGCGGTCTGAGATATAATATGAAAAAGACATTTTGACATCAAAGCCTAATATTTTAAAAATTAAAATTTTAGACACTTCCTCCCGAAATGGCTTAATATGAGGACAAGTCCAAAATATATGTGCATGATCTGCCATTATTCCTCCACACCTCCAGCATGGCAGTGGAGTTCCCATTTTTCTAGATTTTTGTTTAGGGGTTATGAAGAAGCGAGTAATGTTCTTCCCACAGAAATCCCTCTAGATTAAAGAATTTGTGGAAGACATTTGTGTTTCCCATACAGTACTACACATTTCTTCTGTTATTTCTATTTGCATTTCCTTCTCCCACTTTAGCTTTATGTATACTGTTGAGTGTTCATTCATAGAAAAGATGCCAAAGTATATCCTCCTTTTACTGCCCTTGTTACTCCCTGATTTTGTAGGAATCAATAAATACCTTAATTAGGGCTGATTGGTCAGTTGAATTTATTCCTTTTATCTCTTTCCAGAAATAACTGCAAAGCTGGAGATATCGGTAGAAATCTGTTCTATCCAACTTATACATTTGGCACAGATTTTGAAAACTGTTCACCTCTCAGTTAGACACAATTTTACACAAAGCTGTAATTCCAAGCTGAGACTATTGCTTGTATCTGGCATCATGGAGTGCTGGTATAAAATCTGAGTCTTATGCTGGCCAACTGATTAATTTAGTTTCCCTTTGAATATAAACTCTCGTGACCACCTCCCTCCACACTTTAAGTGAAAAACTAATCCATGGATTGGACTTCAATTCCAACTTCTCCTCCTTTCTGGAGCAGCCAAGAAGTGCTTGTATTGGTATGGTAATTTGAGACATCTTGATTCTCTTCCACTTAGCCATATAAACTGGATTACACCAGTATACCAAAGGTCTCAGCTGGGCTGACAGGTAGTAGTTTTTTAAACATGGAAGGGCTAAAGCCCCTTTCTCCTTTTCCAATTGAGGTACTGAATATTTCACCCTGGGCTTTCTGTTACTCCAAATAAAACATGATATATGTTTATCCCACTCTCTGAATTGTTTAGAGGGAATCTCTACTGTGAGGGACAGAAATAAAGACAACACTCATGGTAGACTGTTCATCTTGACTGCCCTTATTCTATCACCAAAGTCAAGTGGGAGCAAACTCCATCTGTTAATGTCATTGTATATTCTTTTATTGACATAATAGTAGTTGACATCATAAAGTAATGATATGTCCTTTGGTATGAGTACACCTAAGTACTTAACATTCAAAGAGTTGAAGTTATGTTTATCAATCATTTCTTGCGTCGGGGTATTATCAAATAATAAAGTCTGTGTTTTATATGTATTAATAACATAGCCAGAATATTGCCCATATGTTTGTAAAATGCCATCAACAATGAAACACTGGAACCAGGTTCCCTGACTGTAATCAACACGTCATCCATGTATAATGATATCTTATATTCATCCTCTCCAATACAAATGCCCTCTTAAGCCACCTCTTGCCTGATTGCTTGGGCCAGTGGTTCTATAAAAAGACTGAATAAAAAGGGACTGGGTGAGCAGCCTTGTCTACATCCACATTGTATGGCTATAGAGTTTGATAAACTACCATTTATCTTGACTCTAGCTGTAGGTGAAATATAAAGTGATTGTATAGAGCATGTAAAATCCCTATTAAATCCAAATTTAGGCATAACTGAATATATAATATAATTTAATATAAATAAAAATATCACACCCAACTGATGCAGCAGATAAATTTTGTAGTGCAGAGGTGTAAGTGTAGAGAAAAACTGCATCACGTTTTCAGTCATCAGTTCATGTGCAGCTGCTTGAGCGTTAACATTAGCGACATTTACTCTTGCAGAAGTTGGTGATTTTGCAATAGTAAACTTTCTTCACAAGTGTTGCCAGATACTGTGAAATTTTCAAGGCAAAATACAGCCTCCTAAGATATAAAACTATGCCTAAGCAAACACAATAAGCTTGAAGAGTTTGTCAAAAAAAACGCTAACAAGGAAGCATATAAATGTATGTATATTAATGTATTTGGTTTATGCAGAATAAATAAAAGGACCATCGCATCTACAGTAAACCACTGCTGCACCACTGGATTTACTTTCTGCATAACAGGAGGCTACTGACACATATTTTGTTTAAAAAAAAAAAAGAACTGTAACCTGGTTCATTTTTGCATCTCTAAACTCACCTAAAACTATGAACAATGGGCAAACTAGTTCATTTTAAAATCTCTGTTCTTAACTTTGAGCTAGCTCTTGTTAAGTGTGAACTTTCCCAACACTGTGTGTAATGAATAGGACCTACTCATTGAAACAGCACCTCACATGGAGCTACTGCTACCTTGTGGGACTTTTATGTTACTATGCTTGTATGAGACAGTATACAATGTGACTGACACATGACAGTAACACCAGTGCTTGTTAAAATAAAAAAATAACAAGTAAATAATAAGTGTTGTAAAAGCATGATTATATTGCTGAATTTTAATTAAAGCTGTAGAAATGTCTTTGTTTTACCGACAGACACAGATATTACAGTCATTGGGAGCTCATCCCTCTGTTTAACTCAGTCTGTATTTGCAGCCTGACCCTTATTTATGTGTGCTGACCACATCCCAGGCTATTTTCTGTGTCATCACTTTTAACTGAATATTGTTCCTTATTAGAAGAAATATGGTAACTAATTTGGAGAAACTGTTCGTGAAATAATACAATCATGACTTCAATGAGAAATCAGACAATAACAAGCCAGAAAAGATCATAAGTTTTTGGAAATCATGAATAGTTCTTTTATCCTCAGTGATAGTCATTGATATCAAAGTTTACCTTTCAGAGAAGATAATGTCACCTCAATGTTGCCTAGCAAAGGTCAATGTGCCGAAAAAGAAAACAAAATGCTACATTTAAAAAGGAATATGTTAACTTTTTGAGTAACGTTATAAATAAAGACTATGCAGAAAGGGTGCCGGAACACCAAATGGAAAGGAAAAGAGAGAGAAGTCTGATACATCCCTCATCATGCTGTGTCAAATACCATTCTCAAAAAAACCTTGAGAATGGTATTTGACTGTGGTGCCACCTTTAAAGGGATGTGATTTTACCAGTTCCTTGTCCAGAGTCCTCACAAGGTTTCATCAAGAACCTGTAGCAATAATGGCTGATATTCAAACAGTATACCACCAAGCAAATGGCATAACAGAGTTAGGGTTAGGGTTAGGTGAGGAAGAGATGTACTCAGAGTCTCCCCTATGTTGACCAACGACAACACAGTTTTTGTGAGAGACAAGAGCAAGGCACTGGCTGGCGCAGGTCAGTTGAAGAAAAAGAAAGAGTAGAGGATGTGATAGGGATGGGAGAAGGATGGGGTAGGGAGTGGAAGATGTCCATGTACAATGTCCAACGGCATACCAGTTCCTTATCATTATGTTAGTATATGCCCTAACAATACTAAGTTACTGATTTGTAACTATTGGAATTATATATTTATTATAATATAGCATATTAGGATAGAGATAAGTATTTGCAAATATTATTAGGATTAGGCACTAAGAATGAAAGGTTAACGTAAGGGTAAGCTAACTGGGAGAGGTTGTAAATATAAAAAAGTGAAGTAAATAATGGGATACATTTAATGCATATTTGGTTTTAAGTTTAGGAATTAAATATTTACAGGTTATGGTTATGGTAAGCTAACTAGGAGAGGCTATAACTATTAACTTTTAAGTGTTTATGTGGTTACATTTAGGCATGAAATATTGACAGGCTATGGTTAGGGTAAGCTAACTGGGAGAGGCTGTAACTATTAAATTTTAAGTATTTATGAACGAAGGAAAAGTGTATGAGATTAATAAATGTGAATAAACTAGGAAAGAATAACTATTGTGTAATGTTAGGGGTAGAGTTTTTTGTTGTTTAGTTTGTACATACTTTTAAGTTGTTTTTTGTCATTTTAATTGTTCATCTAATAGAAATTTTGATTTAAATTTTTAGGTTTTTTAAGTTTTTTTTTATTTTTTACTATTACTCATACCTGAGTGAGCTTTGAACGGAGCAGTGTGTCACATCATACCATTCATACCTCAGACTCAACCAAGCGCACCATTTAGACCTGAGACCCTCAGGTGAGCTACGACACAACCAGGGTCACACGCCACATAGCCAGCACTCATGCTGACGAGTATTTACATGTGTCTAGCGTGCAGAGCCCCTCCCTGGTTTTCACCAGGGCAGGAGGGAATGTGGTGGGCGTAAGGAAGAGCTTATTTGAGAGTTGGAGGGAGCATGGGTGCTACTCCGACAACACAACAGACATCACAACCTACCAGTGCTTGCCAAGGAAAGTCAGCGCAGCTGTAGGAACATCCACTGGCACCTCTGTCACAACCCAGGTAGGGAAGTGAAGAGACTGGGCTGAACCCCAACACTGCCACCGACAAGCTCAGTACATCACAGAATAAGTGATATTCTGCGACTTAACACAAGCACTGTTGTCTGTTCTTAAGGGCACGGAGGCTTTGCCAGCCTACAAAACCCCAGCTGTGAAAAATGAGTTTCGTTTTGCGGTTGATTGTCAGTCTGGTGTCAGACTGGAGTCTGTACTTAAGAGCACAAAGGCAATAGTTAGCCTGCAAAACTCCAGATGCGACAAACATGTTATGTTTTCCGAGTCATCATTAGCCTGGAATGTGACTCCTGCAAAGTCTCAGCTCACTCCTGGGACACATCGTCAGTTGTGCACCTTGAGATCATAGAGCGTTTCGACCACTAATCACAAGACACTCTCACTCAAGGAAGGTCCCGCCAAAGCTGCGCTGGCTTTGGGGTGTGTCCCAGTCTATCCTACACTACACTGTTCACTTGTATATTAAATCTTAGTAGAATGTATCTAAGTAGAATGAAGAAAGTAAATGCCTAGGTCCCGGTGCATCCACAACTCAGTCTCTAAATTTGACTGAGGGATGGAAATGTAGTGGAAGATGGCAATTTGAAGGAGCCCAATTAGATTTAAAAAATAAATAAATGGGATTGTCAAATTGAAAAAATTCAAGCGTGTGTGGTGCAAAATGGACTGTGGTGTGTGTGAGGCTAACCCTTATAGAAGACTGGGCCACATTTAAGGTTCTGACGCCCTAGAACCACCACTCCCGCAGTGCCGCCCTGGAGTCGGGACACGGGGTCCCCTTACTTACCGCCGGACCAGCATGGACCACTCGTAAACACCGCTAGGTGTCTGTGGTCCAGCCGAGCAGGCTTGTAGAGGCTTGGTCTCATCTACACCAAGCCCTGTATATTCCCCTCTGGGAATAACCAGAACCAGCCCCATCAGAGTGGTGCCTTTCTGGCTACCCCAGAGGACTGAAGGATAAAGGCCAGCCGAGACTTGCTCTGCCTCCTTGATCCCCAAAGAACACAGAGCAAGGTCACTCTCTGTGTTCCATACACCGCACAACCCCAGATAGCATTAAGTTTAGGGAATGCTATCTGGGGAGGGGATTAAATAGAATGAGTTTTTTAATTAAATTTTTAAATATAAATGTCTATGTTAATTACTGGTGTATTAGAATCTAAAAGTATTTAGTGTGCATAACTTAAAATAGTAGAAATTGAAGTTAAGCAATGGGAAAAAATGGTTCCAAGCTGAAAACATTGATCCTCCAATTAGGACAGCAGTTTGGGTCACATGGGTCCTCCAGCCAATGAGAAGTGTTTTCCCACAATGCAAAGCACTGCAGTCTCCAGTGTGACTTGACCAATTCCTTGTCCAGAGTCCTCACAAGGTTTCATCAAGAACCTGTAGCAATGACAGGTTGGCTGACATTCAAGTAGTGTACCACCAAGCAAATGGCATAACAGAGTAAGGGGATAGGGTTAGGGTTGTGGTGGCCAAATGAGACACTGACACAACATCTCGAAGAACACAGAGTGACTGTTTGTCTGTTTGGTGCAGTATCATTGTCCAGCAGGGCTAATTTTGCCCCAAGGAAAACTGCTGATGACACAAGAATGAATCTCCTAGCATATTTAATTAATACTGTCAAGCACAATTTCTATGTGGATGACTGCTTGTAGCCCCCGTCTCCAGAGGCAGAGGCTATGGTCTTGTGAGAGACCTGACAGCTATATGCCACTTGGGAGGATTTTTACGTATAAAATGCCTGAGCAACAGCAGGTCAGTGTTAGAATCTGATGTAATAAAAGGGACAAGGAGGTAAAAGAGCTGGATTTGGACAGAGACAGTCACCCTGACAAGAGAATTCTGGGACTGCTGTGGTGTTTGGAAACTTTCACCTTTAAGTTTAAGATGGCAGTCCAGAAAAGACCAAGCACAAGATGAGTATTTTGTCCATTGTGAGTTCAGTGTGCTAAAACATATCAAATCCAAAGAATTTGGACAGATCATCAGTGCCAAATTACATCTTATCTCTGAGGCTTGTGAGGATGATTATGGCATATTTTACTGCAGAGAATTGAAGAATTATAGGAACAAGCTTCATCTAGCCTTCATGCTAGGAAAGGCACAAGTTAATCCAGTAAAGTGACAGTTCCAAGGATGGGACTAACAGCTACTCTGCTTGCAGTGTGAGTGGACAGGTTGCAAAAACAGAACTGCAGTTCAAGCTAAAAACATCACTTTCCTATACAGAAAACACAACAGGGCTTAAGCACATCAGGGATGAAACAAAGTGCTTTCACACCTATGTAGCCTATAGAATTTCTGCCAATGAGAAGCCATTGCAATGGAGGTCACTAGTACAAAGAAGCCAGCAGATGAGGTCTCTTGGAGCATGAAAGCTGAGTATCTTCTCACATGCAGCAGATGATTTATGGCCCAAACTTTCTTTTCAAGAATGAAAGAGAGTGGCCTGCAAACATTGTGGAGTCTGTGGAGTTCATGATATAATATAAATAATAACAAATAATTGCTTTGAAAAGGGGAACATCTTGAAGAAAGCTGTCCTGACTTTAGCTATCATCTCCAGGTTTGGCAGTCTCTCATTAGCAGATAAAAAAAGGCTAGAACACATTATCAAAGTCGCAAGTAAACTTATAGGTGTCACATTATCCAACCTGTCAACAACCTTTTGTAGGAGGGTAAACTCTAAGGCTCAGGACATCATACAGTGTCCTGATCATCCTCTCCACACTTAGTTTGAGCTCCTAGCCTCAGGCAGGAGATTTAGAGTGCCAAAGGCTAAATCTAACAGGATGAAAAATTCATTCATAACTCAAGCCGTTTGAATTTTAAAGAGTGAATAGTTGGGATGTGCAGTGATGGTCCTGCCTTCAGTTGTCCTTCATGGTTTGTTGTTGCTTGTCCTTGTCAGTGTTCCTGAATCTATGCGATTGTGTTCCCATGTTTTTATGTTTTTTTACCTGCCTGCAAAGCAAATTTTCCTCAGGGGACAATAAAAGTTATGTTGAAGTTGAAAAAGCAGTTGGTATATTGACAACAACATGGATTGCAAGAAAATTATTTCGGTCAGGAGTGAAATAGAGCTTTAACACTTCTGCTGTGTAACTAGGGCTGCAACTAACGATTATTTTTGTTGTCGACTAATCTATCGATTATTTTTTCGATTAGTCAATTAGTCACAACTATCTTCTTTATTTTTTAGCACCTATTTTGAACTTCTGTTTAACCTGACTTGCTTAAATCTTCACACCTGTGAAAGTTACCCTGTAGTACTCTGACAGCTTACGTTTT
>JAQNCA010000013.1:8410432-8463087 GCA_029783725.1 Acanthurus tractus
CCGCCCCCCCCCCCCCCCCCCCCCCCCCCCCCCCCCCCCCCCCCCCCCCCCGCGCTCTGGCTTGTATTCCCTTGAAGCAAACCAGCTGAATCTCTGACCAATCACAAATGTCTTAGTCAGCACTAGGCCAGGATGAAGTGATGATGCTGTTGCATAATAATGACACGCTGCCAACAGCAGAAGGGGAGGAGAATTCTATCCGAGAGCAGGCTTTTACACATAGTGAACATTTAGTGAGCCAGACTAGTATAAAACCAGACTAAAAGCTTAGCAGGTTTACCCTAAACCTCAAAAGGACAAGGGGAAATCAGGATGAACAGCATATTATAACATGTTACTTTTTAAAAGGGGTGAAAAGAAAAAAATAGAAAAAAAAAACTCAAATGTCAAGAGTAAAATATCTAATGTTATGATCAGATTGAAGCATTTTTATGACTGTTACGAGTTATTGTTGTAAATTATGACTCTTTCTTGTGTTTCTTAGGCCCAGTTAAGATCCAAATTTTATGATAAATTTTCAAAACTTTTGCAGTGGTGTGAACTGGCCTGAATAAGCTGGAGACAAGCCAGCAGTTTCGCCAAACTCTGTTTGCTGGATTGCCAGTGGCTGGTTTTGGACAACATGCCTTGTTGCCTGTTTAACAGCCTGAGTCACCTGATAAAGTCATTTACAAGCTGTCAGCTATTTGTATCATATAATGGAGCTGTTTATTCACTTGAGAGTGTGTTTGTTATCAGGAATTTTTAATGTTCTATATTTTTTTGACATCAGTCTTATTAGCTCCTGACATTTCTGGGTACAAGTGTAAGTTTATGCATGTTGCACTAATGGCAGCAAAATCATCAGCCTCCATCCTTTGGGGATCATAAAATGGAAATATACAGCAAATTTAATAAAAGCATCATTATTAGTAAAATATACCACATATGGCCAATTGTTTTTCAACTTACCTGATGATAATAATAATAATAATAATAATAATAATAATAATAATAATAATAATAATAATAATAATAATAATAATAATAATAATAAATAACTGACAATCATTCTGCCTCAACCTGCATACAATATCTAAAAGTAAAATATTCTGGCAAGCCTTTGTAGAAGCTTGCTATTTGTTGCTTTTGATCTTTTTACACATGTACTTAAATAATTTCTAATTACTTTTTTCTATAGATAAAGAAATGTCAAGATTACAGTCCAGTTAAGTATATGCATCATAACAGTGTAGATGAACTGCTTTGTACACAGGGTGTCACACAACACAGCCAAATAAGAGTCTCACCTGGCAAGAGCCTCCAAAGATGATGTTCAGATGAAATACATCAGGAGGTTGTTGGGACTAGAACTCATCGCATTGTGACACATTCAGACATGGATGCGAGACACAAGCACAGTGAGACAGCTGGAAATAAATATGCCAGTGCATAGTCTGAATATGTACATGTTTATACTCTTTCATTATATAAATTGGCACAAAACAGGAAGGAAATGTGGCTGAATATGCATGAATACAAACAAAAAAATCATGATGTTGCAAAAGTGCCTTACTCTAAAAAAACAGAGTAATGCAAGAGCTCAAAACTGAAACACAAAGCCAACCCATGCCTGTCTCAAAACGTGTCTGAAAGCAGAACCTGGATCGTCCTGACAAATTTAAGGACAGTTAGTCAGAATTGTATTTTTTTTAATCCTACTCTGACTCATAGCATTACTTTTTCACTGTACCACTTGACTGAAAAATTCTCAAATAAAATGTGTTCAAATATAAACAAACCGAAATTCAATCCAAGCCCAAGATTTTACCCAATAATACAGACCTGAACTAGACAAGCTAAGACTCAAGAAGACTCAAGAACCACTGAAAAATAAAAGAAACATGAAGATGAAAAAGACAAATGGGTGACACACACCAGGATTACAATTTCAGATAATATGAAAAAAACAATGAATCTGAATAAGAATAAAAGTAAATCTCTTATTTAACATCCGTGATCAAATACGATAAAAGTCCTTCTGTGTGTGTGCTGACTGTGCTGCCTCAGACGCTCAGCCTGACACCATGCAGCAGAGCCCGGGGAAGCGTCTCTTTCTCTGTCTGATCAGCGGCTGTGGAGTCAGATTCAACAAGCTGCTGTCATCTGGAACAAACAGACACTTTGAAATCAGGCATCACATCATCACAAAGAGCTGAAGTCCAGTGTCAGTGTCTCCTAACCTTTTAACTTAACTCTGAATATGAAGCGGTGTTTACCTGAGAGCCCTCATCACAGTTTGTACATGACTTTTGAGTGGTTTTGTAAATATCTATTTACAGATTATAGATATAGATAGATAGAGATTTATTTTTTATTTTATTGTTACTAATTTATTTTTATCCTTATGGCTTTTATTTGTTAATACAATTTCCAAAATTAATCCCAGAGTTTGATCCCCCTCAGTTACATAACTAAAATATATTGACGAGGCAAACTTAAGTGAGTGGTTTATTTAATTTGATTTTACTTCCTGTTTGGTCCCTTTTTTTCATTCTGTAAGTAATTCTAGAAAGCTAGCAAAAGAAGCATCACCTCAGGGCACAGGCTCTGCTGCATCAAAGACAAAAGATTATTTGTTTGTGTCCTGATCAGTAAAATCTGAACACATCATTTTTTCACCAAATAATAACACTTATTTTCCCAGCCCTGTATGGCTCTAGCTCTGGGATCTCTAATCTCATGATGCCAGATGTTAAATGATTTTAGACACTGTTGCCAAAAAAAGAGAAATTTAAATAAAGTGGGGGAAAAAGAAATAATTAGAAGTTGCTGTAAATGTAGAAGACACCTGCAATGCTTGAGTCTTTGAAATGTTACACTAATGATGTTATAAATTAAATTTCATACATTAAAAACATTACATACCTTGGTTTTTCAGTGGCAATGGCATCGTGTCCCTGAGTTTGCTGAGTAGGTTTCGCATCTCTCGCATATCTCTGTGGAAACAAAGAAACGCTGACTCAGCAGACGGCTACTCGCAGCGTGGATGAATACATTTGAATTGGCAACAGTTGGAGAAACAGTTTGCCCTGCATCAATAAACAGAATCAGAGTGGATTTTTAAGAAGCAGGTGGAGTCGGTGTACCTCTCTATATTCTCAATATCAGTTCCCACCAGCCACTGCTCCTGAAGGAAGTCGATGGGGGAAGACGATCGGTCCTCTAGGATGGGCACATCCGAGTTTTCATCCATCCTGAAGTCCACCTTCGGCTCTGAATCTGTTCCTTGTGATGCAAACAGAGACAGCAGCCATGAGGCATAACTGTGACACATTCAGAATAACTACATCTTTGAAACAATGGATGATTTCTTTCCAGAACTAGGAATTTTTCATTACAAACTATTTCAATGATACTATCATACTGTGAAATTTATTTTGTAAATTTGGTAAGATCTTAATCAAGCTTATAACTGGTACAAAAATATTTTTTTTAACAATCAGTAAATAATTTCTCAAGTGTGAAATATTTTGTGGCCCTGCAGGGACTGACAGGCATGTTCTCTTCCAGTTAATATAAATAAATCACAAGTTGTATTTTCATAGTTTTCTTGATATTAATATAATAAACTTTTTTGAATCAAAAAATATTTCATTCTCATTTTACCTTTTATAAACTCTTATTTGAAATAACAATGAAAAGGAAATATTCCATCTGTACATGTAGATGGAATTGTTGCTCTCTACTGCCCTCTGCTGTTTCACCAGTGTGTGAACTGAAGCCTTTTATCTTCAAATATCATCCAACAGCCCAAATAATAAGTGTCGGTCAAATGGGAGTAGAGGTTTTGACACAACATGATATTTAAACTATGATATATATTTTATGTATATATCTCCTGATCACAACGCTGTGAGAAATGTGTTAGTAAACAAGTTCCAAGACAAATTGTTAAAGTGAGTTACTGCCTAGCAGCACAGGATGAAAAACACTTTCAACAGATGAGAAATATTGATTGGATACAAAGAGAATATCAGGTTAAATTGCTTTGAAAAGCCTTTTGAATTAAAACATGAATTTTATGTACACAGCTAAAATGCATTTGCAGTCATTTAATAACTGCATGCAGTGCTAGATAATCAATTCCAGACTTATTTAGGGCTTTTCATGTGAAATGCTTTGCTATTAAAAAAAATGCATACGATTTTTTTTGTATCAACAGAATTGAAGATTGTTCAGCAAATGTAATTCTCTTTCTATGTGAGGGCCCTCTGTCACACAAAACAATTGGCTGCTGTTGACTGAACTGACAAATACGATCTCTCTCTACTCTACATTTGTAATTATTTATCTAATTCCCCTGAGAAGGACTTATAATAATGCAGCAGTGAGAAAAACACCTGAAGCAGCTACTTGACAATGTGTTGAAGGGTTTTGGGGGAGTGTACAGTATGAGAGAGAAGGAGGATCTCAGTTGTGACAGCATAGTCAGGGTTTAAATAACATTTCTGCAGGTTGAGATACTGTATACTATTAATACTATACTGAAATACTGTAGTGCTGCTTGATAACTGAGGGTTAACAGCAGGGCTTTCTTTTCCCCACAGTACTGCTACTACTTCATTACCATTGCTGTAGACAATAACAGTATTACTTGTAAGTCTGCTGTCAATCATATGTCTCCCTTGTTTGGCAAATGTAGGTCAACGCATCCCTAAAATAGATCAAACTGTATTTATGAATACCTGCAATTTTTGTTATTATACTGATTATTTTCAAATTATCTATTAATTTCTTTTACCCACATATGAGCTGGTGTAAGAATGCAGTATGATAATAATACTAGATAATTTAATAGATAATAATAATACAAAATTGTGATAATTAAAGTAATAAAATTTGTGCTCTTCAGTGTCATGTGAGCTTTTTTAATTTGCTTTATTTTTGTGTTTTTTTAGGACAGGAATAAGAATGGGAGGGAAAAATGTGAACCTTAAATGTATTCATGTCACATTCCAAAGCATTAACCACTGAGAAGTGGTCAGATGCTTCCTTGGAGACCAACACCACAGTTTGAATGCAACAAGAGTTGTTTCTACTTGTCCTTTTGGCTTTCGAACAACCTGAAGAACTTCAGGTTGTAAATTCTGTCTGTTGTTATTTGCTTTTTTCATAAGGATTTATTGCTGTTTTATTTACTGTTTTATTTACTTTATTTACTCTATGAATGTTATATTTGCTTTTTAAATTATATAAATTCAGTGTTTGATTATTGTTACAAGATAGACATTTTTCATGGTAAACTTTTTGATTTGTTGAAGAGGGAACAGCCCAGGTAACAACATTAACTATAACTCTGTTCTATTAAAGTATCTCTATTTAAATAAAATGTTTGTTATTAACACCTGTGGTTTCAATGTGACATGTCATGATGTCCTCTGTGAAAAATCTGTATTTCTCCTGGCCTTAATCTATTGTTATCGATAGTCAGATATTTTCTGTGACATTTAGTATCAGTGCTATAAAATAAAGAACAGGCTGATTACCCTCATGGTCCTCATGCTCAAGTCTTCAAGTGACTTAAATGCTGTCAGTGTCATTTTGATAACATTAGGTTCAAATTCAGTAAGGCTTGAAAGTCTTATCGTTTTAAAAATTCATGACCATCTGTCCAAAGCGATCAACTCTTTTGAAATTGGCTTCAAAAGTAACATGAACTTTTCATTGCTCTTATCTCTTATTTTTTCTTGAAATGTTAGGATATGTAAATAATGGGATTCTTTTAGACGTAGTACTTTTTCTGTGCAGCTGCAGCACCCCCAGCAGACACATGGATTTGAGCATCTCCGTTATGAACATCTCCAGGCAGCACTGCAGCTGGATGAAGAGCCGACAGATCTCAGGGTGGATCTCCCCGTCCTCTGGACTGCAGAACAAAGAGGAGGAGGAGGAAGAGGAAGGGGAAAAGAAGAGGAAAAACAAAAAAGAGGATGACAGAGAGGAAGGATAAAAGAAAAAAAAGATCAGATAAGCAGAAAAAAAGGGATGTGTCCTTTACATTCAAGCTGGCCAGGTTCAAAAAACATTGCTGCTAATGATTTTATTATACGTGAAATAAATTCACTCAGAGATACTTAAAACTTCATAGACACATCACTGTGAACCTTTGACAATTTTCTAATTCATCCCCAGGGTTTTATTAGAAAAGTCTCCACTGCTGTACCTACAGAAATAATATGGTATTAACTAAAACAAATTATTTTCAAAAATACCTTTTATTTTTAAAATAAGAGTATTTCTTTACACTTTTTGTTCATTTCAAAATTCATCCTCCTATACTTTTTCTTTTTCACTTTTTAGTAAAATATGTCACTTCAATTTCTCTCCTTTATGTTTCTGTTGTTTTGCATTTTGTTGTTCTACTGGCAACTTTTGTTTGATTTGTTCAGAAAAATGTCCTGTAGATTTAATACCTGGGGTAATTTGTAAGTGTGTGGTCTGAGGTAGAAGAGTGTGAATTATGGTGTCATTACCTGCACTTGTAGTCTAACTCTTTGAGTGATAATGCAATGAGCTCGTACAGGGATTTGAAAACTGCAAGTCAGCACTGTCTGAGAAAATGGACTACATGGGCCTTCATAGATATATTCACAGATACATCTGTCTCTACAAAGTTTGAATTCCTCAGTATGCTTCAAGAAGGATCACCCTTCCACCTCCTTATGAGCCTCTGACATGGAAGTAATGATGAATGACTATCTCCCTCTGTTTAAGGACAAAAACTCATCAATCCCCACTGTTTTATTTTTTTAATCATTGTTAAGGTGATGGTGTACATTCAAAGGGATATCTAGACTATTCAGACATAAAGTCTATTTCAGTCCTACAGTGTGAAGGATCATATTTATAATCTCCTTGAGGGCAAAAAACAGAAATACACAGTGAGGGAAAGAGATTATTCATTACAAGCTATAAACCCGCACTTTGTTCCAAAACAAACAAACATAAAAAAACCCCTCTTGTTACCCTGAGACAGAGATGTCAGCCAGGTCCTGGTGTGCAGCCCGGGCCATGGAGCATCCTTTAGACCGTGTGTGGTGCATCTGAGCCCGCAGAGACGGACAGTCGGCCGAGATCTCCCCGACGGATATGACCTGCTCTCGGTACAGAGCTACGAGGGTGTTGAATTCTTGGACAGTCTGTTGAAAAACAACCACCGACTGAACAAAGCGAAAGCAAGCGATCTTCAGAAGCAAGTCAACGCTGCAATAAAAAATCTACCCTCAAGGTGTCCCAGTATGTCTTACTTTTGTCTCTTTTGCTCTACTGCTGCACCTGCACAAGATCAAATCGGTCGCATCTGGTAAATAAGAGAAGCTTACCTTTGGCGCAAAGCGACGCTTAACACGCATATTATTCCCCCCCCCCCCCCCCCCAATCTTTACCAGAGATTATGTCAGAATTTCAGCACTCACCATCCTGCTGCAGTCCACGGCCCCCTCCGTGCTCTCCCGGCGCTCCGGCTCCGTCTGCGCCCCTTTACTGATGGGAAAAATTATCCCTGCGGATCTTGGGCGCTTTTTCCGCCCGTACGGTGCAGAACACATGCATGCACAGCAACCACAGGAGCCCAGAGAGAGAGAGAGAAAGGGAAAGAGATGGAGAGATGTCCTCTATTTTTTCTGCCGTGTCCTCTATTTAGCAGGGGAAAAAAGACCCGCTTAGACGCAGCAGCTTTGCAGGTCGGGTTAATAATACTTTAATGTCTTCGCGTGTGTGTGTGTGTGTCGTTATTCCCGGAGCAGGAGCGTGGAGCGGGCCGGACGGACCCCCGGCACCTCCCTCTGCATCCCAGCTGAGAGGAGAGTCACCTTCAGCCCCTCCTGAAGGCCGACAGGGAGACTCCTCCGTCTTCCGCCGCGCGCTCACGTGTAAGGAGGATTCAGAGAGAGCCAACAGCAAAACAAGTCGTCACCCACCGACTGACAATTAACTGTTTAGGAGCACCAGCGGTCCTGAATAGAAACAGGAGTAACTTCAGTCTGACATTATGTTAGAAAATTGAATGATGATGCATAAAGGCTTCTTTTTTTGCGTGCAAAGACATTTTTCGCATCACACAAAAAAACAAACAAACAAAACGCAAAAAAAAAAATCATCAATTTGTTTAATATTATTTAACTGAGACTTCAAAGACTTTGTTTGGTGTTTTGCTTTCTAAAGGCACAACGTTTTTTTGTTTTTTTGCCAGGAGGTCTCTATCAAAACAATGAAAACAAAACAGGTAGTTTGATGATGTCATCACGTAACATGAGGTCATGGGATTTTGTTCATTTTATTGTTTAAAAAAGACACAATGGCAGATAAAAATCTACCAGTCTTACTTGGGCAGAAATGTTCAGAGTCATAGCAGCTTAGTACCAGACAAAAATTATGATGGTGTAAGCAAGCAACTTAACATAATATATTAAAAAGATAAAGTCATCTTAGATATTTAAATGCAGAATTTTAGCCTGCCTGTGATATATTTTAAACTTTTATTTAAAGCTGCATTGGTTCTTTAATGCCACTAGGGATCAGAACAGGCCACATCATAAACACACTTACAGCAACTCGAGCTTTTACTTCTTATTAAGTTGTTGTGGCTAATGTGTTAGCAAGCCACTTGCCAATCCAACAGTCACACTGCAGCATTATCATGCTAGTGTCCTCCTGATGTAATGTCTTTATTCACTCTCCTTTTTAATTTGGTTTTGTCTCCGTCAGCTCCTGTGAAAAATATGCGTCTGTTTACCAACTGTCTCATCTGCTAGTCGCTGATAAGGATCACTATTGCACAAATAGCACCTGGCTGTCAATTAGCTGTACACTGCAGTGGGTTTATCAGATGCTGTTTGCTGAAAACACTGCCTGCCGCTTGTGTGTCTACAAGAGTGCTGAGAGTGAAAACTATAAGCTTAAAGAGTGATTTGATTCATTCTTTATATAGAAACTATTACATTTATAGAAAGATTGTCATTGTAATGAAAAGACACCAACATTGATTGTTAACAGCAGATGGGACAAGACCTTGTCTGTCCTCCACACACTTTCCCTTGGTGACCATCACTGCTCAGTTATTTTGGCACAGGACATTATTTTTATGTTTTTCCTCCAAAGATATGCAATGTATAGAGAAAAAAAGGACTCTGATGCAGCACACTAAAGGCACCAATTTTTCATTCATGTCAACGGCAAATACTAAAGACAGGAAGTAATTGTAAGTTATTTTAGAAATGTAAAGAGAAGTACTTTCCAATTAATTTATTACTCTCAAACTGTTATTACTTTAAGTACTTAGATATGGAGCCAATAGCTCATAAATAATGGATTGAAGAAAAAAAAAGACTCAGTGTTTTTCAAAATAAAACAAAAACGTTAAAATGCAAAATTTGACCATAATTTTAAAATAAAATTAAGTAGATGCAAAGATCACATGACACAACATTTTATCTTTACAACTGATTTTGGGAAGACAATTAGCTCTTAACACAATTTGAACACAGAAATTGTTTATTAGACTTCTGTGAGTCTTTTCCTTCAAGATGCAGACACAAGATGTGATGAATGAAAATTTTACAGCACTTGAAATTCTCTCTGGTTTACTCTGACTACAGTCAACGCAATGCAGTCTGTGCCAGAAAGCTTTCAGTTAACTTACACAACTTAAACCTGCTTGAATCCATGTTCATATTACTTACAGAAGGCACAAACTAAGCTAAGGCACCATATTTGTAAATCAAATTTTTTTCACTGCCATTTCTGCTACTGTCAGCCCCTAAAATCAATCATTTAATGATAATAATATGCTGCTGTCTTTACTTGTTACAAGTTCAACTCCTGAGCATTGTAAATTAACATGCATACACGCAGAAGCATAACTTTACCAGCATTGCATTTCACTTTAAATTAAACCTCAAGTCTACATCATTTCACTGAGCATCACTCAACCAAACACAAAAACGAAAGTCCCTCTCATGACACCGGAGCAAAATTACAAGAGGTTATTGGCTTTCACCTTTTTGTAAAAGACTTAATGCATTTATTGCTTACAAGAGTGCCACTCTCTGTGCTACAATCAAGAAATACTTTAGTAATTTGGTAAACAAACTTGTTTGCGTCATATAGATTTAAATGAAAACTTTCATTTATGACCTCATGACTGTGCTTTTAATACAGAGCTGGAGTCAGCAGGAGGTTAGCCTAGCTTAGCATTGAGAATGGAAACGGGAGGGAACAGCTAGCCTGGCTCCATCCAAGGACGAAGCCACAGCTTTCTAATTAAAATTGCTGAAACTTGTTTGTTTAATACATGTACAAACAACAATATATGGTTTAATCTGAGAGGTGAAATTACCTCTCGACAAACAGTTTTCTTCTGTGGTTCAGAAATGTTGTGCCTTGTGTCGAGCCACTTGGCACATATCGGTCTGGTGAGCATAATTTTTGGTTGTGGTCTTTGTACACACACAGTCTTACTAAACATGTAGTTTACCGAGAAATACTGTGGTCCAACACTAACCCCAACACAATTTTTATGTTGCTTTTCACGTACAAATTATAAAAATGTAATACAGAAGAGTAATTAGTGAAGTTTAGGTTATGAGTTGCAGGTTTTTTTTTAACTTTGGGTCAAGCCAGGCTTGGCGCTCTCCCCTGCCTCCACTCTTTGTGAAAAGCAAAGCTAATTAGCTCCAGCAACATACTGAACACACAGACCCAATCATCTGTTTTTTTTTTCTTAAAAACAGAAAATTGGCAAATCCTTTTTTTTTTTTTTTTTTTACACCTGACAGTGAGCATTGGCTGGCAAGCCATTTCCACTCTGAGAGAAAAAGAAGACAAATTCAGTTAAATTCTCTCCTTTTCTCAGTGATGGATGGCCAAAGTGACTGGGTTCATTTCTTCCTCCTTTCTTTGAGGAATTCTGTCAGTAAACAAAAAAACTTGTTTTGTTTCTGGCTCAGGACCTCTACTTCTTCTTTTCTGTATTTTACAGCTATGTGTAACGTTTCCTATACTGCCACCCTCTGACAAAACTACAACTTGCGTATCCTTGTTCATTCGTTTTAAACCAGGTATGGAAACAAGCTGAATTTTTCAGTATTTTATCTGTTCTGTACATTTCAAAAGTTCTCTTTAAATTCACTTGAAAAGTGAATGCAAACACAGCTAGTGTGTTATTGCACTGAAATCTAAGGTGCTTTCATATCATATTATTATGTTAAGCTTGTAGTCATCTAACAATCACTGTAAACTTTTCCCCAAAAAAATCTGTTCAAATTTCAAACCTGCAAATGTTCAGATTCCTTCTTCGTTCTTCTGTCGCTACCATGTCTGCTTTTCTGAGATACTCTACCACACAACAGGTTTGACTTGTAACTCTGTTCAACTGGTGAAACCAAAATAAAGCACATGTCCTATTCTCCATTAAGAAGAAAACTTTCACTGCAAAACTCTTTAGTGTTTAAAAAAAGAAGTAGTACATGAGGACACAGAGAAACAGGAAAGCTAGGATCCAGTTGATTGAGTGGATATAGACGATGACCAGGCCGATGTCAAAGAGCCAGCCGCGCATGTCGGTGAGGTCCAACCCATCCAGCGTGAAACCTCCATGTGCAAGATACCAGCGTCTCCCTGCCATCCCTGCCTGCCGCTGCTCTCCTGAAGTTAGACAGATAAAGTTGCTTTCTACTAACACACTGCATGCTCATGATGGATTGGATTTGTATAACAAACATACAACTTTTTGTCTGGTAAACTTGCTGTGGTGTTAAATAATTGTTTTGGTATAAAAAATATTTCTAGAAAGCCTATACTCCATTTCATACAAAATGAGTTCACCATGCAATAATGTTTATCTTACTGGATCATTATTACTGCTGTTTTATTGTTTGTAAAGCTGTTTGAAGGACACACGGTGAACTCATGCTGTATAGATAAACTGTGTTACTGCAACTTAATTGCATGGAAAAGCAATAAAATGTCTTAAGATAATGTCCTATGAAACGAGGTTATTGCCTTAAGATGAGGACAGTATGAAAGTGAGGTCAGTCATTAAGAGAAACCTATTTTCACTTTTTCTTAACATTGAACAGTAAATTTAACAAAAAAACTTTTACTACAAACACTTTCTCACCCCAGAAGGTACGGAAACGTTTACGACAGCTGGGCAGAGGCCATTTCGCACACGGAGCACTCTGGAAGCTCTGCTTGCGGGCGTAGAACAATTTTGGGAAGAAGGTCTTCGCTGTTTGGTTGAGCTCTGAAGATGAATAACAGCAAGACATGCAGTCACTATTTAGAAGGGCTGTGACTTACGATTACTGACAAACAGTTTTGTATCAATCCATTATCTCTGTCCACTTATCCTGTACGGGGATGCAGGGATTTCATTTGAAAGTGTTATTAGACTCAAGTTCACACCAGTTGCAGGTAGGAAATAGGCACAAAGTCACATTTTTTCCACAGGCTAGTTACCTTTGTGGAAGTTGGCGTGTGAGATGAGGGTGCGGCAGAGGGGGCAGGGTGTGTTTGCTGGTCGGTTCTTGGCGATGGTGCGGAGACACGGCTCGCAGAAGATGTGGCCGCAGGGCTGACAGCTGTACGGACTGAAGTAGACGTCCAGACACACGGCGCAGGTGAGACCCTCTCTGTCCTCCTCCTCACTGTCCAACAGGGAACTGCTCACACTTTCAGCCTGGAAACACACACACACACAAATACAAACACATGCACACACATACATATACACACACTGTCATTAACAACGTGCATCTCATAATCAGGATACTGTGTATGCCCGTGACTAAAATGGTTCTGGTTTAATGTGTTGCACATTTTTTTGCATGTAACTGTTAACTGTCATTAAATACTTAACAGAGAAATACAGAGTTCTGTTCAGCAAACAAAAGCAATGCGGCACACTACTATGAAAATAGGCGGCACACTACTATAAAATAGGCAAATGTGTTATCCACTGCTTTCTCTTTCTTAAACTCTCTATGTCTGTATATATGTGCATGTGTAAGGGGGTGATTTTTGAATATTGGTTAAATAGTTTCTTGTGTTCAACTTGTATTGCTCTTGTTTTGTTATTTTGTGGCTCTTCTAAGGAAGGATGCATACTAATTAAAAGTTTCCTCAGTGCCTTTCTAGATTTTCTAGTTTCCCTTAACTTTCTAACAAAAAAAATATCCAGTGCCTTTAAAGGCTTGTTTTCCTGTTACATAGTAGTAATTAAATATTTTGATCATGGGAAGAAATTTTGATGATTCAGACTCTGTGTCCAACCACAAAGTGAGAGTGATCTCTCACCTGCTCCTGCTCCAGCTGACTGTGCAGCCATCTTTCTCTCCTCCTCTGTTTCCTCCGAAGACCCTTCAGACGGTTCTTCTCTCTTTTGCTCAGTCTGTTTGGGGATGGGGAGGCTATGAAAGCCTCTGGCTGCTCGTGAAACAGACACACAGACATCAAGGATGAATCAAAATTCCAATAACTGATCCTACAGCTGACAAATAGAACCAATAAAGATGCTTTTTAACCGGTTTATAAAGGAAATGATTAAATCACAACTGCTCCCAGCTGCTTCCTGTGTAACTAAGGTGTTATGGGTTAAAGGGTGCTGATGAAAAACATAAGCCCTGCTCACTTCCCCAAGAGGCTACAGAGTTCACCAAAACCTTCAATATGAAAGTGCTGAACACATCACATAAAACCCCATTGTCTCAGATACGTGTGTTCAGACAGAGTGTGACTCTACAGGCAGCATGGCTGCTATGCTAACTCACTCAGGGCAGTGTTAGCATGTGTTCTACCAAGTTGAAAATGTTCTAGTGAAAAGTTTGAGCATATCCAAAGGCTTGATGAATCTGCTTTCTAAACACAGAAAAATGAGAGAAAAAAAATAGAAATGACAGAAAGAACTGGAGTCCCTGGTGAGTTCTGAGATCAGTCAGAGTATGAGATACCACACGCAGACACACAGAGCACTTCCTCAGCAGTCAGTGTGCCTGTCATTGGCTGGCTTAAAGCTTATGTCTTTTGCTTGTTGGCTATTTAGAGTGAATAAACACAAAGTGTAGTTTCAATAAATGACACAAATCTTTGCTTTCTGTCTGAACACAGACGGCTTGCCCTTTGTTTTTCAGATTATATTTTCTGGCATTTGCCTAGATTAGTGACGGTGACAGTATAGCTCCCAAAATGGCCCAAATTTATACTCCACTTTTCTTTTTGTCATTACCATGAAAACAATAAAATGGGCTAAAATGAGGAATAATATCAATAAAATTTGATCATTAAAATGATTGTTAGCTAGAGTTCTGATTAATGACGATGATCTTTAATTTTCTGTACATACCAGCACCTCCTCGTCCTGTTCGGCCACGCTGTCAGAGATGGATCTCCCTCGGAGGAACAGGGCTGAATCAGAAACCTCCTCGCGGACGGCCGTGGTCTCTGGAGAAGACTCCACATCCTCCACGCCCTCCATGGTTTGCAGCAGCTCTTGGTGCAAAGGTGACGGTGTCCTTCCAGAAACAAATGGGTGGCAGGCGACAGCGTTGACGGATGCTTCACCATTAATGCCACACCCCTGACTCGTGGGATACGACAGTGGTGACTGTACAGACTCATCCGGTCCTGCCCCCATCACTTCGACAGCAGACTTTTTCGCGGGGCCTACGGGGCAAAAACAAGACGACCTGATGGTGGCATCAGCTTCCAAACTGCACCGTCTCCTATGAGAGATGCAGTACAGAGGGCTGAAGGAAAAAGAATGGGTGTTTTCACTGTCAGCCAGTGAACCAGAGGCCTCTGCAAGGCTGCTGTGAGACATGACGGCGGCACAGTTCAGCTGTAAACTGTCCAGTGCAGTCCTGTTGCATTCAGCCTTCTGCTCTGTGTTCTGAGAGCCTTCTGTCAGCAGACAGGCTTGTTCCTGTCTGGGCCTCGTCCTCCTCGGCTGGACGATGAGAACGTAGTGTTTGTGGTCACGATCCACTCTGCTTTTGTTGAGGTGGACAGTCGCGTCCCGGCCACAGGGACACACGCTGCGGTTAATGAAGTTAAAGCCACCAAGGCGAGCTGCACAGTTTTGGCAGTTGAGCTTTCCCACAGTCCACTGAGCCTTGAAAGCATTAACAAAAAAATCTTAACTACATCTTAAAATGGCTTGATACTTTACAAGAAATAATATACAAAATTAATCCATTCAACTTGATGCATATAAAACAGAGATGCAACTATTGAGACTTCTCTCTCATCCTGGACAGTCATATATGAAAAAATAGCTTTACTTTTATTAACTTGTGGCATGAAGGCACAATGGAACACATTTTGTTGTTCAACATTAGGTTTAAAAATAGTAATAAATTAATCTTAAATCTTGTGCATAATAGATCACCTGCACAGATACTTGTGAGACTGCAGCTGCAAGATGTTCAAGTAATATAATTATGTTGCTTGAACAAAATAAACTAGTTGTATCCTTTGTGCAATTATTAGATTGACAGGTGATGAACTTGCCCCTTTATCACAATCATTATCCAGGAAATGCTTTATTTCTCACTGCAGAACCTTCAGTGCTAAGCTGACAGTGACACACTTACCTGGTGAACTGAGGTCAGTATCCACTCTGGCAACGTGTCAACATTCACATGCCAGATATTGCAAACAGTAGCTGAGCTTTCATCTGCGTCCTCAACCTGCTTCCACATAAAAAAAACACATACAATCAGCAGTGTGACGCTTTCAATCTGACCCAGTTTTAATGACAACTTGTTTTTATGACTGAAACAACAAGCTGTTATCTTTGAGCTTCTCCAAACCTAATGACCCTTTATAGCTACGATTAGAGCAGGAACCAAGGTCAGTTTTTCTGATCACATAATCTCTCCAGTTTAGGGGATTTTTTTTGATTAATCACTTAGTTAAAAAAAAAGATATAATAATGAAATATCCTAAAACTATTTCTGAGAGCAACCAATGACGTCTTCAAGTAATAAAAAACAGAGAAAAGGCAGTAAATCCTTCAATTCCGAGAGGCTGGGTCCACAGAAAGTTTAACATTTTACTTTAAAAAATATCTTTGAGAATTACTGACATCTCTTGTGAATTATTCATTTCCTAAATATTGATAAACTGATAATTACCTCATTATTTAAGCAATAGCTGTAGATATGACGAACATAGTCAGTCAAAATACATGCAAGAGGTGAGTTTTTTCACAAAGAGCAATTCAAAACTACAATTACAAAACAGGTACATGAAGTTTTCACCAACCACTGACAAACATGTCGAGTCTATGACGCCTTTCCGACACTTCCTGCAGCGGAGCATGGTTCCCTCTCTTCTGGCTCTCTAACCCCAAGTTTTCAGTCCAGCTGTCGATGAAAAAGATATTTAAAACACAGTCAAGATGTACAACTGCAAAGACACCTGCACTAATAAACACTATCACACTTATATTCAGTTTGACTCAGTTCAGATTTAGATTAAGTTGTGCTCAAAAAAATTCCAGTATTATATTTTAAAATACTGTAGGAAAAGACATTTTAATACATTTTTATTAGCTAATTGGTTTTGTTTTGCTAAACTTTCTCCATGTAGCAGACAAGTCTATTTAAACAAAAATATTAATTATAAACCTGCCTGGCATAAAACCTTACAAGAGTTATGTTAGACTTATTGCAGTGAAACATACATTTACATATGAAGAAACATGATAAAATATCTTGTAGGTCTATGGTCATTCAGAGCGAAAAAAGCGATAGTTAAATGCAAAATAATGCCACACAACACGTGAACAACGTATGTGTACATATTTCAGTCGTGTGACTGTTGAACAATTCATATTAAATCAATGGGAACTAGCTGTGCTGCTGAGTTAACCTAAACTCCTCTGGTTTCGGGCTTTCTTCCAGATTTTTGAACCTGGATGCACAGGTTTGCTTCCCCTCAGACATAAGAGCATCAGTGAAGCCTAACATAGATGCTGGGTGACAAAGTCTGGCTCTAAGTCGGTGCTCCGCTTCATGCTACAGGCGTTGAGGTCGGGGCTCTGCAGGCTACTCCAGATCTTTCATGTGTGATGAGCATGTTTTCCTATTGTACGTTTATTGGGTTAAAACCATGAAAAACCCCAAACCAAAGGTATGTGAACAGGACTGTCCACTCGCTGCTAGCCAGGAATTTAAAATGTTTGTCAACGTAACTACGCCCTAAACACTGTTTTAACATCGATAAGACGATGACATGGTAATAACTTATCGTTAGATTTGTTAGCAGGTCGGGATTTGTCGTCTTTCTCACAATATTCGACCTACCACAGCGAAATTCCTCTTTAGTCTTCCAGTTTTAGCGCATCCAGTAATGTTGCATATCACGGGGGGCAGAGTGGAAACAAATGCACTGCTAACTTAGCTTTGACCACAACAACAGACTCTCTAATGGCGTTTCCTCCAAAACTACCAGTATTAAGTCAATGACACCCCGCACATCAGTGTTTCTATGAAAAGATTTACCTACCCGATAACTAGGGAGACTTTTGGACTCTAAAACACAGTGTTTACGAAGAAAACCTGTGCACAAAAACAAGGGAGTAAGCAGCTTCTGGCTGTAAGCATGGCCACGACGTCACGGAAACTGGGAACTACGGGCAGCCTCGTAGACCAAAATAGAGACAAACACTTCGCGCTAAAAGGTTCAATTCGCCAACATTGCAGAGGAGATAGGAGAAGAAAGGAAATGCAAATGAGCAAACTGCCATTTAGTGTCCTCTACCTTTTAAATGGTCCTCAATAGGACCATTTAAAGAATAACATTCAGTTACTCTGCGGTGACCAAAACAAGTTATCCTGTCGTTTAGAAATTATTTACAACTTCTGGTCTGGCCTGAGTGAACACAACAAAAACTAAGTAAACAAAATTCAGAGTGAATGAAGTGATTTAAGAATTTTTAAAATCAAATAACAGGACGAGTTTTAATAATTATCACATTCATTTATTCAGAATCAATCAGCAGGACTAGACTATTAACTGGGCAAAGTGGCAAACAGCCCCAGTGTGCTGGCAGCACCACAAGCTAGGCTACGTTTTTGTTGTAATACAGTCGCTTAGTTTTTTCTGTTATTTTTGTTTGCATGTTTGTAAATAATTCGATTAACATCATCCCCGTGTAGTAATGTAATTACAGTTGATTTATTCATTTACTGTCATATTTAGCACTATTACACAAAAATAATTAATCCGCACTTCTTATATATACTCTGTAGCCTTCATAATCGGAAAAAATGGCTCATCATTTTTTTCATCACATTTGAAGTGATGTTGGAAATCGCAACAGTATATATAAAATTTGGAAATATAAGAACGACTGCATTTTCTAGTTGTTATGAAAGAGGACTAGCGCCAGGTGGCGGTGTCACACCTGGCGGCCCCTGAGCTCTTTAAGTGGTGCTGAAAACAATATACTGACACCTCATCAGTTGTAACTTTTAAGTTAATTGTTAACTGTGTGTAACTCGAACTTTGACGATAAATAATATTTGAACTGCATACAAGCTAAACTTTTTTTTATATCTAATTTTTTCAGTTGTGCATTTCAAAAAACTGTAGGCTGTAGCCTAAATTTTGCACATGGAAGAGAAACTTATTCCGCAACATTTCCAAATGTCTGTTAACTATAAAACCACAATTATTATTTATATTATTTTTATACGTATTACAGGAGTTGTAATGGCAACTTTTAAAGACAAAGAATATTTGTTTTAAAGTGCGGTAATCTATTCTAAATACACAGTTCGTAAAAAATCAATAGGCCACAGATCAGTTAACCGACTTAAATAAAATTAAACCAAAAAAATGTAATATAAGCGAAGAAAATTTTGAAAGCGGCAACACAACTGCTGAACTTCATTTCCCACCAAAATGGCTTAATCTCCTTAAAGAAAATCTGAAAAAAAACCCACAAAATTCAAGCAAAGTTGCCTTTTGCCAGTTTGCATGAAGTTTAAAGCTACCACGTCTTTACTGCCTCCGCTGCCGACTAAACAGAAACAAAAAGCCAGACTCGGTTACATCCTCACAGACAAATGACGCATTTTCCATCACTGGTATAAATACGCAGCATCATTCTCCGTCAGCAGCCGAGACTCGCAGTTCAGACTCTTCCTGCTGGACTGAACAGTCCAAACATCCAGTATGCGCTCTTCAAGGTGCGACGGTGTGATGCGCACCAGACTCTCCACCGAGTAAAAGACGCTCGCCAAGCACCACGAGTTTACCAACAATGGAGGACACAAACAACACAACTGCCTGGTCTCTGCTTGACAACCCGTACAACAAAACCCCCAAACCTGAAGATGAAGAGGTGAAGCTGAGTTATCAAGTGGTCACATCCTTCCTACTTGGCGCGCTTATCCTGTGCGCAATATTTGGGAACGCGTGCGTAGTTGCAGCCATCGCCTTGGAGCGGTCTCTCCAAAATGTTGCCAACTACCTGATCGGTTCTCTGGCTGTCACCGATTTGATGGTGTCGGTGCTGGTGCTGCCGATGGCAGCGCTCTACCAAGTCTTAAACCGGTGGACTCTTGGGCAGGTTCCTTGCGACATCTTCATCTCTCTGGATGTGTTGTGCTGCACGTCCTCCATCCTGCACCTGTGCGCCATCGCGCTGGACAGATACTGGGCGATAACCGAGCCCATAGACTACATGAAGAAGAGGACACCGAGGAGAGCCGCCGTCCTCATCAGTGTCACCTGGCTCGTCGGATTCTCCATTTCGGTGCCGCCAATGTTAATCATGCGCTCCCAGCCCAGCAGCATGGCAGAGGACAGGGCGAACCCCAAGCAGTGTAAGATCAGGCAAGATCTCTGGTACACGATATACTCAACTTTCGGGGCCTTTTACATCCCGTTGACGCTAATGTTGGTTTTATATGGGCGGATATTCAAAGCGGCCAGGTTTCGGATCAGGAGGACGGTGCGTAAAACGGAGAAAAAGAAAGTTTCCGACTCTTGCTTGGCGTTATCCCCTGCCATGTTTCACAAAAAGACTCCCGGAGACGCGCAGGGCAAGACTTGGAAAAGGAGCGTGGAGCCCCGGCCTCTGCCGAGCGTCAACGGCGCGGTGAAACACGCGGAGGACGGCGAGTCCCTAGAGATCATCGAAGTTCACAGTAACTCTAAAGGCAACCTGCCGCTGCCCAACACTCCGAGCTCGGTGCCGCTGTTCGAGAGCAGGCACGAGAAGGCGACAGAGGCGAAGAGGAAGATCGCGCTGGCACGAGAGCGCAAAACAGTTAAGACTCTTGGCATCATCATGGGCACCTTCATCCTCTGCTGGCTGCCTTTTTTCATCGTCGCCCTGGTCATGCCTTTTTGCCAGGAGTCGTGCTACATGCCTCGCTGGCTGGAGGATGTCATTAACTGGCTGGGTTACTCCAACTCTTTACTCAACCCCATCATTTACGCGTATTTCAACAAAGACTTTCAGAGCGCTTTCAAGAAAATAATAAACTGTCATTTCTGCAGACCGTGATGATCATCCAGGTGCAAAAACCCCTAAAATGAACAGTCGCTAAATATGGCACAAAACGATTATTCTGAATACGGAATGATATGAAAATTGAAAAGAGGACTTATAAAGACTGCTGTCGATCATCGCCATCGTTATCAGTACTGAAATATTCCCAGAGATGTCTGTAGGCTATGCATAGATAAAGCTGTGCTCGTTTGAATGTTTCTCATCCTGCTCTGTAATGTTCAATAAAGAAATACTTTTTCAGGATTTTTGTGAAGTCTCGATTCTAAGAATCATATGTAGATTGATTGTTTGAAACTAAGTAAATTATTTCCAAAATAGGTCTAAAAATAGGGGAAAACTGTTTCTGTGTCTTTAACACAATGTACCATAATGCTGAATATTAACTAATATGAAAATAATGACTGGTTTATTATTCAGGTCATTTAGGAAACTGAAATATGATTAATTATTAGATTCCAGCTTCTCAAATGTGGAAATTTTATGCTTTTAGCTTTCTTATATTATTATAAACTAAACATCATGTAATTTGGGACTATAATGTGAGAGCTTTGGTGAGGTCACATTGGACTCTTAAAATTGTGATGAGTATTCTTCATTATCTCCATTTTTTGGTAGAAAATCCATAAATTACACCTAAGAGGTTTATGGATTGAAAAAACAATTTAGTCAAATACATTCTAGCTAAAAACGTTGTTATACTGTGGTTAACATTTTGAAATAGAAATTTCAATACTGTATATGTGGCAATTAAATAACTAGAAATTAGAGATTTAAATGAGTAGCATTTATTAGGCAAGATTACATTATCTTCTGCAGCACTGAGCTAAAGGTCTCATCCAGGTAAACATTTCATATTCTCATCAAAGGAGTGAAACAGGCTGCTTGACATTGACATTGACACACTGTGTTCCAGATGTGGATTTGCTATATTTTTGCAGAAAATAGACTGTCTTCAGCTAAATTACCTTTTTGGCCCAACTGACCTAATGTATTGCTAGGACAGTCATTACACACTCCCGTCATTCATGTTAACCAACAAAACTCCTTTTCCTGTTTTAGTGAAGAAGTTAAAAAGATCTAAGATGTCAGGCTGCACATCAATATATCTTGAATATTTTAATTGGGTGGAAAGGTGCAGTCATAAAGTACACTATTCTTTGCATGTAAAAAACATCAAGAAGCAGAATATGTGCTGTGATCCTGTCAGACAGAATGTAAAAAGACAATGGGAATATCTTTAAAGTTACTTAAAAAGAAAACTTCTGCTTTAACGGGGGAAAATATAAGATTGAATTTTAATTTGTCACTAGTGGGACTTTGATTCTTTTGTTAAATTATCAACAGAATTTGATCCCCTGCCACAGGAAATATGTCATCTTCCTCAAAATGTCTTCTAACAACATCCCGAGCCCCTGAACTGTTTCCCCTGAGCTCCACCTGCACTCTGATCCTCTCATCAGATGCATGTGTGGCTCTGCTGTGTCTCAGAGCTGACGGTGAAACAAAGACAATCCTTATTACAGTTTGGAAAAATGCATTTCATCATTCCATGGAGTGACACTGACATGGAGAGCATCTTGGGTGTGTGAGGTGGGTGGGCGAATAAACAGATAGGAAAGAAACACACACACACACACACAGTCATCATACATGGGCAATCACATAAAGGTCGCTGATGAAGTGGTCGGGGTTGCTTCTTGTAGCGGCTGCCCTTTTCTCCCATCACTCACAGCGTCATAACATGTAAGTCCATCTTAAAACGCCTGTGAAGGGGGCACACAGATGGAGGCTGGAGAGGTGGTTGCCATAGCTACATATGGGAGATGCAAACTCCGGAGGCCGAAGGGGCAATTACCTGATCAAAGGCCTGCTGCGACACGGGAATACAGAGGTGTGTATGAGGGGCCCACAGCTGTCAGCCTCCTCAGACAATAAGCAGGTGGAGTTTTTCTTTTTCTTTTTTTTCTTTTTGGCTCACAGTGTTACACAGCTACTGAAACTGTACAGTACGGCTTGTGTCCTGTCATCCTCTCTCGAATGGAGTGCCACAAACTTTGTTCTTTTTAAGGTTGGTTTAACCCTGCAATAGTTTTTTTAAAAAATATCTGTAAGGATATTATCATGATCCGTCCCACCCTGTCTGACAGGATCTCATTCATCATCATATTCGGCTCCAGCTCTCTATTCCAGTCCTGTGATGTGTACATTAAATGCAATATCACAACCAAGGACTCTGTCCTTTTTATGTTTCATCATCCCATCAAATAGAAATATTCTACACGCCTCAAGTATCAATTGTAGACAAAAGTTCAGGTGCATCTTTTGACACTTTGGCATCTCCACTGAATAAAGTTCTGTGAGTTTGAATCATGTTTTCATGAATGGCATTAGGTCAAAGGTTAAAGGATAACTCTGATAGCAGCTTTCTTAATTTATGAGCTCAAGGATCAATGAGGACAGTGAGCTCTCATGTTTCTTCACACTTTTTGGGAATTTGGTGCAGTTATATTTACAGTTTAAAAATGATATCATCGTTTCAGCACGAGTAAGTAATTAGTGAGTAGAATTTTTATGCCCAGACCACAGAAAATCTAAAAGAACAGGTCCAAATATTTTATGTATGTTTAAGTGGGAGAGTTGGGAGGAATTAGAGTCATTACTTCAGTATTGATGAAATCCTTCCTTCAACTACAGCTCTAAAATAAATCAGGCAAGAAACATGAGCAGTCAGATCACGGGCCAGCACTGCAATAAACTGTAATTAGAATAATACCAGCAACCTCAATTAAGTTAGGTGTATTAGAGAGGAGAAAACAGTTTGTGCGAACACACTAATGAGTCACGCTCTCTAATGAATAATTGGAGCAATATTGTAGAAGTGACGACATTAGAGCTATCTCAATTGGAAAATGCATAAAAAAAATGTTGTGTTGCAGTAAAATAACCTGGCAACTATCAAAGAGATGAATGCTAAAAAATGTCTCGTCCCACCTCTGATTGTGTGCACATCCTGCAACATCATTTCCTCCACATCACAGTAGAGATGTTGTCTCTTGGACGACTCAATTTGTTTGTCAGATTTATAACTGTCTCCCTGACAAGAAACATTTTAGAGGATGATTTCTCAAAATGACTGAAACCAACAGCTTGAGACAAAACATGAGCTGCTAACAAGAGCGTTTAAATTTTCCCGATGGAAGTAAAACTCAACAAAGACACTTGAAAATGTGAAGAACAACACTAAAATCTCGAAAACACAGCAACTCCGTCGTAACGTATAACTGATGGTTGTGCATTTTGGTTTGTTGTGTGTGCTTCCTCAGAGACTGCTGCCGAGTGCACTTGGCTGTGAATCAGCCTGCATATTGGAGGAGGTGAAGAGTGTGGATTCAATTTCATCCATACGCTCTTGAACTGTTCAGTCATGTTGGCCCTGCAGGAGCGCCGGTGGCGTACTGCTGTCAGAGGGATTATGTTACGGGATTTCAGAGCCTCACAGGACCCAAAGAGAGAACGCAGCCTCCTCGTCTTTTTTGGATCTCTTCATTGAATTGTTGTCATTAGAGGAAACTCAGAGAAAAAAAACGGCAGAGCAGGAGCTACAGATCACGCTCTTCAGAAGGAAACAAGCTTTCATTTTAAATGGAGCCTTTATATAATTTATGAAGATTGTAAGAGAGATTTTGCAAATTGTGCTTTTTATTGTAAAATAACAGTAAGAGCTAAAAAAGAGCTTTATTGGGTATAGTTTTCAGTTGTGTAAAGTTTCATATAGTCTAATGTCAGATTTTACTTAAACACCACTCTGATCCAGAAGATTACCTGGCGGAGGAATACTTTGTAAGTGCACTAAACTTCATTTTGCTTAAGTTTATATATATTTGCAATTTTGTTCATGTATTCAGCCGTCCATGAGCTCATCCAGCCATTTCATGTGGACTGAAGAATCTCAAAAACTCCCAGGACAGATTGACATATAATTGACTATTGATTGTCAACATCTGCAAATTTCTCAAAGAGACTCAAAGATTTTCTTTATATGAACTGATATGTAATATTGTAAAGTTTAGTTGTCCACATCACTTCAGTTGAACATGTAAAATAAACAAACAAATAAATAAATAAATTTAAAAATGGTATAATTATGCAAAGACAAACTATTTGATCACCTCAGTGAAACTTCAGATTGTAAATTACGCAGGTCTTTAGTGATGAAACTTATGTTGGAAGGATTATGTCAAACATGGATTCCTTGTCATGCACAAGTGTCTCTCCTGGAGCTGAAGGAAACAAATGGCACCTCGGCTGTGAGGTCGTGATGTTTCTCAGGGCCCCTCCAACAATAATGAAGTCACGACTGATTACACATACATCTTCATTAAATTAACTTCTCCACCTGAGGGCTCTGCAAAGTTTTCAGGACTTTTGTTTGTTGCTCCGGTGCTGCATTTAAACTGAAGCACGAGGAAATATTAAATTGAAAATAGTGACTCCATCTTACTTTTAATGGAAGTTAATGGTGGAGGTCAGCAGTCTCATATAGAATACCAGGCACTCTGATGTTGTTGAAATCTTTGATTAAGTTGTTGACACTACAACGAGTTTTGTCTCAGAGGATTCTTCATCACTGCTTTTCACCTTTATTGTACGATCGTGTGATTTTACCTCATTGTTATTTCTGATCCACTGTTGTATTCTCCATGTACTTTTCATAAGGAAATTTACATAAATCCAAACATCAATGGTCACGTGCTTTCTTAAATCTTGTTTGTATATTTCATACAGAGACAATTTGTACTTTATAAGGGAGTTTTGTGTTGTAATTATATCCTGCTGATAAATTGTTCAACGTGTTTGTTCATCCACAAGCTGCTTTCTCTTCCCTTTCTTCTCCTTCATCAGATGGTAAAGTACGGTCTGTGTTTGGTTCCCTAAACTTGTCCTTTCTGTACTTGGAGCAGGTGTCAGTGCTGTCACTCTGTTTGATTCACTGAGTCATTTTAAGTGGACATCAAACAGACTCCTTGTTTGTTGTCTTGCTGTTTGATACCGTCCGCAGGTGGTTCTTTTCTTCTCCAGCAGATTGAAGCACAAGAAGATAAAAGTTAACTTCATCTTTTGGTCTGGATGTGTCATCTGATTCCTTTCACTCTGTGTAAGCCAAAAAAATGAAAAGACACAAAATTTGGAAATTTGTGTGATATTTTCTTATCTCACTGACCTTTTTGCCTTAAAAAAAGAAAAAAAGGGAAAAAAGATCATTTCAAAAAGGTTCTCAAATGTGAAAGGCTGATTAGTAACACAGGTAAAACAACAATTCCCTCTATTTACTGTAGCAGTTAGAATACACGAATTTTAGGGCATTTTTAGTAATAATGTACATTATATAACTTCAATTATAATTTTCCTGAAGTACATTATTCATCATGACATTTTGACTTTCAGTAGTTATCTTTTCATACCTTAGCTTCCACTTTAGTGTGGCCACATGAAGAATTACAACTTTAGACTGTTCCATAAACATTTATATTATTTTTTATCAGTTATATTATAAAGTTATCATTGCTTACATATCCCAACTTTTAACTCACTCATCAAATCTGCAGACTCATCATTATCCTCACCCATCAGACCCAGCTCCTCACCTGTTTACCTTCCTGCCCTCTGGATAAGGATGCCGTGTTATCTGAGGAAAGACACAGTTCTCTCCCAAGCAACCAGGTCACTAAATTACATCTGCTTCCACTCTAACATGTTTTCCAAAGTGTCTTGATTCAGTCCCCTAATTTTTCATTCACCTACTTAGCCGGCATTTTGTGTCAGTCTTATGTAGCTGGATTACTTCTTACCCTCTAAGTTAGCATGCCATGCCATGAACAACCAACCTGCTATGAAGCAGATTATGCTCTAGATAAGAGATCAGTGTGTATAAACACACTGCCTGCTGACTAATCAGACCAGTCAGTTCTCTTGGAAAATGG
Source organism: Acanthurus tractus (assembly GCA_029783725.1). Taxonomy (NCBI): domain Eukaryota; kingdom Metazoa; phylum Chordata; class Actinopteri; order Acanthuriformes; family Acanthuridae; genus Acanthurus; species Acanthurus tractus. The sequence goes on from JAQNCA010000013.1 coordinate 8,436,983, forward strand.
CATCCCGTTTTATAGAAGATAGTGTGGAGTTCAGAGGGCACAACATGAGAGGGTTTCTGAGGAGGTCATAGACTGACAGACCCCTCTGGCTTTACCTGATGATTCTGTAGATCGGTGATATAGATTGGAGGGGATGACTTATTTATGTCAGCTTCTTGAGCTATATGTCGCAGAGACTGAATGAAGCACTAAAGCCTTGCACTTTTATTTGCTTCTGTTTGTACGTATAAGTGTAAAAGTGTCACAAATCAAAAAGAAAAAATCTGAGGAGAATTTTTATTTTTTATTTTATTTTTTATTTTTGCAATTCCAGAGAAAAGTCAAAATTTCAAAATGTGGAAGATTTATTTTTTTTATTACGCACTTTGAGAAAAAAAATGAAATTCAAAACTATATTCTTAAAATTTCAACTTTCTTCTCAAAATCTCATTTTTTTCCTGCAAAATAAAATAAATCCTCTTCCTTTTTTTATATATATCCATGACCTTCATACTCTTTTGCATGTTTGACACTATTGGGACTGCAGCTGACAATATGAGTATAAAATTTTCATGGACCCACAAGAATTTCTAGGTAATGTCCCTTTAAAATGGGAGAAACTCAAACGTAATTTAAATGTTACTGTGCAAATCTCTCTCTTTTTTCACTCTACTTCCAGGTAAAGTGATATGTAAAGCCTTACACGTTCACAGTCTGCATCTGTTTTGCATCTGGCTGGACGGTGTTGCTCAGCCTGAGTTACTAATCTGAGTTTTATAATAATTTCTCAGATATTACAGCTTGCTCTTATTTGTTACATACACTGCTGATATTAAATATTTAAAAAACAGACTGATGCATTGTTAGATTTGGCCTTTTATTTGGTGATAATGAGAGGCAGTAAAACACCAAATTCATCTGGGAATAGATCAACTCTCAAGGAGCATATCACAACATAACCCAAATGTCAAACAGTAAAGTGATTTTGACTGATCTTAGTGATAATATTTTCAGCCGCAGACACCAATTTTTTAAACTTTCCATGAACTTCATCAACTCCACAGCAGCAGAGCTGTAGTCACTGACCGAGCAGCAGCTGTGGCTCACACACGTCTCACGCTGACCTTTGAAAAGCCTGCCAATAGTTTTAATAAACTATTTACTGCATCAGTGTGATAAGTGTGCATCTGCTGTTTGTTGTAATATGTTTGATGACAGAAACGCTAGATGGTAGTGTCAGTATCATAAAACACACATTAGACCCTTTTTACATTTTTTACACCTCCCCTCAAATGACATTGTGTTGCTCTCATTTACATTTTTCTGTTACTTTGTAAAGATATTTAAGTGCAAAAATAGTACAGGATTTTAAACTGCTTTGAAAATCTGGGTGCTATGCTGGCGAATTTTCTTTTGTGGTTGAATTCTTGAATTCTAGCTGGAGATAAGTTATGATAATAACAGTATTAGGACTAACGTGTTACAAAGTAATGCCATTACTTTTGGCAGTAACTAATACTCTAAGAAATTACTTTTTAAATTAAGTTACTCAATTACATCACTAAATGGTGCGTTACTCAGTTATTTTTATGTAGGTCGGTGAACTAATTCATCTTTGGCCAGCTGCAGCCTGGTTAACTCCTGTTCCACATGCAGAGACATGTGGTGGGTGTGTTTGTATTTATTCAAATATGTGCGGTCATGACAACTGATGGCAAGTGTCATGGCAAGAGGAATTTCTGTCTTTCCTCTCTTTTTTTGGACACTGAGACAGAGTGTTTTGGCTCAAAGGTCCTATCTACTGCCTATCCACTACTATCTCTGCTATGCCATCTATCCTATCTAAGCAAATGGTGTGATGTGAATATTTTCGGTTTGTTCTGGCTTCACTTAAATCAGTTAGCATTTGAAAATAGCCTTGTGAATGTGTCATGTTTGTGTTTGTATAGACTGTATTGCTTAGCAAAGTTCAGTGATGTGAATACAAATGTATGGAAAGTGTTAAGTTGATCAGTAGTTTGTATTATTCTCCATACAGTACAGTACTGAAACGAAGGCAATTATGGCCTCAATGGGAGCATTCAAAAGGAACTAAATTACATTTTTATTGAAGTAACCAGTAATGGTAACGAGTTGCTATGTCTCAGTAACTAGCATAATACTGGATATTAGTTGGCATAGATGGTGTTATTAATAATAAACTCCATTGTTACATTTTGATTTAAAACGTTTATGACAGTAACAATATATTTTAATGATCATATTTCAAAACAAATGTTCCAAAGTCCTCAACACTGCAGGTGACACATTTAGTTCTTCAAATTATCAAAGAGCCTTTTGAAATGTCACCCTGGAAATTTTTGCATACATTTTTATGAGAAAGGCAGCCTCTTCATTCTGCACATGCACAGAGCCCATGAGACAATAATCTGCACTCTGCAGAGCCTGTATACAGAGCATCACTGATTGGTTTGTTAACAATAAGCAAACCTACAAACACCCATGTCTGCTTTTCACTTCAGCATAGAGAATACTATGGAAATGTACATTATCCTGATTTGACAACAGTAGATATAATGTATACGTATGCATAATTAGACTTTAAAAGGATGTTTCCTCCTCATAATTATAAAATATACAGAAGCAAAGTCTTTACATTTCGTTCTGGTTGTAGTTTAAAATGATTTTTTTAGCCTCAGTAGAAGTGTTTTTATACAGTTATTAGTGGAATAATTAAAGAATTTACAAAGGAAAATGTGTCTAAATGCTCAACTCAACTGACCACATTTTTTAGGGTTAACATTAAAATGTATTTATTTTCAGCAGGCGCAGCTCTTTTATATGATTTTAGGTTTTGTTTTCACTCAAGGGTCAATTAAAATAAACATACATTCTGTCTATTTGAGTCAGCAGGAGATGTTCAGCTTCCAAACTGGGATGTCTGCATTCTCTTACTTACAATTATTTATATTTATATTTATATTTATTATATTGATTAATTATTATTATAATTAATACTCAGCCTGACAGCACTTTTATTATACCCTTTTAAAAGTTTTTCCCCAGAGGATCATTAAAGTTTATTCTGATTGTTTTTTATGTTGTAAATCAAAATGACCAATGCTAATTTGACACACTTATCTCTGCAGTACAAGAGGGTATCAAATAACAGACTCGTTTAGGTATCATGCAGAGGTGATGACGCTGAGAACAATTCTTAAAATGGCCATTTTCTCTCTCTGTGAATGCAGAGAGAAGTAAATGACCAGAGGACCAGTGCAATTAAGAAGAATGTGTACTCTGAGTCAAGGCTTGTGGGACAAACAATCATTTAAAGGTAGTCAGGATCAGATTTATAGTCCAGCAGGTTGTCCACTATCAGTCAAGTCCGGTCAACACATAAGTGTTCAGTTTCCTTTCAGAATAAAGGACGCACTGTGTGATTAATGTAAAGCACAAAAACCAAGCTGAGTTAATACCAGACAAGATTTGCATTGTGCATCCTCTAATCTCTGGGCTGGTGGCACCATCCCTAGGTCCTCCTGTTCATATGTCCCAGTGTCCTTTGGCGAGACACTGAACGCTGAACGAGTTCATTCTGATGAACAGACTTGGTCTATGCATGGCAGCACCGTTGCCATCTGTGTGTGTGAATTAGTTCATTTATTATTCCCCACCTACAGGACAGCAGAGTAACAGCTCCTACAGTTTTACGTTGGTGCCACATGCAAGCAATAAGTGATACACCTGGAGGTGCGTCCTTTTTCTTACAGCATTAATTACTGCAATTACATGGTGTGGGGACAATTATCTTTTCACACAATAAGATGGGCTAACTGTTTTGCAATTTATATTTCATATGCTTACCTACATGCAAAATATAACTACGATAGAAACGAGGAAGGGTTGAAGTACATACAGAGCAATTGTAAGATAATGCAATAAAAATTATTTGCATTTTATGTTTCCTAGATGTTTCTGACCATTTGGCTGTTCAATTCAACAGACAAAAATATCTTCTCTCTCTATGCTTAATGTTTAAAGATAGTTCTGCAACTAAGTACTTGCACAAAGCAGAGAGAAACCCCTGCATTGTAAGATGCATGTCATCAGACAGGAAGTGCATCATTTCAAGTCCAGCGAACTGGAGGCATTGACTTGCAAAATTTAACTCATATTTAAAACAAGTTTGCATCAAATTTTGGCATCTTTCAGGCGCTTTCTTTAGAGATTTAACATAAAACCACTGTTTCCACAGCCATACTAACTTTGTTGAGAGTTAAAGTTCACAATTTGGAAAGTCTAACTGAATGCACTATAAAAAAATTCTATATTGAATTACCCTATATCTTACACATTTAGAGAAACTTAATTACAGATTTCCATAATAATTCCACCGTCTGTATTAGTTAAAGAAAGTATTTCAACCCTATCCTCATGCAAACTGGGAGGAACATTTTCTGCTTCAAAGGCTATTCAACTTTAACTTTTTTGAACTCTGGCTCTTTTGCTTATCTGAGGCTGGTAGCAGGCTTAGCAAGGTCGTTCAAGTGTCCTGCCTCCTGGTTTAAATGATGTCCCCAGGTCAGACGCAATATGTAATGCTGCTAGCCTGTTCTCTGTCTATTCAAAGTTTTCTGGACATGCTTAGTAAACTTCCAAGGGAGGCACCTTAAATACATCATGATCAGATGTCCAAACTACCTCAACTAAGGTCCTCTTGATCTTTGTTTATATGAAGGAAAGTTACTGTGGTGTTGAGACAGAATTCCATGTTCAAGCCATAACCAGCTGCAAGACTCATGGTGATTGCATTTGCAAAAGTGGGAACCTTAAATAAAATGTCTGCAGGGTTATTCTGTAACAAGAGCCTGCTCTTAATGATTTAAAAGTAAAAATTCAACATGAAATAAGAGGAAAATATTTTGTGACAGGTCCTTTGTCTGTAAGAGCCAGTACAACACCAGTGGCCTTGTGTATATTCGTATGAAGTATGAAGCATTTGTTTGGGCATTTTAAAGTGGATGTATAACTTGTGAGATGCAAACTCTCATTTAATATTAATCAGATCTAGATAACAAACATATCCATACTCATCCTTGCATTACATTTCTTTTATTTACTCAGTCACTTCCGCAGTGTATTGTTACAAATGTCTTTCCTACTCATCTTATGACTAATTAGGAGACAATGCGGCAGCACATGCACAGATGAATTGACTGGCTTTAACTATAGGAGCAGCAGCCTCACTGGCAGAGTAAAATGCAGAAAAGACTAAAGGGCATGTCATGTAAGATCTCTGTTATTTTATCCAGGCATGTAGAGAGAAATTAATCACTGACTAAAAAACTCTCTCTCTATGCATTTACAAACAATTATTCTAATGAAACATGAGAGGCCTGTAATCAAGGCTAATTATTGAAAGAAAATTAGTCTTAACAACCTATTGAGACCAAAGTGGATGCTAAGGTAACCATATCAACAACACACAGGTGTTAGCTGTGTGCTCACAGGATGAATTTAAAGAATGATCAATCTGTGCTCATCTGAAAATGACTTGGTCAGCTCAGTGTCTGTAAGCAAACTATTCATATTTTGTTATTTGCTGAAGTTTAACTTTGACTTTGTTAAAGAGACAAATAAATAATTCAGATTTCTGATCTTTGTGATTTTTTTAATAAAAAGAAAAGTCAAGAGTCATTATCCAACAATGTAAGAGAACAAAACGCAAAGTAAGAGTGACATAGAGACAGAATCAGAGGAAACAGAGAATGCAGCTTGATATCAAGTAGGGAGGAACCCTGCAATGGAAAACCTGCTCAGGAAATGCCTCCCACTCAATGAAACAATAGACTCTGCTTCAAAAACTACACTGTTTAAAGGATGACATTGCTGAAGACATAAATTAAAATATCAGCATATAAGAACAACAAGCAAATGAAACCTCCTCTCTTCCTATCAACATTTAGAACTCATCCACTGTAAAATATTTGGATGCAAACAAGTTCTGCTAACTTGTGTTTTTAAGTTGTGGATTTCTCTGATGATGCTATGGTAATTCCTATAGCATATTTAACTTATAAATTCATCCTATATCTTAAGTTCTTTAAATTAGATATCATTTACACTTTTTAGGGAGGTCTACTTTTGTTGCCTCAGATCACATTAAGAGTCTACACAGTTTCTATGTTTGAGTTTAGTCTGGTAACTTCAAGTTAAGTTTTGACATTATAGGAGTCTGTTGAAGGCTACAGCCAGCAGACAGTTTGCTTTAGCAATACTGGAAATAACCAACCTGGCTCTGTCAAATGGTGATCAAATTTGCCAACTGGTGTATCTAAAGTTCACTAGTTTGTTTTATCCCTAAAGAGCAGATGTGTAAAACAGCTGTCTGCTTTTTTTAATGATTTTGTTAATAATTGGTTCTTAACTGAAGAATAGCTGCTATGTCTCAATTTGCAATTTTCTGTACTCACACTTGCTAATGTTAACTATAAAAGTCTTAACACACTGACAGATGTAGAAAAATGCTTTGCACTGAGTATCAGTGCAAAACTCAGAATGGTTAAAAAGTTCTCACCCTCAACTACCACCATCTTGCTTATATGGCAAAAAGGGAGGAATGGCCAACTTAGTGGGTCAAGTTAAAACTGTTTCTAACACATCTTCATGCTCTGACCGGACAGAGCAACATTGCTGCCTCTGAGGCTCTATATGTACAGATATCACATTCAAACCAATGTACATTTAATATGAATTTAAATATTGAATTTTGAATTTACTTAATCCCTGCGTCAGTTAGAATCCTTTTTTTGAAAAAAAGGGAAAAAAACATGCGCACACACACACACACACACACACACACACACCTACGCACACACACACACACCATATAATATGTGGAGCTTTGAATTAAAATGATTTTTTCAGGTAGCTGTGTTGATGCTGAGCTAATGCTGCCAAATGCAGAATGACAGCTTAAAATACATAAATGCAGGAATAATGAATCAAGTCCAATTGAATTAAAATCAAGTGATTTTCTAGTAAGTGAATAATTTTCAAATGATCTTTGATTCTTTTGCAATTTCTCTTCAAAAATGAAAAGACAAAGAACATGAAGCAATTTATAGTATACAACCACTATGTTAGCTGTAAGACCATTATAACAGACGTTCATTTTTTTAAGAGTTACACCTAAATAAAAATGTTAGGAATTATCTTTTTGCCTTAAGATATAAATACAATAGATTTCCTCAAAAAGAAAACAGCCCTTCCTTTGCAATATTGGTCATGAGCACACATTATTTAGCTTTTCTTTTCTTTATCAGCAAGGAATTCACTTCCCACTTTGATGTTTCCAGCTTTTTTTCTATTTAATTTGACTGCACTCATAGGGCACCATTAGGCCTTCAAAGGGCAGAATATTCAATAGAAATCATTTTTAAGTCTACATTTTTCTTTACAAAACAAGAATAGACATGAGAGTCAAAAATGTTCTTCAGGTTAAGGAAGTTTTCACTGTGGGCCCTTCGGACAGTTCTTTCACAGCTAGAATTTAAAAACTCAAAACTCAAACATCAGTTTTTGCTGTATTTTAACACACTTTTGTTGATGCTGCACATGTAAATATTTTACTGCATACATGCAGTTTTCTAAGCAAACACATCAAAATTTCCTTCCACCAAAGAATCTGCACTGACTTTCGTCTTCTCTCCAGTCCTGTTCTGTATCAGAGGTCAGAGAGATGAGTGTTCAAATAGGATGACTTTGGACTGGTTGGAGAGGCTCGAGAGTCTGGAGGGCCTAAAAGCTCCAATCCGAGAATACACATCAACGTCTGAGCAGGCTCCCCACGACAGGTGAGGGCTGGGTGGGGTGGTGTGGATCACAGGCAGGGGTAGAGGGAAGGCAGGAACAGGAGGTGTTGCAGGGAGAGAAGGTGGAGGGTGGATTGGTGGTGGGGGCAGCACTGGAGGTGGAGGCAGAGGCAGCGGGGGTGGAGAAGACACTGGAGGGGGTGGAAGTGGGGTGATGGCAGTGGGTGTCACAGTGGGTGTCATCATGGTGACAGTTTGGACAGTCGGGGTATCATCAGGGACTGATCCATTCTTGGCTGACAGGTCCTCACAGGGTGCAGGGTGTTTGAGGGTGTAGGTGGCAGTGTGGAGGAAGCCATAGTACTCCAGAGCATTCCTGGCCCTGGCCAACCTCAGCCTGCAATAAACACGACACAAAAAGTATACTTTGTTTACAATTCAGAGAAGCAAATGTTAAAAGTGTTCTTTATCACATTGAGAGTTAAAAAAAAGGAATAGAAGACAGAATGGGAGTTCAAAAATGGGAGTTCAATTAGCCTAAGCTAGCATAAAAACTAACTCCTAGCGCAGTCCAAATTTCAAAAAAGCCTAAAGGTTTTGTCGAACCAAATATTAATCAACAAGTCTTTGTAAAGTTTTTGGTTTTATCTGGTTCTTTTGACAAAGTGACTTCACAAAAGTAGTTGATGAATTACTATAGCTGGTGAGCTAGCCTTAAACAGGCTATGGCAACAAAAACATATTAGCTGATCTCACCACCTTTTTTAACCTCTTTTTATTTATCCTGTACTATCCCATGTGCTCCCCAAACGTCACTTTCTTCTTAGCTCTGTACATAATTTTATTTCAGCAGTTGTTGTAGGGAGAATAGAGCTCTCAAAGCTAACAAGCTAGTTTACAACATTGCTAGCGGCATAATTGGGGCAATAAGTTCACACCGCATGCAGTTGGTGTAGGGTTGCCAACTTCTTGACATAAAAATACGGGACCCGTACTTTTGTTTCCAAATACGGGACGATTCCATTTTTGAAGGGACGGTTGGCAACCCTAAGTTGGTGTGATCCTTGTTTTACTCTCTCCTGTCACATCACTGTCTGGACATAATTGCTCTGTTGAGGTGCTTCTTACTCCAACAGAGGAGGTTAAATATAAGTGGAGAGCTAATCCAGTAATAAGTTATGGAAGTCCCCACCTTTTTTGCCCATTGGTGCTACGTTTTTCCAAGGACAGTATTTTCATGGTTCAGAGTATAGTATTGATTTTCAATTTTATCTGGACAGGACAATTTGTAGGTGCCTGTATTATATTACTGCTAGTTCATATTTTCATGTTCATGTATGCACAAAGGGCAGCATCAGTTTGCATAATGTAAATTTTTTACCTGCACATGTCCATGAAAGATATCCAAATAGGGATTTACACACTACACAATATGCTGGATCACAAAAACTGTACACAAAGCAAGCATGCCAAATTTGGATATTCAAATAAATAGACTTATATTTCACACTGTAGCATTGTTGGTGCATGCATCTTTACAAAGTTTGGCATAAAAGGAAGAAGAAGAAAACAACAAGGACACTTGTTTTGAAGAAAGGTTTCAAGAGAAGATCCCCATTTAAATATTTATGTTTATAAATCTTCTTAATTTTTATAGTTGGTTATAATTGTAGTGCACTAACTCCACCAACTGGATCAGACTGTGGACAGCCTGTGCATGCATGCACAATACCAGACCAACAGGGAAGGTCAGTTGTTGTGTAACTAAAATTGGTAATGCAGACAGTGTGTTTAGGTTCTTTGTGTTTACTGCTTGTGTTCGATGTTTGTGTTTCAACTGGATCGAGGGACAGATACAGCCAATGTGGTGAAACCTAAATGTTGCAATGACGACACAATCAGATATGAATTGTTCTTTGAAAGAATAAAAGAAAAGCTGTCAAGAAAATTGACAAATGGTAAATACAGTTTAAGATTGTATCTCATATAAATGAGGTTGTTTTGTACATCATGCATTACTCTGTGACTTATACACACCTGTGTCTAAGCTGAAGGAGTCTGTAGAGCAGCAGCAGGATCACAGCTCCAGCTAGAGTCAATAGAAGCACAGCTACCCTCATATCAAAGCTCCAGCATGTTTTCTCTGCAGGTCCAGGTGAGCTGCAGGTCCTTGGGGTCTGTGGAGTCTGCAGGGTCCCCTCCATACCCCGCTTGGGATTGATAATGGCCTGGACCAGAGCGGGCTGAACTGTGCCCAGCAGGATAGGGTGTTGGTCTCTGAGTACAGAAGTCTCAGGCTGGGGAGGAATCTGAAAAAAGGTGCTGCTGGTGACCTGATGACCAACCTTCATCACTGCCAGGTTTGATCCAGTGGGGAAGAGTAAATGAGTGTTTTTGATTTAAGCTATTTCCCCATGATAACTGACAAGACTGAGCAGGTGTCACCAAAAAGACGGCCTCAAAGGGCTTTAAGTGTTAGATGCCCTGTAACATAAAAATTCTGGATTACTGCAAGTTTCAAAATGAATCCTGTGTTTTTTTGCCCTTACATTCTTTTGGCTCTGTTTTACAATTCAGTGTAAAGCAACAGAGCATCTGAAAAGCCCTGCATTTGTTTAACCCCTCACATGGTCACAGCGTTGTAGATATGTACTCTAATGGTGTTGGCAACCTCAGTGTGGTTATGTCCACCGAAGAGGTTAAACAGATTTTAAACATTAAGTGAAAGAGAGCATTGAATGACAGATTTTCAGACTAATGTTCAGCTAAGCCATAAAAGCTTACAAATTGTAAAAGGTGTAAAATTTGTATTATTAAGTCAGCCTTTTATATAGACTGGACATATTTTTATTGCTACTGCTATTACATTTTTATTAGCCATGTTATTTTTACTTTTTACTGATGTTTACGCTACTACTTTCCACTTTGCTTTCACTTCCAGTTTCCACTGTGACACTGTAAATTTTCCCATCATGGGACAAATAAAGGATTATTTATTATACTTTATTTGATCCTAACTTTAAATACATAAGTGAGAGTTCACATCAGAAAACTATAGTAAGTTTGCTACCCTATATGAAAAAAAGACAGAGGGGAAATGAAGAAGAACTATCAATATTCAACAGCACTGGGCCGCCAAATCAAACTCTGCTTTTGGCCATGTGAAAGTCTCAGCTACTATTCATTCCGACTCTTACCTGAAAGTGTTTTGCAATGAGTTGCTGCTAAGAAAATGACTAATGCAAACACACCACTCTGTCCCCACTGTCACTTAGAGTTTTGTGTCTTGTCCTGCAACACCTTAACCATATTGTGACTATGACAGCAATCTGTCTGTTTGGCAACGTTTGAGTTTTACATGAGACAAAAATAGATATGGACAGTTAGCCACAGCTAAATGTTACATCTTAAAAAAATAAATGAAAACTTTTTTTCAAAACATGACCCCATAAACGCGATAAATACCAGACTGGGAATTTTGTCTACCATCAACCTCTAGTCTTAAGTGTGTGGGCAAGAAGAAGCAATACAAGAATATTCTATTCATAATGAACATTTTACACAAAAAAAGCAACTTACTCATTCAAATTTGATGGCGTTGGTATTTTCGTTAGAAAAAACAAATGCACAAAATGGAAATACAGAATGTAACAGGAGCACTGGTTAAGAACTGCTTGGCTTTCCAGGACTAAAGCAGAATCCTGAGAGCACACCAATGGGAGGAAGCCAGTGAAAACAGCAGGAAACGGTGTACTTCCCGAACACACAATACTGAGATGTGATTGGAGAGCACTTCCTATCACTATGGTTACAGGAAACTGGTCAAGGATGTCTTTTTTGAAGGAATTAATTTTGAGTGTGGCTCTGAACAAACACATGTGAGAGGACACACATGCTTGGAATCACTTCTTAAAGAGTCTCCTGAGGAGAAGATATATTAATTAATCTGTAATAATACTGCACATTATATATCCTTGTAAAATAAAAACCACAGTTTCTTATCACACATCACAAAAGCTGAACTAGCTGGATTAAGGTCAAAAGGAGTTTTGGATTAAAAATAAATGACTTTTCTTCGGCTAATCAGGGAACAAAAAATTTAGAGTAGTAGTATAACCACATATAAACAGTCTGACCTTTGCATTTGAGCTTTATCAAAGAAAAAGAAAAAAATGAACAAAAGCAGTTTCAAAATGAATGGGAAATGGCCGTTTCTGTGCCACCAAAGCAGCCCTCATTAGTCAGTGCAGGTCAACAGATGCAGAGAGATGGAGGCTGCAGTGAAAGGCTGCCCACTATCTGATTGAGCCAGTATTCAGGAGACGAATAAATGACACACAGGCGCAGAAAGAGGCCGGGCTCCGATGTAAGTCCACCTCTCATTTATCTGTCTAATAAGTTCTGATGCCAGGCCAAGCCGAAAGAGAGGAACTCTCAGCTCTCACTCAATATCCCTGCCTGGCATCATTACAATCCACTGATATTGAAGAAGAGAGTAATATTAAAAGATCTGTTATCAGAGACCCAATTGTAGTTTAGAGGGGAGGTGATCCGCCCAGACAACCTGCTAGAAAAGGAGTCAGGAGCTGCAGTATTTCTTGAAATTGTAAAGCTGACAATAGAAGCAAATTTCTTCATTCTTTTATTTTCTGTTTGTTTATTTATTCTTTTGTTATTCCTCTTAATCCTGGATAACTCGCATCATATTCAGGTTTTAAGGAGGTTCGTAAGTACAGGGGATGGACTAAGTAACACTTTGTTTCTTGTGATAAAGGTTTCTACATTAACAGGTTTTCTCATTTCCCACATGTACTATGCTAAATGGCTAGCAGCTAGATAATTTTCATTTTCTAAATGGGCTTGTCTTGTGGTAGCTGCATCAACACCTATAATCAGTAATGGGGAAAAAATGGTTCACTAAAGAGAAAAATTATCAGAAGAATACTTTGTTCTCTTCTTCTCAGAGAAAGCTTGGTCATCAAATTGCATTTGAACCATAAGCTTCAACAAATTTACTTAAAAAACATCAGTATTTTTTGCTGAGTTTCAGTGTTTTCTTTGTGCTGAAGTGTTATTAGTACTGTGTGACAAGGATAGTGATGATGACAACAAAGATGATGATGACAACACAAGGACAACAATTACTTGACAAGGATGAGCATGTTATGATGACAAGGCAATGATAGAATGAAGAAATATGATTACAGTGAGATGGAGGAAGATGAGGATGATGGAATGATGATGATATTTTGATGGTAAGGTTGATATTGAGCAACATGGCAAGCATAAGGATGCTTAACACGTTGAGGATGATGTGAATAACAATCACAATAATAATGAGAATGATGATGGGTTAAAGCTGATAGCGGTGTAATAAAGATGCTGTGCAGGGCAGCACAGACAATTTTACCAGTTAATCATCCCAAACATGTAAATCTATTCATGAGCTCTTAGTGTGATGAGCTAATGTGGCAGTGACAGGGTGACGGGCAAAAAGACTTAAGTAGGAGTTTAGTGATTGGGCTGTATGACTAAAGACTACTAGGGAGCTGTTAAGTGCTCTTTGACTGGCCATTCACGATTAACCCACACTGTTACAAACAAGACTGCCCATCACACCCTGCTCACTATAACACAATCAAAAGTGTATGAAGCAGTGTTGAGAGACAAGACAGGAAGACGAAACTTGGAGCTTTTGTGTTTGTGGGATCACATAATAAACCATCTGCCTTAAAATATGCAAGCTAAAAAAAATTAAAACAGTACTCGGTAATATAGTGGCTTTTTTGTTAATATTCACAGAAAATGTGACTTTAATTTATGGATTAAAACAGTAACAAAAACCCCTTATGACATGTTAACAGTGGATGACAAAGATCTGATAAAAAAAAAGGACTTCTCTACAGGAGCTACAAGAAGCATCCCAGTGGGACTTTCTTGAGTGGCTAAAAACACTGCACTTAAGGACATCAAAAGACTGCAGGTAAGTTGATATGGGGCAATTATTCTTAAATAGAGGAAAATAGTGATGCCACAGCTAAACAGTCCTGCTTCCATGTAAGTAAGCCCACAAAATGCTTTCACTCCCTTAACCACAAGACAAGACCAGACTGGTGCTTCAAGAGCACAGGCATACTGCTCCACTGAAATTTGCTAATGGTAGTTGGCCATTTGGAGCATGCCTGTTGCAGAGTACACAAAGAGGTGAAGCTGCTATTTGCCATCCCTTTAGCAGCTGGTGTAGGAGTTGCAGGGTCCACAGGAAGAGTGTTTTGCCTATAGAACTTTGCTTTTAGAACTAGGGTTACAATATTATGACCTTCATTCTTTCTCTGACATATGTTGCTATTTTCTGGATTTTTTGGGTTCATAGAACACAAGTACAGGGATATTTTGCACAGAGGGAGGAATCAGGTGTAACACAGCTGACACTCGTGTCACTCTTGTCACAACTCCTTTTCACCAGAAACCACAAACCCTGTAAAGGAATCTGTCATGTCCATGGAATAAGACTGTTTGAAGAGAAAGTGTAGACCACAAAGTCAATGTAACTTTGCTTCCCTGTTCCCTTCATGGAGTGGACAACAAAAAGCATCCAAATGTGTGAAGCTTGACCTAAAAAGAGCTTCTTCTGTTCTTAGGAACAAAGGAGGGGTTCAGTTTGAGAGTGGAATCAGCATGCAGCTGCAGTGAACCAACAGGACACTTAGTTCACTCATTCTAGGTTGATCTCAAGCAATCAGTTGCAGTTCCTGTTGTGAGGCAGAAGCTCACATCACTGGATGTGCAGGAATTATTTCACAAGGAGGTAGGTGAGAACAGGTCTTTTTCCTGACAATGAAAGATGACAAAATGACAGCAAAGCATGCATTTTAATAATAGCACAAGACAGGCCCTTCTCCAACGGATGCTGCTGGAAAAATGGACTTTTCTTGTACCAGCATATCTGAGCTATTTTTTTCTGTAACAGACAATGATGAATTCCAGCCTCGGCAAATAGAAAGTCTGCACAACTTGTACAGACAGTCCAGCTCCAATCAGCCTGTCCCTCTCAGGAGCCAAACCACCTCTGGCTTTCTGCTCACAGAACAGCTGCCTAAATCAAGTAAATGACAACGCCTCTATCTGAGGGGTTGGTGGGGGTGCCAGGGGAGGCTGTGTCTGTGCAACTCTGCATCCTGAGAAAAACTACCAATCCAGCCACTGGTGCCTGGGTCTTCAGTGACTCCCTCTAGGATGTTCTGATGCACTGCCAGACTTCATGGAGGAAGCGGGGAAGGAAGCTTGCTTGGCGAGGCTGTAAAACCTCCAAAAACAGCTCACCAGCCTGGGTGGGGGTGTTGGAGGCAGAGTAAGCCACACTTACTCTGCTGCCGAAGATATCACCTTAGGAAAGTTGTGGTAAACTTAAGACTACAGGGAATTTTTGAAGATATGCCTCACCATTAGCATGTTATGACAGAGGGTCATAGCTAACACTGGGGACACTGCAGTTATGTCCTTGGAATTGTTTATGGAAGTATGCAGGTTTTAATGACCTGAAGAGAAGTTTATGTTCCACAGTTTCACAGTTGTTCAAACAGTTTTTTTACTACTGATTCTATAGGCCTCAGTTTTAGAGCAGATAAATTTTAAAGTGAAAAGACAGTGTTGTAAAGAACACTTAAATCATTCCAAAATTTATAGAAAATTTAACTAACCCATTAAAGAGTTCTTCTGAAGTCCTTGCTATGACACTGCTTCTTTTAAGGTATAGATAAATAACTAGTACTTTTAATTAATCTTATTAACCATTTAAAAGCTCTAGTAGTCATGTTAATGATTTCAAAGTGTGACTTTTCAAAAACCTTGAACTGCATGCATAATCAGATGCATTTACAATGTTAATATCAGTATTTTACATAAAACTGGCCCAAATTCAATTTGTAATTCAGAATACCCTGTAATTTATCTCTCCTTCTCTGTGGAGTGATTAGGGCTTATCTGTCCAGCCAACTGAAAGAGGATGACATGACTTTGTTGGTCACCAACCGGCATTTATGTAAATTCCACACAACCCTAAAAATAGCATCCAGAAAGCAGCAGTTCAGAGTTCAAAGACAAAGGACATCTTTGTGGAAGGAAATTATAAACTATATGATAAATTTATTACATTGGTATCAGGAAATTGAACCAATTACTGGAACTTAGGAGAAAAGTGGCCATTAATGTTGAGCCTAATAAATCAACCAAAGTTAAAAAAGACAAATAAATTAAATGGTATTGACATGACTAGATGCTAGCTGCTTGATTGAAACAACTTTTTTTTTTCTCAGTTCAGGTGGAATAACTAATGATTGGAAGAAAATATGGAAAACTATGTCTCTTTCATCATATGTTATGGACATTGAACAGAGTCAGCCCTAAAGTGACTGGCTGTTTTTGTCATATCGTTTTAGGATCCAAAGAATTTGAAAGCGCATTCAAGTTAATATGTGTTTCACCCAGAGGTTAAATCTATACTGGTGGTGGAAAAATTTCAGAATGATACTTTGCCAGATAAATGATATGGCTGGCGATATTCTGCACTGTTCTTACTATCACCAAATCCCAAATATCAAAACCAACAATTAGGTAGCCTGACTCTGTTTGAAAATAAAAAACTTTACCCGATGGCACATCTAAACTCCACTGATTTTTTACTTAATGGAAAGTTGACAACATACTCTGTAAATTATACCAGATGTTAGTTAAGCCTTTGTATGGATATCCAGTATTCATGCCAACGATGTTTGACCTTATTCTGATCCCTGAGGTTGAGATCAGGCTGTGCTGTTATAGGTCTGCTGGGCCCAAAGACAGGTAACCACATTTTCTGGCTCTGTCCTAACTTGCCTATAAGCTGCCTTTCAAAATCTTTCTTTCACCCAGGCAAACAGCAGATAATCCACTGTCTGACCCAGCTTTACAGCTTCATTGTGTTTGCTTATAGTTGTAATAGACAATTTCATTTAAACGTGATGGCCTACTAAGCTTTTGATCACTATCACTGTGTAATCAGTTCCATTAGACTCTCAAACACCCACCAAATAACAACTCCCTAAGCAATTAGAAGCATTCCTCACCTGAATCATGGCCTTTATCAGAGACACCATTCTGTTTTAAGCTTGGGTCAGGACATTAAGAATGTATTCTTATATTTCTGTCATAGCTTGGACATCAAAAAGTCACATACCTCATTTTCCTATTAAATTAGTTTCCTCCAAAAGTCTCAGCATTCTTTTGTGCATCAGCGTTGAAGAAAATGGTGAGTTGCTGAAGTGGTTAGTAGGTCATCAGTCCTTTTTTCAAACCAGTAAAACATATAAACAATAGTCAAACTCACATGGTTGCATTTAAGAAATGTAGGTATAGTTTACTTTGATAGCTGGCTACTACAAGGTTAAGTTAGTAGTTATCCCTCAGTCTTGTTGTTTAGCCATCTGGCTCACTATTATTGACCTGTGATTGATGGGCTATGCTGCTAAAGCACAGGGAACATATAGAGAGTGATTTTTTGCTCTTTTTCAAGAGTTATAACCGTGTGTGTAGGTGTGTTAACGGGGTAAAAATCAGACATGCTCCATATGTGTGGTTACAGAATGAAAACTCCATTGGATTTTATTTAACCCCCAAAATTCCAAGAAATATCAATGATAGTATACATCAATGTTCATCAGTTGTTTTTCTACTCAAGAAACTTTTAGTGAAACACTGCTTTGTTTTAAAAAAAGAGGTTTGGTACTTTTCATTGTTGTCATTTACATGTACAGTTAATGCATCTGCATCTCCTCATATACTGAATGTCAGGAGTTGATGGACAGGCACAGAGAAGACCAACACCTCAGGAGTTTAATATCTCACTTCTGGATATGTCAGCACAGACTGTCTGCAGGGACTGTACTCTGGCCCTGCCTAATGTGTCACAGTCAGGACTCCTCGACAAAAAAATGGCACTAATTGCTTAATTGACGTGCAAAGCATCGTTGTTACGGCTCCAACAGCTCCTAGTCCTCACAGTCTTCCTGACACCTAATCAGTCAGTCTGCATCCCAGTGGCTATCTGCGCTCCCACATGTGTGTCTGCGGCCTGAGGCCTCTCGCTGTCAGATCAGCTTTCCATGGCAGACAGCACAAGGTCATCAGATGACGACCCTCGGCTGGGGCTGCCCTGTGGTCGCTCAGCTGTCCACATTCATTCTCTGTCAGCCGTTGTCCTGTGCTCACCAGCCATCAGGGTGGCATCGCTCTGCGGCCTGACTGAACCCCTCATTTGTCTGTGCAATCACACTCACAGTTGAATATCTACCTCCTGATATTTTGATTTGCTGTCCAGAGTTAGATATCAATAGCAGTTTAACCTCTAGGCATTCAGCATGGAGGCAGCTCAGTGTTTGGATTGAGGGGGGATTGAAATAAGCAATGTCTCAAATATAGAGCTGCAAAGAACTACATGCAGTATTTATTAATCCATTTATTGTAACATCAGTTAATTTTGGTGGTTTCAATATTTCAGAAGAAAAATTCAGAAATACTGACGCATCACATATCTTCTAAAACTCTTAATTGCTTAATTGCTTATTGCTTGGTAATTGCTTGTTTTGTCAGAGTCTTAAACCTGAAAGTTTTGGGGTTTTTTTTACTGTCATATTGGATGAGAACGAGGGAAAAATGACAATCCATTATTGTTAAACAACTAATGGATTGATTAACAATTTTAGCTTTAATCTTATACTTTTCAAGATAAGGTCAGTATAATGTGCATTCTCACAGAGGGAATTGAATCAAAACATGTTATCGTCCATTCTGCTGCTCAGATATCATAATTGATTGTGTGACATTCTCCTTGACATCACAATTTATTGTGTATTATCCACGTTGTACTTTTTTAGATTTTAACACTCTCACATCCCGTCATATAATGGAGTGCTGCTGCTGCAGGCAGATACTCACTAACAGAGGCTGCTGCCTTGCTCTGTCAGCTCTGTTAGGCAGAGCTCTGCTCTCCTTCTTAAGGGGGGAGCTTTCAACAACTCACTGCAACAGTCTCTCTAGTTCTTTTTCCATTCCATTCCAAACCACAATTGATTGTGTTTGATCAATTATGACATCACAATGCACTGTGTGACATTTACTGTGACACATCACTATGTTATGAATTAAAACTCTGTTTTGTTATCTAGTTATAACACATTATTTTGTCCCCTTATCACCAGATAAGAACCGGTTGTCCTGTGATAATGAGATGATAATTTTGTGATCTCAAGATAACATTAAAAAAAAAAAAAATCGTAGCAACCATGACAGCTCTTGGCCTCCGTAGATTGATCAGGGTAGGGTTAAGAATGTCACGATAAGCCAAACAGAGGCGGCATAGGGCAGGTCATGCTTTTGCTATTTCTTGGAAAAAAATACGTTTACAGATGTGACTTGGATGTGCAGACAGCAGGAGAAACATCTGTTCATTTGAAAACAACAGCAGTTCCTTAAGTGTTCAGCGCAGATGCTGCATTAGCAGTTATATCAGAAGTTCAGTTTGTTTCTTTATGAAAGATGGTGATGTAGGATCTATCTAATCGCCTCCTTAGTATTTTTGAAAGTGTCTACCCTTTTCCAGGTTAGGAAACTGGTGGATTGTAGCAAAACAAAAAAGTTGGCAATGACACCCATAAATTGAGACTGCTGATTTTTATGCTCACAGGTGTAAAATAGATTGCATTGTCAGAGGTGAAGTAAAGTTAAGTTATATTTAGTAATTTCATGTTCATATAATGATTATTTGTCCAATGATGCAATTATTTGAAGTAAGATTGCAGCACCACAATATGATGCAACGTCTTTCAGTATTGTTCAAGATTCTCAACATTTTTCCTGACCATCATACAATCATAGCACCAGATTTCCAAGCTGTTAAAGCTTATGTGCCTCAACCTTGGAGAGTACAATAAATGCTCCAGCACAAATTAAGCTATGGGTGGTGCATGCATCATCAGATTACCTAATAACTCCCAAGAAGCACATTGTACGTTTGTATGTCTCAGAGGTGAGCTGTCTACCTGCTGTCAGCATGAAAAACAATTAACATGTTCTTTCCAGCCAGCCGTGTCCGTCTCACTGTTTCAACTGAAAAGCTGTGAATCAAATGTCTTTCTGTCTGACTCATAACTTTTAAAAGGGAGCACATGCAGCACTGCAATGGTAACGTCACCTTAGGTGCACTTTTAGTCAGGTTGGTGGCCAAGCAACTGTCAGAATGCCTGAGTGCAAATTGAAGGATTAATTTATTTAAGGTTTAAATTTTTATTAGAAACTTTACAATAGAAAGAAAAAAACAGGCAAACAAGTCTAAATGTACAGGTGAAAAGCACAAAAAATGGCTCTCGTAAGTGTGTCTAGACACATTGGTGTTGCTGTTTTCTGTTGAGACTGTCAAGAAAATGTTATGAACACCACACGTCCTTAATTCAGCTACATTTCTGTGAGTGTCTGTTGGTAGTTAGTTTGCTCTTGTCCTGATTTCAGCTAGCTAAGAGGGCGTGCAGCTTTGGGGAACATTTTGGAACAAAGCCTGTGGATTTTTCCTGTGTGCCACAGGCTTCTGCAGAACAACAACAGAGATGTTTTTGCAATTCAAATTTTCGCATGGGTCCAAAGCAGTTCAGTGGTAAAATGATGCCCATCTGTGGAATTACTCTTCATATGATAGGAGCGCTAATCTGCATCTGGCTAAAAAATCCACAGAATCACCTGCTGAATAGAATAAACATATCACCTAACTGCATACTACTGCATAGTCAAAATATCCAGTCTAATCCTTTTAACAGCATCTCTCCAGTGTACTGAGAAGAAACATGCCAGTTTTTGTCTTACTGAGGGCAACATGGGGACACAGGAGGAAACAGGAAGAAACAGTCTAAAGGCAAAGCGATTATGTCTGGGAGCAAATTGAATCAGTTTCTCTGAATAAATTGTAGGTGTTAAAATTAGATGTGTGCCTCCTCTACCACCTCCTCTTATGATACAAAGTGTGGAAGTGGGAGCTGTAGAATTAATGCAATATAAAATCCCCACTTCCTGTGAGAGAGAGATGAAGAATGGGATTGCTCTGTCATCAACAGTCACAACACACTCAGAGGTATAGCTAAAGAATATGCAATTTAGCGTTGCACTTTGAAATTATTGTGTGAGCGTATAAGAAACAGATTAGTAGAGAATAGTTGAAATTAAAGTGGTCAAGGCTGACATATCCTTTCTTTCAGCCCCTTGTGTAAGATATGCGACACCTAGGAAGACACCTTCTTATGGTTTTACAAGTAAGAACTGAGATGAAACCGTCATCATTACGGTTAATTACTGAGATACTTTTACACCTACAAATGACATTATGCAAATGTTTGCTCGTGAAAAATTATGTAAATGTCATGTGCAAACAACTGTGGAGTGTTCTTACATCAAAAAATAGAAACAGCGAGTGTCCTTTCAGAAGTTATCCTGACAGGGAGACAATGCCAGTTTTTGTCATAACATTGCTCAAACTTGGGCTATAACCTACTGATTAGTACATACTGCCCAAAATGATGCATCAAATAAACTTTGCTTTCCAGTTGCTGTCCATGGAAACTCACTGGTGAAAGGTGAAAAAAGGTGCCTCCTGGTTAGGACAATTCACTGTCCAAACTGATGGAGGACAATTCTCCAGTGTACTTAAGAAGCTTACAGCTACTGCAGAGCCTTGGATTGTATTTGATGCCACAGAAAAAGTAAAAAGTACCTGTAACACTGATATTTTCTTGGATTTTCCACTGCAGAGTTGGTCCCAGCTGTGAAGGCCAGTTACCATCGACAAGCTATGCCAGTTAATTTGAAGTTACCTATCCAAACTGTGTCTTCAAGCTGCTAATCTATAAAATGAATCTACATAATGAATGCACATTAATTGGAATCAGGCTTGGCAGTGGATAAACAACTTAATTGACAGCAACAACAATCGTGTATTCATGTACAATCATGTACAACAGCAGCTGCTGGTCCAACACGCTCTTTGCTCCAGACCAAAGAACTATCCAACTGCTTGATTTACAACAGTCAAAAATGGTGGAGCTGATAGTAAGGAAAATGTCAGAGTAGACATTGGGTTGCAGCACAATAATGTATATATATATATATATATATATATATATAGTGTTGTTTTTTAAAAAATCAAATGTTTAATACACAAATAACATGGTAGCAAAACAGTCAGATGTTTTGAATCAGACTATGTTTTTAAATGTATTCTTGTTTTCAGTTACCTCACTGGGAATACACTGAAATAATGTTTAAAATAGATAAAATATACATTTATGTCTACAGACTAGATGCATCAGTGTCTCTGCAGCTGGGGTGGATGTATGTAATATAGGACCTCATGTTTGATAAAAGCGAGATGACTTAATTTTCAGGGCAATTAAATGAAAATAAAACTTTCATTTTTTCTTAACAATTAAAAATGATTGTTTATTGCAGCCACAAACATATATATATACATAAATAGATATATTTTTATTGTGCACAACAACTTTGGCCTTATTCTGTCAGCAGCAACACCAGTGGTGTGGTGACAGACTTAGAGGGAAATCAAAAAATGTATATTTTAAACCATAAATCCCAGTGTTAAGTTAATGCTTACCTTCATGTCCTATGCAAGCAGGTACAAGTAAAAAGCTTTGATGAAATCAAACAGTCTCTGTTGTAATTTATTAATAAACAAAAGCACAATGAAATGTGTTGAGTGAAAGCCAAATAGTTTTGCGAGTTCTAAACACTTTCTAAACACTCACCCTCCTTTAAGATTCTCCAAGACATTTTATTGGTCAAATGGTTTTTATATTTTTTATGGTCTTTAAAATTTTTTGTATTTGTTTTTATCTGCAACACAACCTCTGGAGCAGGTGACTGTAGATGTGCTGCATATGTTTCTACGACAGTCTATCCCAGTAAGAAGTGAATATCCATTTTTACCCCAAGAAACCAGAGTTGAGCCACAAATCCTTCTTCACAGTTTAGGCCTCTAAACATCCAAATGATTGAATGTTAAATATACTGATGTGTATCAACCACAGGAGTCCAAATTTGGACAGTGGTGTCAGAACAGATTAGCAACATAAACCAAGATGAAATGAGATGTAAACCATGCACTGGATTTCTCTTGAGGTCAGCACTTGATGTGTCTCTGTGTAGACCTTAAAAAGTACTTGGACCTCATCTTGAGGCAGTGTGTCTTCAAACATGCTTTTTTATAACATGGTTTCCATCCAGAAAGCCTTTTAAATCATCAAATATACTCTTTGTTCTGTGAGGAGACCAAATGTAAATGTTCTGACAAAGACAAAAAGTCATATGCTTTTAGTCGCCATGGTTACAGCGAATAGTGTGCCACTGATACATGAAGACAGACATGTAGTGGAATTGGGGTCATGTGATAAATTTATAATGGTGATAATGGAACATGTCCGACAAACGTGGGCCAAGTGGAAAAATGTAGGACGGTAGGCAAACATGTAGAATGTATTCGCTTGGGATCATTCAGCAACTGGAAGCCTCAACACTTGTATATATATGGAAGCAAACCAAGAAGGGATGTGGGAATATAGTATAGATGTTTGTTTTAGGGGACAAAAAGAGCTGAGTAGAAACAAGAGAGTGAGCCAAATGGGGAAAAGAATATTAGAAATGAACAACTTTTACTTTAGAATTCTTAAAATTCATATACATTGAAATCTTCAAATTAAAATTTTAAATAAAACGGAGCAAATGATGTATGGAAAGTACGAATAAATTAACACACAGTTTCAATTCTCTGTTAGACTGTTGTTTGCTCAGTAGTCAAATGGACAAAAACCAGCTAAACAACACAAGCACAAAGCTGGAGTTCAAGTAGTTATAGCAGGTGATGGTGTAAAGAAGTGCATGAAAAAATCAGTTAGAATAAATAGTTTATGGATTGCACAATGAAATATTTATAGACGTGGTCACATGTATGGCTTTATTCAATAATGTACATCATTACGTATGTACAACCAACATCCTAAGTAATACCGAAGCAGTCTGTCGATGTATTCATTAATTTACAAAATAATTATCAGCGACAGAGAAATTAACATGAAAGGCAGCAAATAAATAAAACAAACAAACAAATCTAATAAAGTACACTGAACTAACAATGCAAGTAATCATACAGGACATGAAGCTGTTAGGCAATGTATGTAATGCCATTAGAAGTGTGAGTTGTCATAATAATCTGGAGTGCCAGAGGGGCAAGAGTTCAAACAGAGTGAAAGAGTCTCCAGTAACTTTCTCGTCCTGTATGTTGCATGGGTCAAACCAGTAAGTGATGAACATACAGAGAACAGTGGCTGCCATTCAGGTCTGGATCCAGTAGAGGCTTGTCGGACAAATGGCACCTTAGGCCAAAACCCACCACTGCTGCCTAACCGCCACCCCTATGTGTGTGTGAGTGTGCCTGTTCAGTGATGGAGGAGTGCAGGCCTGGCGCCATAGTGTGTGAGTGATGTTGCCTGGAGAGTGAAGCTGGTTTTTTGAAAGTCAAAGAATTGCTTTTCTGACTCACAGTCTGCATTTCAGTGCAATGAGAACTTTAATCTCCTCTGTCGAATCTGAAATTTCATAAAAATGTTTTTAGATTTTTATTCAAAAATCTATGTCCATCTGATGTCCAGCTGATGGACAAGATCCTTGACTGAAAGTACAGATAAAGCTGCATGTGTGTCGTGTCCTTATGTGTACTGTTTGCGTGACAGATTGTACACACTGTTTTGGTTTCTCATTGTGTCCTTCAGGGGGCTTTCACACCTGAAACTGCACATTACGACTTTTGTTTCATTTTCCTGCAATACATTTGATTTGGTTAGTTTAGGCTGCTTGTGGCGATTATGTGAATGGACAACGGACGACAACTATATTCTGTCATCATCACATACAAGGCTGCATGTCCTTTAAAATTGATTTTTTTACTTTGGTGTGAATCCGATTAGTATTTACAGTTCCTTCAATATGTTTTCATATGTAATACCTTTGCATACTGCTGATGGAGTTTTTTTTTTTCATTCTTTAGGTGGCACTGCTTCCATGTCCTGTCATAGGCTGTCTTGCTAATCCTGCACGAAAATAGCTAACATTTTTTTTAAAAAATTGAATGCTTTTTATTTGAGTTTACTTCCGATGGAGCTGTGGGACAATACTGAAATAAAAAAGTTTACCTCTATCTTCCCCTGCCTTTTACTTCAATTCAGTTTTTCCAGGTCAAGTCTTGGTTTGTCTGGGTTAGGTGTCACACCTTTAATTTTCAAAGTTTGATAATCTAAACATAACAATGCAGGTGTAAAATCCCCTCTGACTTTCATTTTTTGTGTGTATTTAATTTTTGCTGGTTGGGCCCTCTGAACAGTGGTCCTTTATGGTGAAGGTAATGGATTCTACAGGTAAACAGGTTGGTAACAGGTGATCATATGGTTAGGTATATACGAGGCTTCCTTAAAGGGTCATCTGCTCAGGCTAAACACTTTGTGGAACATTTGAGTGTAGAACATTTTGTCTTACTGTTATCTTTATACAGTTTATTTGAAAGTGATTTCATCCTGTTTTTATTTATGTTTTATGCGGCTTCCCAACTTTTTGAGAATGAGGGTCGGGTATCTTTGCATAGCTCACAACTGAACAGCATCTATTTTTCAGTTGTCCAATCTTGGTCCTTTTTTTCAGTGTGAACAGGATGGGGACCCTTTTTTTATTCTATGCAATTATCAACGTAAGTATGCAGGGGAACTCCACTAACTGGAATAGAGGCCTCTGTGATAGATTGAATGTGCCTGTATTTGCCTAAGACTTCATAACCATTTGAACATTTGAATAAGCTTCTCACTGAGGTCCACAATTTCATATTTTAAACTCCACATAGGTCACCACAATCAATGAAAGAAAATCTATTCATTACCAGCTATTGATTAATCATGTTCTCCTTAAATTACCCAAAAGAGGAATGTAATTCTTTTCTTTTCATCCATTCTTAGCTCAAAGTTTTGCTAATCTTTCAAACCAAAGTTTAAGTGTGAGTGAGTACTTTGCTAAGAAACAGCATCATTTTGAACTAGACCAAGTAGGAATTAAAACCAGTGTTGCCAATGTTGTATCTTCTGTTAAAATGCCGTGAAGGTGCTGGTGAAGAAGTCTCCGTTGACACTGACTTGATTGTATATAATAAGTTTATTACAAAGAAGTACAGCATCAATCAGG
>JAQNCA010000013.1:8467993-8490550 GCA_029783725.1 Acanthurus tractus
ACTCACCCCAGGGGTCCTGTACCGGGCAGACGCAGTTTTGGCGGGCCGCTATTGTTCTTTGTTTGCTGGTTAATGCAAGTTTCTTTGTTTGAGGCATGGTTGAAGTCCCAACATAACATAAGATGAAAAGCAGCCTTATGTGTGTCAATAAACTCTTGGCCTATTTAGTGTAGTCTAGATGTAGAAAAAAATTTAAAAAGGAGAAGTTTCAGCAAATAAAGAACTTTCATCTATTTTGAGTGCTGCTGTTTGCTGGGGCCCTCTTTTTCATGAGTGCTGAAGGGAGCAGATAGCTGGTGATTTTTTGATTAGCAGCATGTCAGTGGTTTCTCAAAAATCTCTTTGGCGTAATGTTTTTTTTTTTGAAAATGTGGGTCCTATTTGGTGATTCTAAAGCTGTCATTACTTTGTACCTACCCAAATTATTTACACTGAGGTCTCTTCTCTCTGATCAGCTTTGGTGGAGACAGAATTTCCATATTCATTCTTGTATTTTTGGTTTAGCATCATGCAAATGATCAAGAGTTAAAAGATTCTACAACTGAAACTCAATATTACCTCAGTCAGAGAGTACAAACTGTTTTTCAAGTCCACATCTGTGAGAGAAGATTAGCGGGGTGTACAACAGTCAAGATGAATAGATCAGTGAATCCCAAAAGAAAGATTTCTCTATTTGAATTAGAAAATGATGTCACATGTTCTGGCATTATTATTTACTCTATTCTTCTAATTGGTGTTCCAAATAAAATGGGCAAGCAATCATTTTTTTGCCCCAAGCCTAAGTTTGGTAAAGACTTAAACTTTAAGTTAATAAAAACATTTGTAAAATGTATGTAAATGTTTTGTGGTTTGGCCTGGGAACTTGGGAAAAGGAGCACGTAGCTAAACATGATGGTGCAGTTCATGGATTGATGGATGGGTGGATGCTAGATGTTGGATGATGACTTCCACTTTAAAAAACTGCCGTCTGTGCCAACCCAGTTTCTCGCTCCCACCCCTGTTTCCACATCTGTGGGAGCTATTTTCTCCTGGTTTTATGTCAGAACCCAGCTGCTGATCACTGGGCTCTGCCTGTGGGTGGAGAAAGAAAGCCTGTGGCTCAATCTGCCTGGGAATATCAAAGGGTGAAGGCTGTGTGGAGAGCTTCTGCTTGTCCCCCAAAGCTCCCTGGTCTTCATCTGGAAAGAAGCATGGTAAAGGTGGAATTTAGAGATCTTTGAAAAGCAGTGAAGGCAAAAAACACTTAAAGTCCGAAACAACACTGACAGCATTGTTAGGCCATAGAGAGAGCTAATTTCCACCCCTTGTTGTAAATCCCACAGTAACTCATTTCCAGAGAAAATATGCACAGTAGTTTGTGGAGAGAGACAATACATTTTTTGATCCCCTTTAACTTTAACTGAACATCCATTATACATAAAATGTTTGTCAATTTGAAGGATGATTTAAATACAAACAAGTCTTGAAGTCCAGGTCAGACTGATCACCTATCAATGTGACTAGTTGTGTGCCTAACTAGGCTAACTAGTTTGCAGCAGCTGCTTGCTACAGCAAAGAGTATAATGAGAATTAGTTATAGGTTACTGTGATGATTTGCTGCCTCCTGTGTTTTGGCAAAATGTTCTTTAAATATTGTCTAAATACAACCATAAACACAAAAGTACGTTTAAGCAGTCTAAAGCTTTTTTTAAGATAACCCAGGGAGTATTATAGTATAAATTAACCACTCTGGTTAGATTTTTTACACTTAAATTTACAGATTTTTTGATTGATACTTAAAAAGCATTGGTGCTGACAGGTAAGCTGACAAGTCAGGGGCAGGTCAGCAAAAAAAAGAAAAATTAGGAGGGTTATTGAACAAATATTCTGTCTGTCATATTCATTATTCTGACCAAAGCCAGTCAAGAGAAGAAAGAAAACATCTCTTCCATCAAGGAAAGCCTTCAGTGCTGCTCTTTTCTCTTATTTTTTTGGAGTAAATGTCATCTAGTTCAGATAAAATTGCCACTATTTCAGCATTGATGCTAACCTCTTTGGCAGCCACCATTGTTCACAAGCTTGCAGCTGCTTCTTGCTTTCATTATAACCACGCCCACAGCTACCACCTCTGTCTTTCAAAAAGAGGCTCATTGATCTGGTCATATTCTGACCAGACACAAATGAATTCCATCTGAGCTTTTCCAGATGGACCTGTGAGATTTCAGACTTGAAATCTTGAAGTCCTGAAATTCAACTGCCTTGTAAGGTTAGCTGACAGGGCTGGATGCAGATCTAGAACCTGAAGATGATTTTTATTCTAACTTGAGCACAGAACCATCTTAAATTTTTTTTAAAAAGAAATGTGTAATTATTTTCACAGAGGACTCGAGGCTGTGTAATCGCCAACATCACTCCAGACTTGTCTGAATAGGTTTTCTTTATATCTTAAGTTGTGGTGCATGATATTCATATGGTCTACATAAATATCTTAATTGTTCTTTTAACTTTGTTTAAACTGAAATTTTATGGGGTGTGTCACTCATTTTGCAAAAACCAATCAAAACACGCCTTGGAAACCCACACACATCCGCTGCTTATGATTAAGTCCAGCAGGACAGACGATTTTTTCTTAAGCTGTTTTTATAATATCATTAACATCAAATACTATTACGAGCAAAAACAAGACTTTAACAAACATATTTTTGATTTTTTTTTAACACAGTTCCCAGGAGGATGCAAAATATCGGTAATCATCATTATCTGCAAAATCCCCCAAAATATCAAAATTTTATTTTTTGTCAATATCCCATGCCCTCAAATCATCTCAAACTAAAGCATATGAGGACAGAACAAAATAAGTACATAAGTGAACTATGTGTATAATGACCAGAAAAAGATGACATGACATGACGCAGGTAACTAATGAAGAACATCACTGTTTCCTATGAATAAAAGACATGGGAATCACTACAGTTGTGTTATGCTCTGGAAACACTGCCTGCCTGAACAGCGCTTTTGCGTAATGGAACCTCTTTCTTTTCATTATGCTCTCCCTGTTTACAGATTAGAGCGGGAACACTGCAACACTGTGCAGCTCACGTGTACTTTCAGCTCTGTGTCATCCATAGATTTGACGTGTCACCTTTTTTTTTTTTAGCTTGAAGCTTGCAGTTCTCAACAAAAACAAAAAAATGAAAAATGTAAAAATGATCTGTTAATTGTCCAGTAGAAATCATACCAGGAGAATTACACCTTTCAGTGCAGTCTCAATGTCTATATCTGCAGAATACGTCACAGCCATGATAATAATCAGGTGAAAAGCTGAAATTTTACAGTGCTCTCTCTCTCTCTCTCTTTCTCCATTATCAAAGGCAATGCCAGTGTAGAAATATAGGGCTGACAGGAGCAGCACAGTAGCAACAACGCTGCCTGCATGGAAGTCACGCACACACAAGCCAAAACAATTAAGCAATGTAAGTGTCAAATACAGGTAGAAATTATCAAGAGGCAACATCATGTCTCCTTAAAAGTGTCTTTGTTTCTGTTACAAATTACTTGTGAGACACACCGGCCATGAAACTCTAGGCCATAGTTTGTGTGGAGGCCAACGAGTATCAGTGTCACACATTCAACCAACTCAACTTAAATCCTAACAATTACAATTTTAAGACACCACCTCTGCTATCTCTTCTGTGACTGTTTACAAAGGACATCTACGGCTGGTGCAACTTGCTCTATGCTTCCACAAAATTTATCAAATACAGACTATTTGCTGATTCATTATCAATATTATACCAGCAAGTGCCTTTAAATACCAGAGTAAAGTCATAAAATGGCTTTGTCAGAAATGCAGCAGAAGAGAAAGTGGCTTCTCTGTTTACAGGACAGCCAAACAAAGACAAATCAGATACATCTGAGAGAAAGTTAATGACAAACAGCGATATTGTGCTGATATTAAAAACTGTTCATTTCAATTAAAAACATATAGTGTCACATATATTGTCCTATACGAATGCCCTGTGTGTGAGGAGAATTTGAAGTTTTCATTATAATTTCAATTATCTATCGTCCAGTAGTTTAAGTAACTGATGAGTTTCCTTATTTTTATACCCTTGTGAACTTTTGCATAAAACCCTCCCATAGTGCTCAAATCCATGTAAATGCATGAACAGGAAAAGACAGAAGCTAATTCTTCATTCTGTGACATTTTCCAGGTCTGTCTTTTAGTTTTGTAGGTGTTCAAATGGTGCAAGGTCCTTAGAAAAAAAGAGTGATTACCTGCCATGAAATGCTTTATTCACCGGCAGCCTGACCTCTTCATAATCTCAAAATGCCACAGTTCCTGTCATTCACAGATCCCTGCTCATTCATGCCTCCCAGTCTTTTCTGCAGCAGGAAATAGACGGCATCACCTGCTGCGACCATCTGCCAGCCTGCACAGGCCTGACATAGGTTAACAGGTTTTCACATTATAGAGAAGTTCACATGACTACTTCCATATGGAAAAAACTGGAACACTGCTTTAGCAATCTTCTGAACTCTTCCCTACTGTAAATGTGTTTATAGACAAACTTTTAACAAGCAATGCAGAGACCTGTTTGAATGTCAAAGGCATCAAACTTTCTGAAAGTCATCTGAGGAGTCATTATGAGCTTGGTGAGAGTAATTAAAAGAGAGGGTAAAAATAGCGCTGAAGCGTGATTTGAAATCCTGGGGAGAAAATCTCATTTAGTCAATTAGAACTTACCCATTGAAGGTATTCAGGTTAGACTTATATGACAGTATAAGGTTTTAATTAAATATCAGACATTTCCGATAAGGATAATGATATTCATACACAGTCTGACAGCTGCAGATAATAAAGGATTGTAATTAACATTATGAAAACTCAATTAATGAACATACACCACAAAACAAAACTATGTATACTTTTCAAAATTCAAGGACAAGTGTTGCATTGCTGATATGAATGCTTCTTTCACAAGTTGTGGAGCGTCTTCTGAGGTGCAAACATAAACTTCCCAGATGGTTGTATCCATTGCTCAACGCCATCACCTTGAGTTACATGCATCTTTGTTATAACTGGAGTTTGCTCATTTGCAACTTCACCATGGGCCCTAAACTTTGGTCCATGACCCAGAGACTAAACTTTGTTTGGAGGACAGAGAGAAAAATGCAGAAAGCCTTAACCTGCAAGTTGGAGAGGTGGGGAGCAACAATTGTGTTATTGCTGATGAGAAAGTGGAAACATTGCCATGGTGGAGAGTTGACTTTGTGGGGCAGTTCATGTTGCTTGTGCCAGATGTTCTTCATCAGAGAGTACTTGGTGTTAACAGTCTAACCCTGGGAGGTTAATTTGCAATGGATAACTCCATGAATGTTGAAATTAACCCACAGCACGCTATTAACTACGATCCTGACCTGATGCTCCTTGTATGTTCTTGAAGCCTGTAAGCTCTCGTACTGCAATAGCTTAATCTCTGTGTTGTTACTGTAGACATTTATCTCGTCTTGGTGATGATCCTGAACAAAAGGTCCGGGTCATCCCTCGCCTGCTACAGAGACCCTCACACACTCCAACATGCTGCTGCTTCTGCTCTGAAGTCAGGAAATCGCAAATGCACACACACATACAAGTGGTCACAAAAATGTGTGGAACAACTAACTAATGTGCTGATAATCACCAAGCAAAATAACATGGAGTTCCTACTAATGAAGGTCATAGCTGTCATCTGTTATTCATGAGCAGCAGAAACAGTCTCTGTATGTTTTTGTCATATGGATTTGTGTGCATCCAACCATCCATGGCTTTACTGAAAAAGTTTTTCAGTGGTCCAAAGACTGTTTTGTCTAAGAGTTGTAGGTGATGGGGGTCTGAGGTGGCGGAATGAACATTATACCGCCATTTTCCTTTAATGTTTTAGAGCCATTACTGCACTGACTTTCAGCAGATGTTACCAAACCCACTGGCTTCATTCCCGTCTCTGTTAGACTCTGTTTTGAAGTCTGGTCATTGCACACTCATGTTACATATCATGCATGGAGGGAAGCTATAGCTACAGTGAGATTCCAACTGGGTGCTGTTAATTAGTGAAGCCTATGGCAGTTTGAGATGGCAGATTTAATCAGTTAATGTGGTAGACATGCTCTATCAAATAAAATGTCACTTGTTCACATTTAAATGATGTTATCAAAGAATTCCGCCATATTGTGCGTGCTTCACCCTGTCATGCATGAATAATAGAAAAACAAAAACATATTACTGTATATATTATTTGGATAACACTGGTCAGAAAGGCAGGAAGGATTTTGGCAAAAATGACTAAATGTTTATTGGTGTACACCTGGCTCCAACAGTTTGCAAGATCTAAGTTTCAACTGTCAAGCAAAGCCATTACAGCACCAGCACTTCCCCCTGTGTGGCTCTCCATTGGTTCAAAGCCAACAAATCATTCTATTATTTTTCTCTCTTAACTAATTCAAAAATGACCAAATGCTGATCAGTATGTGACATATCAATATCAAAGTACTGATGTACTCCACAATCAAAACACAATACTTTGCTTGCAGCTGTGATTGATTTCACTTTGTCATTTGCTGAATCAACTCCTCACATATAGAGGATGAAAGAAAGGGTGCCCTGTCTCTACCCCTCTGTTTGTACTAATCCAAGTGCTCAGCGAGAAAAGGCTGAGCTGAGAGATGACTCCAAGGATGCCAAGAAAGATCCAAGTCTCTTATTATCTTTTATCTAAAAACCAAATGACAGTTTAAACCTTAACCCCTAACCCAGCATTTCATTGAACTCACAATGTGAATCATTGCTGCTAGATTTGTTGAAATGTGTGTAAGCTTTGTCTCAGTTTCTTCATCAAAGACTTGATCAGCATGTTCTGTTCTCTTGCAAAGCCTACCCTGTTCTTGCTACTTTTTCTTTCTTTGTTGTTTATCTCTTTAAAGTCATCCAATCAATCTTAATGTCCCTTGACACCAGACATTGGAACTTCCCATTGTGATCCTCTTTTGCAGACATTCACTCTGTCTATTGTTTCTAAAGGCAAGGGTTGATGGTCTAAAATTCAAAATGTCACATAATTTCAGTAATTTGACTAAAATACTTATCATTGCCCTCTTAGAAAACTTGAATGAGACAGCTAAGGCAATACTAACAACATAACTTTCTTAAGCAAAAACACATTTTTGACTTTTTTTCCAACCATCTTTAATTGTTCAGTCACAAGTATCATGAGTCTAAACATTTTGAACACTAAATCTCCTTACCATCTATTTCATCTTACACTGTGAATAAAATGGATATTTCTTTAAAAATTTGTCATAACATGACATTTGTCGATAGTTTCCTAGAATGAAGATGTATTTAAAGCAATGTCAAGGTGTTCTTAAGGTTGAAATTGATAAATCAGCTTACTGATTAAAAAGACAAATTCAAAAGTTCAAAAGTATTCAAAAGTTTGCATTAATTTATCATTGTTTATGTTTATAGGAATTCCTTGTACTTATTTTTGTATCACATACTGTATATATATTAAACCTGCAGATGCATAAAACCCTAGATAGTGTAGATTCATGAATTAGGTGTGTATCAACACACAGAAATGTCCCAGTCATCATAATTACAACTGCATGTCAGACAGATGACCATGACCAGTGTAAGAGTTAACAATGAAATGGACTTTAGGGGCCTTATTGTACACTTTGCACCACGTGTGGTGACCACAGTGAC
This sequence comes from Acanthurus tractus, assembly GCA_029783725.1. Classification (NCBI taxonomy): domain Eukaryota; kingdom Metazoa; phylum Chordata; class Actinopteri; order Acanthuriformes; family Acanthuridae; genus Acanthurus; species Acanthurus tractus. The sequence goes on from JAQNCA010000013.1 coordinate 8,475,717, forward strand.
GCATTGGGTGGGGAAAGTTTCAAATCACACGCACACACGCTGTATACTTCAAACTTCATATTTTGTGATCAAAAATATTTTCAAAGGACATTTTACTAACTTCAATAAATAAGTCCAAAGCACACTTAATATCTTACACTGCTGAGAGGCAAAAACAGAAAAGAAAGCTGTGTTTGATTGTGGAGAAGTGTGTGAGCATATTGACCAACTGTGCCGTATCTTACAGTCCTGGCTGTTTTTACGTTTGCGCCTCCGTTTAGACCAGGGCCTGGCTCCTGGCGCATTTTAGCCTCATTGCGCCAGGTGCAAAATAGGAAACGTGCCAGGACACACCTCAATTCCACCTTCATTCTCAGACCTCCGCCCCTTGGGGCACAGACCCGGCGCAAGTGGATTTGCTATCTTACACTTGTGGCAAAAATGACATTCGCACCAGGTGTAAAATAGCAATGACACCTGCGCCACTGGCGCACCGCATTTGCGCCAGGTGTACGATATGTCACGTCCCTGAACTTTTTGTTGAAGTTTTTGTCTCGCGATTTCCTGTTTTATTTTGATCGTCTTGTCTTTCCTTCTGTTGTCGCTATGTTTACTTCCTGCCTTGTGTGTTTACCATAATGTGTTTCACTTGTGTTGATTGCTCCACCTGTGTCTCATTGTCCTTGTGTGTATATGGTCCCCGTGTCTGATCAAACTGTGAAGTTCCTGTGATGGTGCTGTTATGTCCTGAAGTTTCCTGTTGAAACCTGTTGTGCCTGGATGTTCTTCGTGTTACGCTGTAACCCGTGTTCTCAGATGTTCTTCGAGTTTTTCTCATGGCATTGAACTTCCCAAGCCTTGGTTGGTAGTTTGTTTGAAGTTTTTATCTTTGGTTTGACATTAATATGCCAGCTTGTCTTTTCTTCAATAAAGCTCGCTTTTCGTTCGAACCACTTTGGACTTTCATCTGCATTTGGGTCCCTTGTTTTGCATAATCCACGACACGATAGGGCCCTGGGTGTTTTGCAATCAAGTTAACAACAAGGAATTAATGATTTTAATGTAAATAAAGAATCTAAAATTCATTACCCAAATCTTTTAAAATTAAGATGATCATTACTGTCACAATGTAGCTTGCAAATAAGACAATCTGTGAAATATGCAAACAAACAGTGTTTTTTTAATTTTAATATTCTAGTACTGCATCGGTTCACTCACAGCTGAATCACTTGAAAACTTTATATCTACTGGTCTGATGTGGTTTTTCATGGTTTTTCTGTGTGCACATCATGTTTGCATCTGGTCCTGGGTCTTGTTCAACAAGTCTTTGCTATACAACCATACTTAACCACCACCTAAAGCTGCTACAACAGCCACAGCGTTATCCACTGACCACTAAGTGATGATAGGGATTCTGAACTATGACGCAATGATACAGTGGTCCAACAACCCATGAGAAATTATGACTTTAATTGTCCTGTCTTACAGTCAATGTAAAGCAAATGGAAGTTTTGTGTCATTGATGAAACCTAAAACTCACCTAGAAGTGATGATTAGGTCTCAAATGTATGGATGGGGTCTTTAAAAAGGTCCTACAGGCTGTTTACATTAACCTCAGACTCTCTGCTTATACCCTGATGTTAGAAATAGCAAAACTCTTCAATAATGTCCCTGCTCTGCTAATATTGGTATCTCCTCTCAACAGCTATTTATTTGTAATTGTCATCGACCCAAATCTTCATGAAGACCTTTGGGATTTCATCAGGACAAAGTGTGAAATAGAGAAAAATAGTTGTCTGGTCTCAGCCCGGCTGGGGAGACCAAAAGGTGCGAGATGATCCAATATGTCATTTTATCTGACTGTGTCCAGGCTGCAGCCACTGCATCCACCACTGCATCAATCATCACATTCTTCCCGTCAATATAAATGCAAATCATACAATCTGGTGTGGCTGTGTGGATTATGACTTAGCAGTAGAGTGTCTGTGCAAAACGATGCTCTGAAAGGTCACTGGCTCATTAATTTCGGCCGATTGCCAAGACCGGAACTGCGAGCATAAGGGGATGAGCTGACTCGTCTGTACACAGTAAAGAGCAACAATATTGTCAGGCCTTTTTAAGATGTTCAGAGCTGGCACTGCTGCATGTGGAAGCAGCTGTATGAAGTGTCTAATCGGTTACAGTGAGAGAACCATGTGACCTTTTGCCATTTGATTCCATGTTTAAATTTACACTGAAAATGAAGTTTACTTCCATCTCCTTTTATTTTTTAACAGAATTTTCTTTAACTGAACTTGTCTTTTTATGTATATTATCTAATTGTGCTTTGTTAAATTTCTTTAAAGAAAATGTCCAATCATGCAACAAGAAGTCCAGTGAAGAGACATGTTGAGAAAAAGTTGCACAGTACATAATGGAGACAGCATATGACTTCTAAGACTAATAACTGGAGATGCACACTGCATATATTCAGTTCTGTTGGCAAACTGCAGGTAATTAATATTTTGTTGATGCAGTCAGACAAACAAGTAAAAACACACATGCACAAATGTAAAGAGGGGACTTCATTCATTACTTATTTCAACACATTTTTGGTTTCTTTTATCAGCCGATAAATCATGCAATATGTTAATCACTTGCAATTCAATTCTTCTTTGTTTCTCACTTGCACATCTTTTGGCTACAACGATGCACTTCTGACATTGCAGTTTGGAAATGTCATAAATATCAGAATTTGAAACTGCATAAAGTGTGTGTAAGTGACTGTCATGGGGCAGGAAACATGGTTCCTTTGTTTTATGGAGGTTTTGGTTCTTCTGTTTCCTGAAAATTATTTTAGATCTCATAGAAAGTGCCTGTATTCAGAGCTGCCAGCCACATACTGGTTACTGCTTTTTAAAGTAGTAGTACTGTGGAGACTGTTAAATTCATTTATTTTGGAGTGTGATAGGCCAGGCTTAGCCAGTTTCCTATTTTGGAAAGAAAAGTGAATAGTACTATGGATAATAAACCACCACCTCTGTGCTCCTGCCTCTTTATGTTCCGAAAAAAAGTTTGAGGTATTATGGACTTCCATTGTATTCTCAAATATTAGGATTTACTGTTGAGAAAGTAAAAAAAAAACAACAACAACAAAAACAGCTGTGTTTCTGGCTTTTTTCATCATTGTGGTTGGAGTCTTGCAGTATGTGAGACTGATGGACATGCATGGTCTCTGAGCATGACATACCTGCTGGCTCACTAGTGACTCCTACAGACACCTGTGGAGCCTCTCAAGTCTGAAAACACTGAATCAAATTTTCAGTTCACCATCAATTTTTATTCCACTATTCAACCAGTGCTCAAAACCTACAGTTTATTTTTCACAAAGCTAACATATTATCATGCTGAAAAGTGAACTTAGTGATGAAATAATGTGAAAAATGGAAGTTGTGACCATTCCAGCACTTTACAGTGTGGGATACAGATTATGAGGTGAACTGTAATAAAGCATATCGGAGATATTTTCCCAATCAGCATGAGATTTTTGAATCATATCAAGTGAAATTTCTGGTGTCACTTTTGAGGTGAAGTTTTGTATGATGTTCCACCAGCTCAACCAAATACAACATAGCAGTGCTGACAAAGGGCTGTTTTTGAGGGCAAGCACGCACATAGACAGACTGATGTAAAATTCCCCCTTTAGACTTGATCTAGTGGTGGCTAAAATCCAGCTTCAATCAAACAGTCTATTTAAACTGAAGACCTTTCTGCACTTCAGCGATAATTATCTCCATTATTTTATTGATGAAGTGGCACCTGAAAATCCCTTTAATGTTTTACCCTCTTTGTAATTTGCAGCAGCAACACGCTTCCTGTGCCGTAGAAAGCAAAAAGTTCTTTTACAAAAAAAGCTTATAATGACTGTGTGGGCACTGGCTCAACCTCCAAAAAAACAAATGTCCACCTGTGTTAAACTGCAATAAAGGAACACTTAACTCCACCTGATGTGTCCCTGTGCTTTTAAAAATTTCTGTGCAAAAAAGGTTCAAACATCTTTTGTACCTTCTGATACTATTAAAATAGAAGACAGAAAAAAATCTGAAGTTATTCCTATATCATTTGAAGGGTATAAGTCTCGTGATTAATTCATGCCTGCCTCCTCTTCTCTGCCCTTCCCCACAGAGGTTTCAGTGGCACGGCAGCCGTCCTCATTTGTTTTGCAAACTAATTCAGGGCTATCAGCAGCCGGGCCCATTAATTAAGCAATCAGTTGGGAGCAGAGGGACTTTGTCACAGCGAGGTCACTGCGTGAGGTGTCCATTATTCTCATCTCCCACTGAGATGTGTGTAAACCTCTTAATGTCAGCTCTTATCAGTGAAAACTATACTGACCTACAGCAATAATTCTTAACATTACTGTTTATTTTAGGATCTCAGTGCAGGTCTGATTCTTGCAGCTTCTCATTTTTGAACAGTAGCATCTAAATTGCATGACAATACATGGAGGAACAGGTGCATGTTGAAAAAAAAACAGTAGAAAGTTAGTGGGCCTGCCTACTAGGATACTTAAAAACCTTTCCTCATATCCGGATGATTTGCATCAAAACTAGCACTCCTTAAAGTCATAACTCAGTAAAATCTGAATAGACAATCGTGATAGTTGTGGTGTGACTCACATTTTATTATCATATAATTATCTCCCATATTCATCATGTATAAAGCAACTGTCGGAGGGAACTGTCCAAAAATATGTTTAAAAAATCATTGACATAGACATGCTCTCGCCTGGGAACCATCACAGTTTTTTTGACAGCTTACCAGCTTTCATTAGTATAAAAGTAATCAAGTGGTTGTGGTTGTATGTCTGTCTTAGGCTTTGAGTCAAGTGTTGATTTAAAGCTGATACAGACTTGACTCACTCTTATACAAGTGCTTTGAGGCCAAAATATAACCAGCATAACTAAATAAATCACACTTCAGCAACAAATTAACAGAAACACATTCATTCATTTCATGAGACTAAGCAAATATTTAATATTAAGAAAAAAGGAACTATTAATAAAAATTTAACAGGGCTCTTTTTAAAAGCATTTGCTATGTCATATGAAAGGTTCCCTTAAGAGTTTTCTTTTACAATTCCAACAGGCAATATCTGAAAACACAGACAAAGCTGACTTCTGAGCTCTTTCAAAGTACACGTTTTTGTACTTGACCAGTCAGTATGTATATTTTTTGTGATCCTGCATGTAATTTTACTATATGTAAGATACTGAAATTATCATTTTTTTTATTGGTCAAATTTACTAATGTATAAAATTCCAAACATGTTATATACAGGCTCACTCAGTGGGGGCTGATACTGTAGTGACCAATACAGTGTTTTGGGTTTTTCTTTTAAATCAATGACTTTACTGTTTTTAAAAAACAAAGTGCACATTATAAACACATTTGCTGCTCTCTTCAGCTTAATTGTATAAATTAAGGACAAAAGGGACTTAATAACTACATCAAAAATAACAAATTTAAAACTGAAGCATTTCTATTCATTGTTGTTAACTATCTCAGCCTCTTCTTTAAGTGTACCTTGTTTTCCTATCATTTGTGCAATCGCTCTCAAAAATGCCTTGTAAGTTTGTCTGGGCTGTTTGTCCTCTAGACTTTGATCAAGAAAGTCTTACTGCTAAAAAAATCTTAAGGAAGTCAGGTGACGTTTTAGTGAGGGTCAAAGTCCATGTGTAAGGAGGTTATAGTGGATAAGTGGTTTTAACACACAGTATCGATGTGAAATGAGACAACCTTTATTGTTATTTTGCTATTTTTGTTGTTTTTGTTATTTTTTTGCATAATGCCACATCTGTCACACATGTTCTCAGGAGCTCACAATTACTTGTTGAACCATACTTCTGCCACTATGCTGACTGTGAGAAAAGTTTTGAACACAGTTAATGTAATAACTTGTGTTTGATGATATTGGCCTTTGTTGTTTAGGGTTAGGGTTAGGTTTATTCTCATACCTTTTATTGAGGTAGTAGTGCAGGTTTCTTAACCTGATAAATTAAAAGGATTTATGTTTCAGAGCAATGTGCTAAATATTCATCCATTTATGCAAATGCATAAACAATATTTGTAGCTTAAATAAATAACATAAAAAATCAAATACAGAGACAGTTATTTACCAATATGTTAGAATAGTTACGTTTTTACAGTCTTACATTTACAACTGGCCCTTTGAGGGCAACCATAATGCTGATGTGGCCCTCGGTGAAAATGAGTTTGACCCCCCTGATCTACAGCATCTGACAGAGTATATTGACCTCTTAAGATTTAGGCTTTAAGGCAACACATGAACTGATATCTGAGCCTGTCACCTGAGCATGAGCACAAAGTCAAAGTTTTAGGTAAAGCACATCATGACAGGGCTGCTGAAACCAGGGCCTTCACACTGTGGAATGACCTGCATGAAGAGTTAGAGACCAGTTATTCAAAGTCAAACAGTAGTGTCTTGAGTTGTATTGATTGATAAGACAGTGAGACTAAACCCTGTAATTAGCCAGTGTAGTTGGATTTCAGTACATTTTCTGATCAAGTATTGGAAGACAGGAGGTTCTCCCTTCTGCGAAAGCTGGCACACCTTCACAGGAAAAGAAAAAACATACAAAGTATTTTTTACTTTTCATCTGTCGGGGGACAGATGTATTGGAAAACCTATCCTGGGATACAGCTTTGCCTTCCCACAAAGTTTGTCAATAAAAATGTTCCTGCTACAAGCAATGGGCAACATGTTGGATCATGTTTGTCTGGGTGAAAGCCAAATTAAACCACTTAAGTTCTTGTGGCAATGACACTTACCACTCTAACAATAGCAAACAGTTTTTTTTTACTTTTACTTTTTTGCAAAAAGTTTCTGGTCTCTGCCAAAAGACAACACCCTTAATTCCAGTGAAATATGACAAGGCCAGTGCTACTTCATTATTTGGATTCACTCCAGGCTCCTGTAATCACTATAGTCACAGAGAGCACAGAGCTGCATGCAGCACAATAAGTTGATACTTTGGGGGAAAACTGACACACAATGATGAAGCCCAGCCAGCATTTTCTCCTACAATGTAAGTAAAATCTGCGCTGAAATTCATGCATTCACACTTGAATGCTCATCTTTGTGTAATCTTTCAATTTGCGCAAAGTTGGTTTTTATTCTTTAAAAAAATCTGCAGGTTAAAAAAAGTTTTTGATGAGGCCTGTTGCTGCTACAAACTGTTATATAAGTATTAGAAATATCATATTTTTACTAATAAACTATTTTACTAAAAAAAATTTAAATGATTCTGTCATTTTAAAACCAGAATCAGAAATAATTTATTGATCCCTTGTACAAAAGGGATGTAATATGTAATATTACATGTAATATTGCATGTATTAAATAAAAATATATACAACAGGTAATAATATAAGAAAAAAGAAATCTGTACACTTGTATAAGTGTGTAAAATGAGTGTTAAAGTGTTAAATATTCACAAAGTATTTCATAATTCATAATCTGAATAATTTGTCACTCAAGTGTAGAATAGAAAAGTTACCAATTCAGCAGATCTTGCTTAAGTGTCACTATATCACCTTACTCATGTTTAACGCATAGGATTGTACCCTTTACTATTCTAAACCTCATAAACCAGTTTGTTCTGGCCAAAAATAATAAGGATAATGGATGGACAGATGGACAGTTATTGCAGTTGTTTATAATACAGTTTGATAATATGTTCTTACTTGATTTTTATATAAATATATATAATTTATATATAAATAACTGAGTTTTGTGATCCATTTAAAAAAAGAAAACACCATAAGATAAACAGATCATTGTTCAAGTATCAACATATCGATTTGAATTTCTCAGCTTATATTTTTTATTGAAAGAAAAAAAAACTTGCTGATAGACTTTTTACATGTTTGATAAAAAGCAAAATAAATAAATGAGGCTAAAAGGTTTAAAAAAACAGTTTTATTTAAGTGTACTTTCATAAATTGCACAACAGGCAGTTCAGATAGTACAGGTAGTTTGAGTTTCTGTTTCCTGTGACTAAGAAATATTACCAATTACAGGAAATAGAAACCCATCTCACAGTCCCATAATGAGGGACTGTAACAGTTATCAAATAAGGCTGGTGTGACTTAGTCCTTCAAAGAAAGATTAAACCATGAGGTTTAAAAGTTCCCAATAATTTTTAAATTAATTATCGAATGGATACAAGACTTAAACATAATTTAATTCCTTGTGTGTAACTTGTCAATGCACTCTAAAAACTTAGTAATTAATGATTGGTATTAATGAGCAAATATTTAATTATTATTAATTAAACAAGTATTATTATTACACACTATTTCCCTGTTGTTGGCAACTGTGCATTTTGGGACAGGTTGCAAATGTTTAATCCTTATGAATATAAAGCGACAGACATATTATATTATATTATCTCTAGTACCTAGGTAAGTTTACATTATTTGGCTCTACTTGAACAGTAAAAGTTGCACTTGTAACTTTGAGCATGCAATTTTTAGACAGCCTCTAAAATGCTTAATAGACTGTATGGAAACTACTCAGTGGACACATCTACTTATTAGTGTTTCAGCCACGGACATAACAGATTTTTTGATTAGGGGGGATCTAAGTTAACTTAATATAACTAAAAGGTATCTACATATCTTAAGAATAGCAAAAATGTATTCATGCAAGATTTGGTATTCAACAAATGAATTTTCACACAGTTTATTAAAGTTTAATGGATATCTAAAACTTTAAGTAAGATCAAATTTCTAATATTGGGATTATTATAAACACATGAGAGTGTACTTGGGGCATTAATTTAGAAAATGTGATGTGGAGTTGGTTCAAAAGCATTTTAATCACTAGTTTAGCACATTGTTCATTGACCATAGTGGGTTAGACATTCATCCTAACTTCTGCCAACAAGCACACATTCTCCTCTCCATCACAATAACACAGACAGACTCACACCCTCCTTTATATCAAAACAGACACACACAATTTTTACTCCTCCCTCCCTTTTTGCCGTGATACGATGTGGCTTAAAGGAACCTAAGTAATTTTGACTTGTTATAAAATTGGGGTCTTTTGATGAGTTTTCTCCAGTTCTGCTTGTCAAGCTGCCAAAATTGATCTGATACAGTTGTAGTACCCGTAAAGTAATCCAAAACTGCACATATGTTTGTTTAATGTGCTGGTATTTTTGTTGGTTTGTTTGTTTAATGATATATATATATATATATATATATATATATATATATATATATAATTGAATTATTGACTGAATTTACTCAAATTAGTACCAAACATGCCTAAAAAAGGTCTTATAATTTGCATTTTTAACACCTGTTTGAGTAATGTTTGTTGAAGGACACTGTTAGAAGCTTGCAATGGCAAGTCCTTTTTTTTTTTTTTTAATGTTTTTTGTAAGTCAGATCTAAATAGTTTTTTGTCCAGGGTTTTGAATTTAAGAACAGGGGAAAATATGCTTTCCTAAGACAATCTTTTTTAGATTTTTTACTCATCTGTAAGAAAACTCAACTTCTTTCTGTCTTTCTTTTATTTTTTTTCCTTTGGTCTGCCTCACTTAATTTACTTTCAGATTTATATTACAACAAGATTGCAAGGAACTCATTAAATTTAGGGTCTGATTCATTATTTCTCCTGAAATTTAGTTTTATTATAAGTTTTTAAGTTATTTTTAGTTGCAGGTTAGTAATCTTAATGCACACATGCACACACACACACAGATGTGTGCCTGTTAAGAGCCCTGACAATGCCTCCTTATAAAATGTAAATGCTGCACTCTGCTGGTGAATATGAACAGTTACAAGTAAGATGTGTCTGATTTATAAATTTAATTCAAGGCAACTTGTTCTGAATACTGACATAGATTTAATTACAGTAAAACTAATTACCTCTTAAATAGGAGGGAAGAGAAAAACAAATAAATCTCCAATATATAGAAGGAATTAAATCAAATACTTCCACATACAAACCTGGTTAGCAAATAGCAAAATATGTCAAATTATAAGCTATCAGCACCACTGACCCACAACCTGCTGCTGCAAGAATAAGTGATGGCTGCTTTAATGCAACCAAATAGTAAGAGACATCAACAGACACTTTATTTAAAAATGAATGGCCAACTGCATTTTAAGAGAAGACACACACACATACAAGTATAAATACAAAGAGAGAAATAGGGGAATGAAATGCCATTTCCTGATCCGAATCAGATTAGAAATACATTTTGTGATCTCACTCTGTTCTTAACTTATTCCAGTGTTTTAAACATTCCTTTATTAGACATATTGGTGTCCTGTTCGATCCCAAACTCCTAAATGAAAAACATAAACAGTGTTACAAAAACTGCATATTTCCACTTTCCACACAAAACACTGCCAGGATTCCTTGATTTATGGAGCACTTGTTAATTGTTCAATAACAAGAACAGTCTTCAACTTTAGAGCAACAGAAAAAACTTAGCTTGAGGCTGGTTTTTTCTTTATTGGAGGCTGGAAAAAACAATAAATCTGTTAAACATGCAGATCAGAAAACTCACTGAGGAAAAGATCATCAAAAATAACATGTATCACCCTCAGGGGACTTTGACCTCACCTATCGCTCAACATACTGTGTTTTTTTTTTCACTCTTTACTACAGTAGCTTCACAACATGCACAGGCTGCATTGTGAAGTTTTGAGTGTGACTAAATCATGTAGCCACGCCCCCAGGCTAGTCACCTACAGCCGCAGGCAGCCACACGCTACATTTGTTCACAGGAAGTAGAGAGCACAGTGCTTCAGTTACATAAATACTGAAGCAGTTAGTGTAACAGGAACACAATGATGACAGTCACCACGCAAACTCTAATTGCATGTAAGTAAACTCTAACATAAGTGCGTGCCAGTTTATATATTTGTAGTCAGACTTGAAATCCAATATCTGTTGTTGTCTTTGGAAAAAAAAATCGCTTAATCTCAATGTCATGAGCCAGTCAGAATGAGGGGAAGATACATTTAAAATCAGGTTAGTTTCTTGATTTTAAGTTTCAATTTTAATGCTGGATATATTGAGATTTTGGCTGAAGACAAAGGGAATGTATATGTACTACAAGCTGACAAGCCATCTCAACCACTGTGTTAATTCTTATAAATATTTAAACTCCATTGCAGAAGCCTCTCTTGTCATTTATTATACACCTTAACTCCTTGAATTTCTTTGCTTGCCTTCATGTTTTAGTGAGATACTCTCCTGTGTACAGGAGATTTTTAACTTTTTTAAACTTTTTTTAACTGCATTTTAACTACTTAAGTTTCAGAGTCTTTTACAAACAGACTTTTGCACTGGTTTGTAGATGATGTTATGAGTTAATTTTCAATAAAATCACGAGACAGATGTCCTTGATGGTTTTAATACTTAATAGCACAGAATATTTGTTCTTGTGTGATTTGCTGTTAAGCTCTTAAATCTTACTGAGAAAGTACATTAGATAAGTGAAATCCATTTATGTTTATTTGTCATAAAATAAAAAAAAACACTATATCCTTCAAGGGGCTTTAGTGATGAAAATGTATGAATAGAAAAGTAAGTACAGTGGCTTTCTCTCTGATCTTTTCAAATAACTATACTCAACTTTAGTTTACTTTAACCAGAGTACTACAATGACAGGAAACCCTTGAATGCATCCTACCTGATCTTTGCTCTGACTTCCTGTTCTCTGAAAAAGTTGAAACATGACCCAGCTCCACAGAGCATAATTCTTATATGACTCTTAACTGTTTTTCTCTAAGGGCTTTCACTTTTTCGAAGAGAGAAGTTGAGAGTTGGTGAAGCTGCTCATGTTACCTTTTCACTTCCCAAAAAGCATTTTGGCACTTCTTTGGTCTATAGACTTTTTTTTGTGGATATGCCTACTTGATTTCATTTGTTAGATGCTCCTCTTACCCTCAGACATGAATTTTGGCCCTACAGTTTACTATTACAAGCTTTCTGTTTTGTTTTCCATTTAAAATAAGCCCAAGTACTTAGGTCATCAGCAAAAGGTAGATGTGTTTTTATCATTCTAACAACTTACAATTATCAAGTAAATAAAGTCATGAGAAATTATAATAATATTACAGACACTGATTTTCTCTGGATTTTTATAATCTACAAAAAATTGTAAAAATTGTCAAAGAAATAAATAATGCTAATCAATTAAAGGCCTAGAAGTCCTCAAATAGGCAAAATGTCCCTTTCTTTGTCTGACCCTGATGTCTGTCTCTTGGATTTACTTGGGACACTTGAAAAACTTGCTCTTAGACACCTTACTGTTTCCGTTTGCAATAGTATCGCAAGGAGTCTAATAAACTACTACATATAAGTACAAACATAAATCAGAGCAATTCCTCTAGCAGCTTGCTATGGTGAAACAAACTGTCATTCAGAGAAGAAGCCAACTCTAGGTTAATCTATAAGGCATCATTATTTGCTGACAATAAACACCATAGAACACACTGCAGTTCTGATACATCCACTTGCAGATTAGGAATTGCAGTGTCTATCTTTTGTTTTAAAAAAGATGCATTTCAAGTAAACTTAGACTAATTGTCCAAACATCTTCTGTCTAAACTGCAGGTCTGCTGTTGTGCTGTGCAGTAACAGAACAGACAACAACCACGCCACGATTATCCTCATCACTCTCATCATCAACAACAGCTTCTACCATTCAGACGTCTTTACCAAGCTCTGACGGCACAACTGCACACTCATCAACAACCGAAGCTGCTTCGTCAACTGTCACTGGCAATGGCGGTCTCATTAGTCCATCTACATCTCTGTCCTCCACCCCTGAGACAGATGGCATGACAGAAAACAGCACTCCTGAGTCAACAACTTCTTCAAATACAGTTTCCACACCTTCATCAGTTTCTTCCTCATCTCCATCTACCACAACTCAATCCCAGGGTTTTAGCACAAACTCCATCGGCCCCAGCACTACACAAACCAGCGACTCTTCCACAAACTCCTATCCCACCAGTACAGACAGTGGAACAACCAGCACCACCCGCACCACCAGCATCCCAACAAGCAACCCTACCAGCACCACCACCAGCATCCCAACAAGCAACCCTACCAGCACCACCACCAGTACCCCTACCATCACCCCCAGCACTACACACACCACAAGTGTGATCACAACAATCCAAACCACCAGCACAAGCAGTTTCACCATCACCACTGAGACCCCCACCACCAAACCAACCACCACCACTATAGGTGCCAGCACCAGCACTATTCCAACCACCAGTACCACCACACCCACCAGCGGCACCAGCAGCACCCCTGTGACGACACAAACTACCCCCCAATCCACCAGCCAAGCAACAGCCAGCACCCCCTCCAACACAACCCCAGGTACCACCCAAGACAGCACACAGGTACAGGAGGAACAAAAGCCTCTGAGCTCAGGTATGCACCAGAGAAAACTTTTTTACTTATAAACTCATCAAATCTTTATTTTACACTAAAAAAAGAACATAGTTAGGGATAACAATCCCCTGAGGCTACACTGCTGCAGCATGCTACCATGCACACAATTACAGTGCTGGCATGCTGATGATTTTCTTTTGTGTGTATTTTCCTTGTTCACCATTTGAGTTTGCAGGTTTGCATGCTAAGATTAGTTTATAACTTAAAGCATAAGAAAAATGTAAGTGCTCATCACATCATGGTACAAGATAAACAGTAAGGGTGCAAAAGTGAAAATAATTTAAGTTTTAAGTAAGGGGATCATTAATATCTTAACTGAATCTAAGGGCAGTTTTATTTAATACTTGTCTATTATTCAGTATAAACAAAAAATGTTAACCAGCTGGTTGTACCATGAACACTGTTAGGAATGTTTATTGGGAGATCATGAATGTACAAACTTTTAATCAAAATCACATATTTGTCATTCTTTCTAAAGTCAGGGGATCACCAAAGTCAGATGGACACTTTGGACACATTCTCTTATGACTCTAAGGGCTCTAATTTCATGGCGCAGTGCAGGGTGGCGGAGGGTGGTGGAGCGCGGCACACCCTGCTCAGTTGTAATTTCGTCCGGTGCACCAATGTGCGCAGCCAATTTGGCAATTTGGTAGACCAGGCTGCGCGGAGATGGGCGTGGCATCGCACCAGGGGGAGGTGTCCACAGATTCAGTTTGGTGCAGGGACAATTTCGTGCCAAAACACTACGCGGAAGGTGCACTCAAAGCTCGCCAGCTCCAACCTGGTCTATTCTCGGCGCAAGCGAAGCACACCTGGGGAACCTCACAGGCAGGCTTCTAGAGTGTCAGGCACATTTCAATGCAATAAACAATCACAGAACCACTGTTTAATGTTACCGTCTGAACCAGCATATACATTTGTATCTATATTAATTGATCTGACATCAGATGTGACGGGACAAAGACGTTTGTCACGCGGAATGGAAACTCATCTTGACAGCAGCTGGAAGTGTGATGCAAACTAATGAGTTCACATCTCTCAGCCAACCACAACCAGCCACAGCATCCGATACGGAGTATATATTTGGCTTCTCTCATCTCTAGAAATTCAAAAGAAAAGAAAAAAGAGAGAGACGCTGAATAAATGTAAGTCAGTTGGCGTCTTAAGGATTTGCCTGTGATTGCATATATTTCTCCGTTTTAATCTTTATTCTTAACCTGATCTAAAAAGATTGGAGTACATTATTGCAAGGAGGATGAGGAGGTGTTACTGGGAGAGAATATATATTACCAAAGGTTCTCCTATTTGGCAATGACAGAGCAGGAATGCAGGTGGATCACAAGCATGATGCCTG
>JAQNCA010000013.1:8499921-8514950 GCA_029783725.1 Acanthurus tractus
TTTTTTCAGCTGAATGCTACTGTGCAGACTCTGGCTCCAGATGACATCACTGGTGCAAGTTGGCAGCACTTGCATTAGAGATATTTTTGCCTTTATTTATGCACAGTGAGAGGAAGTGAAGACACATCGTCCATCTGTTTTACCGTCATTAAGTGTACAAAATACTAGTAAGTGAAGACTAACCCTGGTGATGGATTGTTTTGCTTTAAGGTAACAGGGTGTTAAGACTCTAAGGGTAATTTACTGTTGGTTAATCCAGATACTTATCTGAAAATTCGGTGTCTTGTGTGGTATTTGATGTGTTTGTGTAGTCTTACCATTGATGACACTAGGGGAGAGCAGGGTGGAGTCGCGGTCCCCGAGTCGACAGGCACCCTCCTCTAAAGATCCGGGTGCTGGCTGTGGAACCTGACCCTCCAGGGAGGTAACGATGTCGGCGCGATCGATGTTTTTCAGAGCGGTGTAGAGGCTCTCCACTGAAAGGGAAACACATCAAGAAAGATCAGAAGTCAAGGCAGAGTAATTTAAAGTACAACCTGAGTGAACTCTACAACAAGAGCCAAAATTCAAGTTGACAAATAGAAATAGTCAATGAAAAACTTACTTTTGGCCCTTTTGCCCTCTCTGCTGGCCCACAGGTTGAGCAGAGCAGAGCTCTGGTCCAGCAGTGAGTTGGGATTCTCGACACGGATCCTGTTTATGTCGTCCACACCAAACTGAAGCTCACGTGCCAACTCTGACCAATGGGAAAGTCGAGTAGGTGAATTGATAACCCATAAAAACAGACAATTATTTGATGGCTAGCTCCTCTGATCTGATTTTTTTTAACAACTAACCTGCCCAGCTTAAACCCAGCTGCTCGGATATGATGTTGATCTTGATCTCAGTCCTCTCCATGGCATTCACTGTGGCTAATGAGAGGAGAAAAATGTTTCTTTTACCCTGATAAATTATTGTACATTAAAGAAATTGTAATTCTAACTATTGACAAAAAAATAGAGAGTCAAAGTCACACCTTATTTGATAAGTCCATCTCATTTAATACTGTAATGTTTTCGATGCAGTCTACAGGTATTCAGTGCATAAACTGTGGTTAAAGTTGGGACTTACTGGTTAGATAACAACTTTGGACTACTTATATGCGTGTTATCGACAAACATCAAAATACTACAGACAGTTGCTAGTTTACTTTAAATAAGTACCTGCCTGGAAAGACTAGATGTTACCTTGAGTTGCTATTACAGTTATTAATAGCAATACTTACCTTGGCAAAAGCATTGCTCTGTTGAAGGAAATAAGCAATTCCCAAAACACTGTTTTTGTCCAAATAATCTTAAAGGTAAGCACACCATAAGGACAGGGGAGGTCAGAATTTGGGGGTTCATTCAGGCTTGTCCCATTAATCAAAGTAGCATTCAGTAACTATCATAGAGGGACTGAGGTGCAATGTAGCAGCGCTGTGTACTTGATAGACAGAAAAGGCCTTTACCCCTTCACCCCTCCGCCATCACCAACCTTTAAACAAACCAGAGCACCGTCTTGACTCTGTTAATTAACCACAGGCCAATCAGTATGAGGACTCCTCTGTCTAACTCCACTGCGAGGTCCTGCCCATTCCAAGTGCTAAGCTACAGTGCTGATGCTAACAGTATCTGATGCCATGCCATTGGAATTCGCAGTGGAGACACCAGCGCCATGCAAACCAATCACAGAAGTCATTCAACTGTTGTCATAGCTACCAGGACACTCAGGAAAGAAAAGGCTAATTTGCAAAGTGCCATAGAGCCGTTTTGAGTCATTTTTGGGACTATCGTTAATCTTCTGGTCATACATTCAATGCAATTTCCTCTGACTGCACTGCAAAGAACTCTGGGGCATTATGTAGAGCAGTGCATTGCATCCAAGGCTCAGTCTTTGTGCCATGCGTGCACGCCAGACAGAAAGAGGGGGCTGGACAGGGCAGAGTGGGAAGCGAAAGGGTTGTAAAAGGGCAGTAAAACATTCAGTGCCCATCTCCACTGCGTATAAGTCAGGAGAGGGCTGAAGGTCAGGCAGAGGAGGACTCACCCACGCCGGGCTCGTTCAGTGCACTGTAGCGTTCCCTCAGGGCGAGCGGGGTTAATGTCCGCCTGCGTTCTTCACTTCCCACAACCTAAAACATAAATACAGAGCACTGAATCACATCAAACTGCCTTAGTTGTCTGATGTGTCATTAATGTAGCACTTTGTCACTTTTTACTGCAAAATGTCTGACCCACAGGACAATGGCACTATGTAGAGTTTGGTGAACGATGACATATTACAGCGGTATGAGGGTATATGTATCAACAGATTCAACTTGGAGGTCACTGAAGTATTTTTTCAAAATGCCCTCCTGTAATAATAATGCAGTATACAATGAAAAACTAAGCATCTAGGGAGTTTGTTACTATTACAATAAATCAATAAATCAATAAATAAATCCTTTAGAACTGAAAGCCCAGATTCATCTCAAGGGTTTGATACGTGTCTCCTGTACGCTCTATGCAGGGCCACTCCATGCCTAAACCAAATATAGTATTTTTAGTTTGTGCAAACATGTCTGACATGGGCAACTCTGGTTGACTTGCAAATGTTTGTAAGGGCAACCCCACATAATGCCTGCTCCTGTGTCTATGGCCAGGAGAAACTGAGGTGTTATTCACATACTCAGATCTCTGTCTCATCATGCACATGGATGTCTAGAAAAGTCAAGCACATAGGTTTGCCTTTGTGTGTTTTGCGAGATGTTTACATGTAATTCCTTACCTTGACACAGGGTGGCATGGTTATGTTAAGGTTACACAGGACATGCTGTGTGTCTTCGTACTTGGTGCACTTCCGCAGAAAGGATAAAAACCCAGTTGCATCCTTGTTACTATCTCTGACCTAATGTTGATAGACCAGGTGGAGAGATAAAGGCGAAGAAAGAAGAAGAAAAGAAAAAATAAAGGAGAATATGAAGAGACAGAAAATGGAGGAAAGATGAGGAACCAGAGAGAAGAATCGAAGAGAAATGAATGGACAAAGAGGAAAGAGTAGAGGAAATGAATAAAAGAAGCAGACAGGGTAAAGGACAGAAAACACGAGAAAGGAAGAGAGGGAAATAGAGCAAGAATGAAAGGAGGAGGAGGAAAAAAAATATATCAAAACAGGTATTAGATCCCTCCACAATGTCTCGAGCAGGTGGCGCAGTAACATGGGACGAGAAGCAGGGGGGAAACAGGTATGGAAGCAGTCCACAGGCAGGCGAGAGAGAGAGAGAGATTTACCTGCACATTTTACCTGGACGTCTGTCAGACCAGACAGATACAGAGTGACCGTGAGAGAGAGAAAGAGAGACAGTGAGACAGACACGTACAGACAGGCAAGGCCGCAAGATAGGAAGGCAGGCAAAGAAAGTGAGGGAGTCACACGACATGCAAACAATTACCCATGAGAGCCTAAAGGTAGACTGGTAAAATTGTTTTTATGATTTGTTACAACAAAATGAAAATATTTTTCAGGGTATTTATCTAGCTGATAGTGAAAAGTAGTGTATGTCACAAT
Source organism: Acanthurus tractus (assembly GCA_029783725.1). Taxonomy (NCBI): domain Eukaryota; kingdom Metazoa; phylum Chordata; class Actinopteri; order Acanthuriformes; family Acanthuridae; genus Acanthurus; species Acanthurus tractus. Next base: position 8,503,489 of record JAQNCA010000013.1, read on the forward strand.
GACACACCAGTAGATAGATCACCAAAGAAAATGAACAATGAAAATACAATAGAAAATCACAGAAATATGATAACAAGACGGACATGAAAAAGACGGAAACAGTGTGAAACGTCTGTGCGAGACAGGAGGCTTAAGCAACATTAAGATAATGCAGAAAGACAAAAAATGGCAATTATGATCATAAAGTACTTTTTTTTTTACAATGATGCATCTGTGACAAGAGACTTAAAAATAAGGTCCCATTACATATGAGGGGGAAGTCTATTATTACACAATTATTTAAAAAAAAAAGTTTGATAAGAAATAGGAAAAGTAGGCAAAAAAATCTGATAAATTTACCTTTACTTTTTATTTAATTAGAAGAAGACACAGCTCGTCAACCCCAAATAAAGACGGACTTGCAACCCAAGTTTTTATCAAAAGTTTTTATGCATATTTTTGAGTGTTAGATTTTAATAAGTAGGAAAATCTAAAAAAACCAAAACAAAAAACAATCAAACAAAAAAACCAAACAAACTTTACGCTCACTTGTAATGTTTCCTGCCTACTTAGTAAAAGAGTTAGTTCAGATAGCTTCTTGGGAGCTGGAGACACCTTTTTCAAACAAGTGCTGACACCACCAGCTTATAACTTAAGTTACGCTTAGTGTAACCTTGTTTTTTTTAACCCTATCACCTAATTGTTTTTTTTAATTAGCGACATGATAAAAGTTTACCTCAAACTGGCTTGACAGTGAGATGGAAACAGCTAGTAAACATTAATACAGTTGGAGAAACATACAGGTGAAAAATTATCAAAAAATTATCGTCAGTGAAATACTTTCATACTGTATGAATACATATTGAAATGTACACATTTTCTCAACCTCACTATTGGACTACAAGTCTGTTGAAGTAAAAAGATGCCTGCATTCTTGTTTAACAGGAGATGTAATTTTAACATAGGAGTTGCTGTGGCTCTTAATGAGTTCAGAGAGGAGACAATGTAGCAACACTGCTATCAAAAGTTTTACATGCTCACAATGAGATAGAGAGACTGCCTGACAGATTGACAGCGGAAAGCAAACACACAAAAACCACTGAGTGAGCAGGTTATCTGGGTGATCAGCCGGTGGATTCTCAGGAAGGAAACTGATTAACTAGCAACAAGATCCTTGACACACTGAATTCAACGACAAACAATCCAAAACACAGTACAGTATGAATATATAGCGAGTGATAGAGAAGCAGGCACGTGAACAGTGAGATGGCAACAGACCTTGACAGACACGGGCAGCCTGTTGTCCCTAAAGGCCTGGAAGCTGAAGCTGCGAGGCTGCTGGGTGGCCTTCCTGATGGGCACCAGGTTCCCAGAACACTCCAGGTGCAGCGGCATGCCCTCCATCAACTGCAGAGTTTCACAAGAAATGGAAGGAAAACCAAGATAAATCAAACCCTTGTGAAAAAGCCAAGCATGGATTAGGGCTGTTACTACCAGATTTTCACTGGATGGTTACCACAGTCTAAATAAATAAAACTAACAACATTGTTCCAATATCTTTTGAAAGAAAAAGAGATGACTTCAGTTATTCTGTTTTTTTTTTTTTGGTGTCTTTTGTCTCTTTTCGGTAAATAAATTACACTCAAAGTAGGAGTGTATGGAGGTGGAGAGAGAGTCCGTAACCAATCTCCAAAAAAAGGATAAGGATGAGAGAGTTTTGGGAGCGATGCCAGTAATACCTAGGTATGACCTCTGAGTAGCCACAATTTAATTCATACTAACTGCTTCCTTTAACACCTCTCTCTTTTTCGTGAGCTCCCTTTTGCCCCAGTGCTTACCTCGATGTCTCGACTGCGGGCCACTTCGGTGAAGTTTTCGTGCAGCTCCAGCGTTTTGTCCATCTTATCGTCTGTCATGCAGTAACAACGCAAGCGTCCCTCTCGTGCTTCATTCATTTTGGCAAAAATGACAAACTTGGCCATGTATGGAACGGACATCAACTCCCGGTACAGTAAATTGGCAAAGGTCACCGCCTCTGCAGTGCGTGGACAGTCTGCCAGCCAGAATCTGGATAAGATAGGAGGTTGAAAGTGGCAGATAGAAACTTTATTAATATTCAGAAGTATGCAGAAAAGTGGGGAAGAAAGGCTGGCTGGTAATACATTTGTCCTGATGAGTGCAAAGGTGCTCACCTTGCAGAAACATTGGTGGTGAAGTTTGCACAGTTGTTGGCGTACATCAGCTTGGTTGTTCCGGTGATGTCCTCCCACTGAGCTGGTGCTGTGCCACCTGACACGCAACAACCACACTGTGTCATTCATGCCCTGATAACTGAGGTAACAGATGCCTACACACACCCTTTTGCAATGCATTTTGTGTCGTGGGAACATCCAAAAAAAATTAAAACAAATTACAAAGTCTTTGTTCCGGAAACAAAGTTTACAAGCTTCTTATCATTTTGATTTATCTCTAAACGTCCTACCAATGACACTGCAGAGGAGGCGCAGGCTGGTGGTGTCGCCCTCCCCAGCATCCCGAGGACTCTCCCTCCAGGATGGTGGCAAAGGGATGCGCAACCCGATTGGACGGTGGAATTTGCGTCGGCGTGGCTCGATGGTAACCACCGGGCTGAAGGTCGCTTGGTTACCAAGCTGCCGAGTCAGCAATTCATCAGGGATTGGCTGCGCCTGAGGAAGAAATTTTGAGGAAAAACATGGTGTCAGAACAGACAGTCAAACGGATATGAAGCTAATCGAGGCTGAGTGTATAAAATATGTAAAACTCGAGCACGTACACAAGTATATAAAAGCTAAAATAAGTATGTGGGTGATCTGGGCGGGTAGTAAACAGGCAGAGAATAGAAAAAGGTGGGATTGAACAACAAAACAGAGAACACAAAGGCAATAAACTGAAACATAAAACTCACAGCCATACTCACACATGCAAACTATTTCATATATCACACCTGACCCAACTCAGATCAGCGCATCAGCTCGGTCAGAATGGTTCACAACTTAAATCAGGAAACTGAGGAGTGATGAATGGCTGGATAAAAGGAAAACATAAACAGAGCAGCATAAGGCAGAGCAAAAACTCATGCAACTTCATTAAAAAGAACCATTAATCCATCGTTATCGTTCTGCCATGAAGGATGAAACCAAACAGAGTTTTTTTTTTTTCTGTGAAAAACGATAGTCAGCATGACTGTTTGCCATATGTGTGTCTGTGGAGATCTGGATGAGTGACACCCAGCTACACATTTGCCAAAGCTCCGGTTTGGCAGGACAAACACCACATGTTGCAAATGCTAATTTAGAAACGATGCAATATGGGATGACAGGCAGAGATACTCCTCAGGTCATTTTTCCTTGATCCTGGCAACAGTATATGCAATTTTATGTCATGTAGTATCATCAGGCACAGAAAAACTGATTTTTCTCTATGGGCTCCAACATGACAACACAATTTTTTGCCAAGCTTAGAACAAATTTCGTTATTTCAAGAGAGATTTCTTCATTTCTGTTTTCTCCTTGCATTTTGTTACTGTCTTGAAATGGGTGGGCCTTGGATGGAAAAGGTGATGTCACGTGCTGTCATGCACCAATCACAGTTTGGCAACATTTCAACAAGTGTTGTGAGGTGTGTGTTACGTTACCAGTTCTGTCAGTAAAATCATATCAAACCACTCCAACACAACTGTGATGAAGCAGATTAGCTTAGAGTTTTTTAAAAAGCATAAACTTTTATTTTGGCTCATGCGGAATTTAGAACAGTTATCAAACTTCCCCTCGAATATATAAGATTTCAGTTGTAAACCTATGAAATACCCTGTAGCTAATAAGTAGATATCGATGTTTAGTTTGCACATGGCTGTACCACAGTTTAGCCATTTTCTACAAAAAATTCTACAAATGAGCCAGTTGGTTTTCAATAACAACAGTTTTAAGGTTCAGTGTGATGAATTAATGAGTGCAGTTAAATTTCTGCTCTGACTAAATAAATGGAGAGCAACTACACAAAGTCTAAGTAAAGATAAAATAACATCTTCAATCAGAAAAAATGGTCAATCATTAAGATTCACAATGGCACTGTTTCTTTACAGGAAATGTCTGACTCACTTTGTTTCTATGCTGAAATCTTTAAGTGCACACTTCTGTTACAACAGGTAAAAGAGGCCGTTTATTTACTGGCTGTGCCCTTTAGATCAGACTGACAACTCATGTCAAAGATGGGTGAGTACTTGCTATAGTCCCAAATATATAATTTTAAAAAGTTATCAGACCGTTGGTATCATAACATTTAGATGTTTCCTCCTGGACATGGCATATTATATTGCAGCAAGAAGGCTGCGGGTTGCAATGATATAATTATCTTATCAGAAACTTGGAGATCAATAGGCAACAGCAACCCCCCCCCAGCCAGCTGCCATCCACTATAGAATTTTGACAACTCTTCATTTCAACCTAATGAGTCAACTTCTCCATGTCCATGATGCAGCACTTTCATTGCAAGAGTAAGGAACTTAAGTGCACATGCAACCAGTTGGACCCCCCCAGTTAAAAACAATGCAATCAATCTGATTTTGTCTCTAAATCCCTCTCATTTCATTTAGTTAGAACATGGTGCGACAACAATAAAGCAGCTGTCTGCAGGCAACAGTGTAGCGTACACATTCAATCTCGCCGACAATGCACGGCTCATACATATTCAAGCTCATTTATCAAACAGACAGAACATCGAGTTTAGGATGTGAAATCTGTCAAATCTCAACTCAAAGAGACTAAATGCAGCACAAACAGAAACACCACAGGTAAACGTGTTGGCACAGACCACCGAGCCACAATCTGAGAGTCAGCTGTTTTGCAACTCAAACATCTGTCCTCAGTAATTTCTGAAAAGCACCAGATTGTCTCTGTTGTACAAGTGATATAACAGCACTCGAGCAATTATGAAAAGATCTGCATCTGATCAACCTCTTGTTTTTCAAATATGCAATTCCCTTATCAATCCCGTTCACGCATGCCTCTTTCCCTCTGCCATTTTTTTGTTCTCATTTTGGACTCCTCTCCTTACCTGAAGTCCCAGTCTCACTCTCTTCGTGACAGCCGTCTCTGGGAAGATGGCCTCCACATGGGGCACCAGCTTACTGGTCAACCGGCCGCCCTCTGGACCAATGAGATCACTTTCCTGCTGAATGCGGGAGACCACGGCGAAATAGAGGGGGAAGTCGGTGGAGATGATCCGACGGATTCTCTTCTTCTCCAGTTCATCTTGACTCTCCAGGTCTAAACAAGAAAAGAAATAAAGAGGACAAAAGGTCTTACATTTAGTTATATGTGTCCAGGTGAGAGAAAGTGGACTTCTGCATCATTGCTTTAGTCAACCTTTTCATGAAAAAGTTTCCCCTTTCTGTGTCCTTGTTTTAAAACTCCAGGGTCATAAATCAAGATTAGGACTGACACTGCAACCGTGCAGTGTCTCAGCAACAGTCATTCATTTGTTGGACACTGACCTTCATCCATGCCATTCAGAATAGTTTCCAGCACTTCGTCACCATAGCGATTACGATGTTCTTTCCAGATGGAGCCATTTTCACTACGGAGGACCACAAGCTCTCGGTCCCCTCGGCCCAGTGAGGCAAAGTGGGGGATTTCCACTATTACAGGCCTGTAAAGGGAAAAAAAGAAAGACTTCCATCACAATCTGGACATTTAAATCAGGCCTTGAATCACATTTCAAGGTTTGTAATTTTATTAAACACACACATCACTCCAGACTACATTACAATAGGAAAATAAATATATAACAAAATGGGATTTATAATCAAAAAATTAAATTTGTGGCCTTTTTAAAAATAAACACATTCATATCCAATAATGTTTTTCCATTAGTGTTGCTGGGAGGATACAGCATGTCCTTGAGATATACAACATGACTGTATCTAAATCCACTAGAGGGCAAAATAATCATTACTTTGCAATTTATTTTCAAAGACACAAGTTACAGCTAATTACTATTATTTTCTTTAAATCCAGTTTAAGTCATTCTGACGTCAGTGTATGTTTGAGTTGAGAGCTGATGTGTCAATCATCCTTACAAAATACAACAAAGTACAAAGTCGACTCACCCAAGAAATTGCATACTGGATGGCCCTAGGGAGATGATACGGCTTGCTAGCCCCTCCCCCTCCACCAGCGGAGGGGGTGTGGTCAGTTTCTGAGGTTTGACCAGGCGGCAGGTGATGCGTGTTGGGGCAGTGCAGGTTCGGGGGGGAATGATGACTCGCAGGCCATGGTGTCTGCTGCCTCGCATGGAGCCCCCTCGAGCATCCACCATGAAACTCACCAGGAAACTGAGTGTCAAATATTCATATGATGATTCAATTAAAAGTGATTATAATCTTGTGTAATTATGATGCAACAAGAAATTTTACAGACAATACTGGGCCTACTTGTCCACTGAATAAGACATAAAAGCAGTTGTGACTTAATTTGCACTGTTTTCCATGAATCTGGTCTCTGTCTGAGTGATTCATAAAGGAGAGACCAAATCACTACGAGGGTGTCCTTTTCATTTGATTATCCCAATATGTCAGGGGAGGACAGGCCATCTGGACCGGCCACTAGGTGCAGCAAGAATGACATGAAAAGATTCCAAAAAAAACCCCAACAAATCCCATGCTGTTTGATGCTGCATTAGACAGGCAGCTTCATACAGGTTTGTGTGTGTGTGCGGGAGAGTGAGAGTGTGAGGGGGGCAGGGTGACTCTTTCCCCCTAACACCTTCAACTTTATAATCTACTTTTCAAAAGCTGACTCATCGTGCTGTGCATTAATTATGACTCTGCAGACTCAACCTCTTCTCCAACATTAGGAAACTTGAATACTTAAACTATAAATTCATGCATTATCAATATAAACAAACACAGGAAGAGCTAAAACGGTTAATCTTTCTTAAGTGACAAGCATGTATCGTACTGTTTACAGTATGAATCCTGGGTTATATTTAATAAAAAGGAGGGTAGGTAAATATCTTTGATATGTGTCAGAAGTAGGCTGGTGGGTGGTGTGTCTGTGCTTCAGTCTTGGATGCTGATCATCATCACTGATGTTTTAGCATCAATGATGCTTTGATGTCTGGGACATCATAAGATCTGTGATCATAGCAGATGAGGGATGATTCAGCAGAGTGCAGCGTTCTCACTTATGGAGGTTGCAAACATAAGTTCTCCCTTTGGAAATCTGTTTTTTCATATAAATTATCAGTCTGATCAACATTAGTCATCATTATTTAATCAAAACATGTCTTTACAGGATTAGCTAATGACCAGATGGAAGCCTGCCTTTCATACACTGTATAGTGAGTCACATTTTTTTGCTTACTTTGCCCTTCACTTGATCTCCATCACTCTCGTTTGCACTCTACCTCTAAACACATTTGCATTTTTGTAAATCTCATTAAGTCTGCCGAAATCCCGTCTTTATAATGAGTCCGACAAGCAAGATCAGTCTGTGACATAATTTAACATAAATAAACTAAAAAAAGAACACTGCCTCTCAGCAAACTGTTTTATTAGCTGACCCTGTGTGAATGGGGCTGGCCACCGGGCTGACGTTGTCTGAGGTCTCTGTGGCCGGACTGCTGGGGATGAGAGAGTCTTCGTCATATTCCTTTGGCAGCGGGACAGGTGTGTGCTGAGGTCAGAGGGAGAGAATAAAGAGACAGTCAGTGAAAAACTTAGAGGCAGGAAAATAACCACCAATAAACTGAGTTAGAAAAAAGCAGCAGTGAATGACAGAAAAGTAAGGAGAGGGAAAGTGATAACAAAAACACAACACAGTAAAAGAAGTGAGATTAAAGATGTAAAATAAAAAAGAGAATCAGGCAGAGAGAAATGAAGAGAGGAGATGAAATTAAATAATGGAATGCTCTTTAATATTAATAATATAAGTACTTGACTATCAGAAATAATCATCTGTCCTCAACTGGATAAAGAAACAAATGCTTACAGTGTAATAAAAGTCTGAACATCATGAGTTAAGCCTACCTGATCCAGCAGTACAGTCTCTGGGGACACACAAGGGATTCTGGGAATAGCTGGAGAATATGGCCTATAAGGGAGGACATAAAATATTGTAAGGCAAGGGGTTAGCACTGAGTCTTCATAGTACTTAAGAATACAGAAGCAAAAAAATAAACAAGTAAAAAAGGTCTGTTTTAACTGTCACCTGCAGACTCCCCGTTTACCAGCCAACACAAATGCAAAGAGCAAGCACACAGTGACTTACGTTGTGCCCATGCCACCCTCAAAGTCTCTAAGGGTTTTCTTTGGGGAGAGGAAGTCATCATCCTGGTCCTTAAAGTCATCAAGCTTCAGATAGCGTGCTCCATCCATCCCGAGCAACTCGTCTCCTGCAGACAAAATAAAGAGGTAAAACAGGTGGAAAAGAAACAAAGAGGAAAGAATGAAAACTGGTGAGGAACAGGTTGCACAAAAAGGAATTAAGAGAGAAAAGGACGAGACCAGGGGAAAACAGGGCAAAATGATGCTGATCTCAACTCGTATAATCTTCCACTCAGTCGTAAAATGCACAAAAGTCTGCCAATATAATTCACCTTTTGTCCAAAATGCTTTTTGACTTGTTTCATTTTTTGATGAGTGACAGTATCTTGAATTGTGTCTGAACTTTCCACTTGTATCAAAATAATGTCACTTGGTTCAATTCTTGACAGATGAAAGAAACAATTGTTAAACCACCATTCTTCCCATCCCTTCACCTTCATGAAACCACAGAAAAAAATGGCCACAAAGCAATCTGAAACATTTCAGTCTAAGCGATGGAGTCAAACCAACAACAATCAGAGCCGATGGAAACCAAAGGAGTGAAAGAAGAGGATTGGTAAGACAGTGAATATTAACACAGTTCAGGACACTGCATGGACGGCAAACTGCAAGGCACCTGGTGACAGCTTTTTTAGTGAGCATGCCCATTAAAGATGAAATCACATGTGGTGATGGTTGTTTCTGTGTAGGAGAAAACACCTCAATTATTAAGGAGGAATGATATTGAAATAATAATCATAACAACCATAGTAAACCACAAAACAGAGCTGTTTACAGACAGATAAACATTGAATATTACAAGCTGCACAGGTAGACAAAAAATGCTAAAGAAGAAAAAGCAGAACAATTAAACATGAAGAACAACAACAAAACAGATTAAAAATGAGCTTACATGTAAAAATTCTATTAAAAACATTATATCGATTTGATTTAATTCTGAGTTTCTTTTAACAGCAGCTCTGCATGCTGTTTGTAGGAGAGTATCACAGCTGGAGCACAGCGTGTGTGTAATCAGCTTATTGATCAATTAGGCAGTAAATGTAGGAGCACTTATTTTCATAATAGCTGGAACTGAAAGGGAGCCGTTTGTCTTTTAAATACTGGAGTTCTGTCAATAATGAGTCCACGAACAGATGTGCATTGAACGCTGGTAAAAGGAAAATGTCGTGACTACATGCTGATGAAAACACATTTTTTTTTAAAATAAATCTCTGAGCGAAAGTGAAAGGAGGAGAGAATAAAGACAGAGGAGATAAAGATAGAGAAGAGCGAACAGGGCCGGAGTTGAGAGCAGAGTCAGAGGAACTGATTAAAAAAGACAATTAGTGACACACAGAGAAAATGAGAGAGTGCAATTGCAATGAAGGCACAAGTTCACGAGCCACCGGACCGGACAAGGCAGAGATACAGACACAATCCTACCTAGGGTTAGCTGGGCAACCCCTACAAAACAAATGGAAAAGGGTGTTATAAACAGTCGCATACTTATTGAAATTCATGGTAGTACTCTGACGTGTCCAAAGTCAAGCATGTAGTCATATTTGTTGTCTTCTTCTACCAAAATAATGAATCAGAGCTGAAAGATAGTTATCAAAGCTGTACAGTATATGTGTCATCACAGAGCCTACCTTCATCCTCCGAAACATCCAAAATCTCATCTACTGTCTCAGGAAAACTCATCCGATGCTTCTCTGTAGTCATCTGTAAAGAACAGGAGGAGGTTGCAAGATGGAGCGAGATGTGTCAGAGGTAACATGGAAATTCAATAAAGAATAGATGTAAAATGCAGGTGAGGAGGCTGAATTTGATTGAGACAAGACAATTTTCTGATTGAACATCTGAGTCACCGTATGTCAAGGCTATTTCTTTGCGTACTGGTGTAACCATGTGAGCCCTGTGTGATGTATTGCTCACCGTGGAGACCGATTCCTCAGTAACCAATTTGAGCACATCAATGACAGAGATGTAGCCCAGGCGCTTAGCGATACCCAGGGGAGACGTCCCATTCTATACAAAGAAAGGTTGAGAAACATCAGATTATACTTTCATAAAGAAAAACATTTCTTTTTACTTATAAAATGGAAAAAAACATTTCGTTGCTCCTATAGAAAGTATTATATAAAGAAATGCACTCTATCAACATCTGTTATTTGTCAGATAATGTCAGAATGTGGTAAAACTCTTAGCTGTACAAAACAGGATACACAGAGGGAATAAATATAGAACATTAAAATCAAAATGCAAATAAATGTAGGTATGCTGTCCATAGTTTTGAGAGGAAAAACTAAACTAATGCTCAAACCTAGAAACTGCTAAAAATTAAACGTCAAAAACCTAATTTAAGAATGTAAGACGTGTAAAATATTGACCATTCACAGAAAAATGCAAACATGAAATATGTTATTTTATGTTATTACATCTACTTTAGGGTGACATTTTTCAGTGAGTCATAAAATACTAGAGTCAATAAATAGAATATAAACAAATAAAAAAATACACTTTTGTAAAAATATAATACAGTATCATCTGCATGTAGGAATGAATTGTGACCAGAGACAAAGGGATACGTATGCGCATCATGTGATAGAGTCTTTCTGATTGTGCTCACAATCACCAGAGAGGTGTGAATATCTGGATTCTCGTCAGAGGAGTTCAATTCTCCAGGATGTGCCATGTGTAAGGCAGCTGAAGGTTATTTACAACACAATATATGTCAGTACAATATATTAACCATCTCTCTTTTAAAATGTGTACACTTTGTCAAGCCTGCCTGATCATGTTGCTCATATAAACTGGGACCTGAGAACCTTTCCACATTGTTTCATTTCTGGTTGAAATGACAGGAAACAAATTATCTGGAGTTATGAATTAATTGGGATTTTACTGATATTAAAATCTGTCTATTAAATTGTTTGAACTATGTCAGTGGGGATAACCCCAGAAGGATACCTTCAAAGAGTCCTCTGTGTTTCTGTTTTTACATCATCTGTAGGGCACATCGATGCTAGCAAACATGTTTGTTTACCCAGAGAAATTTATGTGCAGATCTAGGAAGAGTGTCCAGTTTTAAGAGAAAGATCAAAACAGTAGAAGGCATTCCTAAAGCTGTCTCTCACCGAAGTAATCTCATTGGGCTGGG
>JAQNCA010000013.1:8525557-8537555 GCA_029783725.1 Acanthurus tractus
ACTGAGTTCTGACAAAATGTACAACCTGATGAGACCAACTGTTAAGGAGGAAAGTCTGTCTGTCTGTCTGTCTGTCTTTGTCACTGGCTGGCTGATATTATATTCTCTGTGAGTCTAAGCTGCACCCTGCCTGCTGTAACCAACCAAACCACCAGGAGTCTCCATCATCCACCCTGCTCTCAGGCTTCACATCATACTGCGGTGTCACTCAATTCAAATGGATAACACAGTCTCACTGCGAGCATGCGCAGAGTGCTTGGAAACCAACTGTGTATCAGTAGCACTTACACACACTGTTAAATGTGGTGTGTAAATGTCTGCTGTGCACACTGTGGGACTTTGTCAAAGCAACAGTGACATTTAGTTTTGTTTTTAAAAACAAAAAAATAACACCTTCAATACCTGTTAACAACCCATCTGCAAACACCTACATCTGTGAATAATGTGCGTTTATGCACACAATGGTGGGTATTTAGATACTTCGATAAAGAGAGAGGGACAGTGGAAGAGAGACAGGCTGTAGGGTTGTAAGCTATGGCAAGGACAGGTTGTTGCTGCAGAATCACATAAATCACATTTAAAAATACCATCTCTGCCCTTGCCATGGTCCACAGTAAAGAACCATCAATAATGGTAAATTAAAAAAAACCTGAGAAAAAAAGAACTGCATGAGGCAAATAAAGGAAATGTTTCATAATAGATTATAACATTAGGGGCTGTTAGAAATACAGTAAGAACGAGTATTGGAGATGATAGTAAGATTAATTATTCAACTACCTACAATCTTACAACAGATATTGTACAAAATGTACATTTGCTTGTTTTTCAATACCCATCTATCTTATATTTCCCTCTCTCCCTCTCTATCTCTCTCTTCCTCTCTGCGGTCCATCGACACAGATTGAAGGATACTTAATGCTCATCTCACTGACAAGTGTTTTGTCACTGTTTCGTCTGTGCCTAAAAGCACTTGTCTTTTCTTTCACTGAACATCACTTCACCAAACCATAGCCTTTTTTTAACAAGAGATCCTGCTGACAAGCTAGTGTATGTGCCCTGACCACACACATGTGTGTATACACTGACATGCATACATTTACGTCTGATGACATTGATAAATGCCTGAATTTGTTGTATTTTAGTCATGATGCAACAAGGTGTAAGAGAGCAGACAGTGGGGTTGAAGATTGAGGGGACTATAATCTAATGTGCTGAATTATTTAGGCACACCACTTTACACAAAGATAATAGAATCAAGAGGTCTAGGGGTCGTTAATTTTTAATTTTCTTTTTGGTCTTTTATTTTACGCCATTTGCTGATACTGCAAAATGGCATTCCATTGAGAATATAGTGACTTTATCATGTGAAACCTTCAAGTTGTGCTTCAGGTTCCTTTAATGACTAACACCAAATGTAGTATGGTTTGTTCTTTCTCTGAGGAATTAAATGAAATTCCTAAGTACTCTCCTGCATGCAGTCTGTTTCATAAACCATGAGCTTCTTACTGAGGGAAAGCCTTTTACTCTTCCACAGAGGGGTTACGAGGGGTACCATACTCTCTTGGACCAAACCTTTTATTATATTTCTTTATTTTTATTTACTTTTAAATTCTTCATTTTATGCTAGAGACTATGTAATGCAGATAGTACCAAGACAATTATAGAGTGAATAAAAAATCCATCTCAATGCAAAGTGCATGAGTTTAAGTTATGAAAATGGTTATTTACAGTGACATACACAACATAATGCCCCACAGCTAAAGGTGCAGGTGCATTTGATCACATTACAGTTTGAACTGATGTAAAATTTTCCTGCAGAAATACTGTTGAGCAAATATTTTTTTCAAACAGTTTTGAGTATGCCTTCCATAAAAATGAGGCTTTTTACATTATCACAGTGAGACCAACAGGTATGTCTTACTGGTCTTTGCAATGTCTTTGCAAAGACAGTGCTGTTTCTCAGAGTATGATATTTTATGCACAGAACCAAAGATGGCCTGAAGGTACAGAGTGAAGGAAGATTTTCCAGTGTACTTTTTTTCCCAATGCACTTCCCTGAGGCATGAACTGGAGAGTGGTTAGAACCTATACAATATAATGCTCTCAACACCTGCTCTCCTATAGTATATGAAAAATATCATCTAGACCTGCATCTTTGGAAAATTTCTCCAGAGGAACATTAACAACTCAAGCGATAAAATTCTCTTACTTGACTTGCTGCTACCGAGTGGATTTGTCCAGCAATTCTTTCATTTTTTACTGTGCACTCACAATGTAACTGCCTCAGTGGCTAACTTGGCTAACTGAAATCACCATTTTAATTGAGAAACTTAAATTTTATTATTAATGCTGAGAACACTTATCTCTTTTAAAAAAAGATCATTGTATTAGAATTTTTTTGCCTTCACTATTGTCACATTTTTTAGAATGGATTTTGACTTCTTCAGAGAACATACACAGACTTAGCCAGTGGTTTGCTGAATGAAACCACAGGCTGCCCATGTAAAATAAAAAGCAAAAAAATATACCTAGTAACAACAATAAAAAAAAAAAAAAAATGCAAATACAATGAGTTCTGTAAAATCAGTTAAATTTTCTTTTTAAGAAAACAAACAAACACTTCTGTATTAGGTGTTAGAGTAGGTACTTATGTAAAAGCTGTTATTGTTACTGATTAAATGTTGTAATTGATACTGATGAGCGTTCATTGAATTTACTGTTTTGTTAATGAAAATCTGTGGGTGGCATCACTTCTTTTATTCCCACATAAACAAGTTTTTTCCGTTACTTGTTCAAGCTAGTTCATTAAACTATCTTACTTGATTAGATGTGTTGATGTCAATTCCATTTTTGATGTGATCCAGAGCCTTGTCCAAGTTCCCTGAACGAGCTGCACGCAGGAAGCTGGTGGCTGCATCAGCCTGCAAAGAACAAAGAGGGAGACTGTTAAAAAGGGAGAGAGAGTGAAAATCCAGATAAACACTATTTCTAGCTACATCAGAACCTGTAAAATGAGTAATTAAGAGATGCTGTTCAGAAAAAAACAAAGATCCACTGGCATAAGTTACATGCTTAAGACAGGAGAGCTCAAACTGCATCTCCACTGCAATATGAGGATATAGATACACTAATATTCCATTCAGGTAACATGTCCCTCCACTGAAGACATAACAATCACTCTAGGGCAAGAAACAAGGTTTTCTGCAGGAAAAGCAAGACTACATTCATTAGCTCTCCTGCCCCTGTATAAGAGGCTCAAAATGTCAGACTCCTTACAGTCAAGCTTCGCCCACACTCTGAGTTTGGCAGGCATTCATAGCCGAGCACACTCGGCCACAAGCTCCAGTGTCTGCCTGTCTGATCTCAGAGGAAAGGCTCCTGCAGTTTGTCTCTCAGCGTGTGTTGGTGTTTGTACGCCTACCTCTGAATTCATTCATCAGCCAGCAGAGTAATACGGCTGACCTGCACAATGAGATGTTTCCAATAGCCTGAAGAGGAAATACTGCATAGTGCAGTGCACTCTTTCACCCTCTCTCTGCCCCCGTCACCAGCAAAATGATGTATCTATTTGTGCTGTTATTCTCAAGTGGTTTAATTATACTGAATTGCTGAAAGATATGCCTGCCCTTTTTCAAATGACTGAGATCTGGGTTTTTTCCTCCTTTCCTCACATCATTTATTTGTGCTGATGCATTAGGAGCCAATGTTCTTGTGCTTCTGTGATTCATGTAGTGTATTAGATTTTATCTGACAAACAAATAAGGTTATTTGGTCATTCAACAGCCTCCTGCCTATCCACTTACCGGTCTCATTTTCCTACAGCACACTGTTCCTTTCAATTTATTCACAATTTTATTATTCTTATTATCATCTCAGGGTTTCCTTCACTGTCAAGCCCGGCTGACAGTCTACTAAATTAATTGTCAATGTCTGGAGTATCAGCTGACAGCCCACATTTTCTGTTTGTCTCGTAAAAACAAAAACAAAGCAAAACTATTTTGACTCACCATACTTTAAATCAACAATCTAAGAAATATGTAACTATTCAAGAGCTTTTATTTTAAAAAAGCCTGTGGTACAACCACACTACACCACCACTACAACTAAGCCATTTTCCCTTCACTGAAGCAGTGAAGGAATCAATTGTGAAGCTATGCAACTAATATTTGTTAAAAACTGGCTTACAGAATTGTATATGTGAAAGGTGATACCAGAGAAGATGTAATTACTTGAAATGAATTGGCAACATAAGGGTCAAAACCATCGGAGGGGCAGCAGAGCAAACTGTTGCCTTTGTTAAGTCAAAAATTCATGACTACGGACATAACAAAGGGCAATAAACTTATATTATGGTCACTTGTCAAAGATAAAAGAATTATAACAAATACGTTATATTTTTATGCATTCAGGAATCAAAATCTCAAGTTTTTTACAAGCCGTAGCTTGGCTACCCTGGTGACTGCTGAGGGTTTGACCAATACTTGGAACAATCATTGCCATCCTATTAAGTCTGAATACAGTTTTGATTATGTTCACTACTCCAGTTCAAATGAAGAATTTTGATACGACTTGGCTATGACATTTCCAGTCTGCTTGGGTCATTTTAACTGTTTAGCTTGGTTATGAGTCAGAAAGCCAATGTTCATAGTCATTCAGAGTCAATAAAACTGCGCACAGTTGAAAACTACATATATTATATACATATATATATATACATATACTGTGTATATATATATATATATTTTTTTAGAGCATGTTTAACAAGACAATCTATCAATGTAGCCATGTAATCGTCCCCAAATCAACATTAAGATTTTCAACAATGACAGGCCATATCACTGTCAGCCAAAACCTAATTGACATATGAGATGAGCACTTACATAATGCAAAATATTATTAAGTCCAGAGATGCAGTGCACTAATTACGGCTTGTTTTATGATCACCATCCAGTGTTCAGAGGATTAGGCACTAAATGACAACACTGTTGTAAATGAGACAATCTTTTTTTATTGCTCAATTTATTTCTAATGTTAATGTGGCTTGATACAGACACAGGCTGAGCAAGGGCAGTAATTTAGAACAGTAAACAGACAATTTACTGGAACAATCTTATAGGTGTCCTTTATCTGGATTTAATTGATACACTACAGACAGTCAGATGCAAGTTTTCATCCAGACCATTGAAATAATTGCAAATTTAGACAAATTTAGCTGATATCTAATAGCATCCTCTTCTCTGTGCTTCTATTTTCTCTCTTTTTGCAGCCTTTTTGAAACATACTACTAAGTGTCCGGGTAGCAACATAATACCTCTTACTCATCCTTTTGCTTTAGATGTGAGAGATTGACATTGCTGAGCCGGGGAGCACTGAATGAGTGGACTTCAGTCATTGACAAGAGTGTCTCCACCTTGACAACCTAATTCTTGTTGGCCCAGTATGCAGTAGGTGTCATTATATAGTTTCTTCTGTATTTATCACTGTATGCAATGACTTTCATTTTATTGCATATAGTAATTTTCAGATTTTACATTAAACTACATTTATGTTTATTCTCTTCTGCAATATGATACGAGTGTATGATTTTATACTTAATTACTAAAAACGGTCTCAATCTGCAGCCCTTCTCCTCTTCCCCATTACTTCAATTTGCTTCACAAGCCGATCTGCGATTCGCATGTATCATCTGCAATATGTGTTTGTTGATGAATGCTGGTCATTGTTTGTGTTTGTGTGTTGAGGCACAAACAGCCTGAGAAGTGGGCAGACCAGATTTGGAGAAAATGAAAAATCTTGCAGCACCTTGCAGCAGCTCATTTTACACCAGTTTGGGTTCATGTTGCTGTCAGGCAGAAATTAATTTTCCATCAGGCTTTCCTTTTCCCTCCAACTCTGCCTTCATATTTCTCTCTACTACAGAGACTAGAGCTGTATATCCTATCCTGGCAGTTTACTGCTTCTTTGTTGATATCATGGTGCCAGTTACACTAAATAATCAGATTACTGAAACCTCTTAAGATGTATTACTCAATGCTGTTCAAATGATTCTGCCTGTATTTAAATCTGATATTCCTTTTCCTCCTGCCACTAACATAATCTACTTTATTTTCCAACTTTTATTAAAACCTTCATCCTTTTTCCTTTTTTTGATGTGTTCATAATATAATATCACTTATCAATTAATTTGTAACAAATGGGTTTGCTTGTTGCCTGTATTTCACAGATGGGTCAAACTAATCTGGATCAAATTAAGCTGTTAAAAAGTTTGGAAGCTGTGTTGAAATGTGTTGAACCATTATCGCCTTGTGATGTGATCCTTCAGCCAACACAACCTAAATGTATACATAAAGGATATGTCACACAATATCCCATAGTCTCCTGTTGTAATTAAGAATTTCTTTTCTCCTCTGTGTAAGACAAGAGATACACTGATTGTTTGTCAAGCCAGTTCAAAGCCTCTAAGCCTATATGGTTTACTGCTCTGCAGTTTCAATTTCACACTTTCTTGTTAGACACTGTTTACCTCAGAAAACCTTGCTGTCCTAAAGTGCATTTCAATTTTTAGTTTTACACCAACTGCATGAGCCTAAAAAACAACACATACCAACCAAGACAGCAAAAGTTAATGGTAGACAAACAACATATAAACCGGGTTAAAATCAAGCAATATGTGTTAAGGGGGTCACCAAATCAGAATTTACCAGTGCTTGGATACTTAGATATACCCCTTCTGTGACTGGCAGGTTAGTAATCAAGACTTAAAAGCATGAAAACTCTTGTGACTATAAAATCTTATAAACACACAGCCTAAAGACAAATGGTTGATACAGAACACATACAGTAAATCACATCTACTGCTTCTTGAAACTCTTAAAGCTACTGTTTTAAGCTACAGTTTTCTGTGCTGTGGGCTTTCTCTGACTGAAGTCATTGGCATAACACTGGATATGTGGACTTATTATAGTGACAGCTCCTGTCACTTCTGATTTTGAAAAGAGTCCTTGTGTCACTTCAAGTTGAGAGTTCTTCTCACAGTTCAACATGTATCTCATCTCCTGTGCATTGTAACCTAGGCAGAAATAGCCAAGCCCTACTACTACACTATATGCACAACTGCTGTTGGAACAGGCTAAGAATACCAAGTCAGATATTTTAACATTATGAACAAAGCTAAAAGCTTCAAACTATTTGGTACAGGCCTTGTGGCCCAAGAGTCTCACCCTTAAAGACCCTCTTCTTTGTTTGATTTAAGCCCTAAAATACCCCCTATGTTTGTCAAAATAATGTATATTTAGACATTAAAAAAAACATGGAAGGCGAATCTTAAAATTGTTTGAATGTAACACTACACCTTCGGCCTCATTAAGTATGAGCCATTATATTAATATTAATGAGATCTCTGGCATGGCCATGCCCATAGCAAGTGACCACTCCCTTCAACCACTCCCTCACCTTTTTCTCTCTCCATCAGTTTGGTTGCCACGTAACATAAACAATGGAAGCATGTCTGAATGAAACAAAGCTTTTGAAGAAGAGGAGGACCAAAGCGTACACAGTCTCTTGCCGGGGAACAAATTTTAACGATGATGTGTTTAATGTTTTACTCCTTATAGATTAGAACTAAACAGCTTAAGATATTTTGACTCTTTAACGTTACTACATTAACTGTTAGCTATTAATGTAGCATGGTCTTAACTCCTCCTCTGACTGATCATGGTTTGTGTTGCCATAGCAAGCTATTGCATACATGTGCCCCCACATAACCCATTAAAGGAACTGGTTCTTTACATTTTGTTTAGGTTTATGACATATGAGACCGCTCTTGTCTGAATCTGCCTTTTCATGACTGTTATCGGTACACTGTAGTGGAGGAAGGAAGAAATTCACAGCCAGGGCACTGACTGTTAATTTCAACCAAAGTTTGTCTTGTTGAGCCCTTTTCAGATAGGACACAGTGTGCAAACCCCTCCCCATGCATTGTGCATAAATGCTTGTTTTTTGTCTTATGAAGTGAACTGACACAGCATTGTTTGGGTGTGTTATGACAAAAACTGTGGGACAGTCCTGAGTGTAACTGAAGTGAAGATGGTAAAATGGTGGCTGTTTTTCATCGAAGGTATCAACAAGAAACTCGTTCACGCACTGCTAAAAACAATATGTATGAAGACAAATAACCTACAGACACACAGGCATGCACCCAAACTAAAAATAGCTGCACAGATGCCACAGTATGTTAGTGTTGGCACCAACAGGGAGGAAGATGGATCATAGTAATGAACCCTCATGGGTTCAAACAAAGACCCATTTCTACCACAAAAGACAGATTCTCAAGTGAGTTCACACACGCATAAAATAGGGCTGGACACAGACTGTAACAATGCACAGTCCCACAGTGGAGGGTAGTTTAGTGCACAAAGCTACAGTATACATGACTCTCAGGCTCTGACAGCAGGAAGCAAACAAGAGCAAGCCTTGTAAGCTTCTCCTGTCAAGTCTGTCTCACAGGCATGAGTACAGAGAAGAAGCAATAATGGATGCATGTGCATGTGTAGGCTGATCAATATGTACATATGAAACAATCCTTTAATTTTCAAAAAAGCTACAACTGCATGCCATTTTGGTCTTTTGTCCAAAGCATCATTGAGCCCCAGGAGGTTCATGTTCAAATCCTAGATTGTTCTAGTGCAAAAATAAACTAACTCTAAACTGCAAAACCAACAAAGATAAGAAAAGTGAACAAAAAGACATCTAAAGCATTTGTTGCTTTTTGTATTTAGTTATTTAATTGCTTACATTTGCAAACAACCATTCGGTATTTCTGAGTTCTCAGTCTGTTAAAAATAAAATGACATACTCAATATAATTTTTGTTTTCTTGTAAATGACTTGTATTTTTTATTTACTCCACAATTTCTTATCTTTAAGAAATGTGTCATTCTATATATTATACATTCTATATAATAAAAAAAATCTGTAATTCACTGCTCTTTACAGGTAGAGAAAATTAATATTGAACATAGTTAAGTTCAGGTTATTGTTGGTTCGGCCCTCAAACACAGCTCAAGTTTCTCATGTGGCCCTTTGGAAAAAATAATTGCCCACCCCTGTTCTAGTGGGACATCAACTCAAAATACTGGAGGTGTTGTTGATGTTTTTCACCACAGAAACACTGACAAAGGAACCTCTATAACTTCTGAAACTTGCACCATGCAACACAGGGACACATTAAAACATGTCGCCTAATTATTGATTTCTAATATAACTGGCACTGTTTTTTTTTTTCTTTCCCACTTGGTTCAACAGCTCTTCAAGCTATTACCCAGTTCCCTCAACTTAGAGTTAATGAGAGTTAATAAAAAACACCGATCAGTATAATCACAATTAAACAACCGATCTAGTCCAGCAGTGACGCTCTTTGCAGCTATTTTTGCATTATTTCATTTTCTTATTCTGACCATCAGTTGAAAGGAACTTGAAGGACGTCATGCTACACTAATTAATCTCAATAGAGTGAGTAAGATATTGGTACAGGTTCTGACCTGTGAACTTAAAAGCTTTAATAAGACACTGATCACTGATGTCTAAGTCATCATGCGTGATGCATCACAGGATAAACAATATGCAATAGTTTAACTCCTGATGTTGCTGTGAATGCTGCCATCTTTAAAAGCTCAGTCTTGTCATTTTCAACGCTTTCACTTCAATCTAAAAATTAGTCTTTAAGATAAGATGTGTCAGGCATATAATTGAAAGTCAGGCAGAAGACCAGTGGAGCATCCGACAGCTAAATTTAGTTAACAAATCCTCTTTTTATTGCAAACTGTGCCATCTTGAAATCACAGTGTTAATTAATGATTGATAAATGATTTGTGGGGTTCTTTTCTGTGTCTTGTAAGTTGGACATTGCCATGATACTAATCTGAGAGTTTTAGAAAATTATCAATATAAAATAATATTCCAATAATACTGGCCTCGGTTAATATATGCAGTGTCAAAATTGGAAGTGGAGATCATTTTAAGGGGAAATTGAGATCATGTCAACAGCATGTCCATGACTGGCAAGATGGAGTCATGGCCTTGAGAATGAAAAATCAATAGAGTCCAGCAGGCTCTACAAAGTGGGACTTGATTCAATATTTATGGATGGTTGAATGGATGGATGGTCAGAATGTGAGTGCCAGGTTGTGCTTCACAGACACATTGCTATAGAGCATTAAAGTACAGATGGTAACATGCACAGCAACGCATGCAGGAAATATAATGAATTAAAAAAATGAAGTTGGAAGATTGCATTTGATAGTCACAGACCATTTCTGTATGTGGCAATTTTTCAATTTATTATTAAAAAAATAATAATAATAATCAGAAAAATAATTTCTTCACCAAAGTGAATTATGAGAAAGTATGTTGATATTGTACACTTTTGCAAACAAAACATATGTTATAATTTGATGTTTCTTTAAGTGCTCTACAATAAGACACTTAAGATCTGTTAGTCTTTGTGCAAAACCTTTTGGTGAGGATTCAGATCAGGAGATCATGTTTTGGCTTATCAGTGTCGATCCAAGAAAGGCCGCCAGGAATTCTTCCTTCTCCTTGTTATTAAACACTTGTTCTGGTTACCAGAAACATGCTTAGAAGTTTCCCCATCCTCTCCTTAAAAACATGAGAGGATGCCAGAACTGCAGCTGAAACTGTAAACATTTTTATTGGGAAAACAAGCTGAATTTCTCGTAGGAGAGACTTCTTTTGCAGTGTGTCTTTTTAAAGCTATCCAGATTGTACACAAAGAAGTGTGTAAAGAGAGACTGCTCGACTATGACTTAGGTCTAACAGACAGTGAGACATCAGATGAGCTTCTATGCAAGTTAATCAACTGCACACAGAGTTTTCTAAAGAGAGATGTTCACAAAGATGTCTGAAGTCCTTGAGTGTAGTTTGAGTGATGTTTGATTTGAATCCTCACAGTAATCCTGAAGAGCAGTATTTGTGCAGTACAGACTGCCCAAACATACACTCATGTCAACTCAGAACCAACAGCGGTGAACGATTAAGATCCTTCACATAAAAAAATACTAATACAATACTGTGAAAATATCCCATTGCAAGTTTCACATTCAAAAACTAACTTCGGTAGAAGTGTGTCAGTATAATCAACAAAGTATGCTTAAAGTTTCAAAAGTACGCTCTCTTTCCATTCTGTAGAGATAAAGTCACATTATATTGCTTTTATATAAGATGCTATGATATGAATTTCACTGCTGCATTAATGTGTATGCTGCATTTTACTGCTGTAGATGTTTAGGATTGAGCTAACTTAAAGTACACCATATACTAGTGAGTATTTTAATTTAGCAATGCCTCATATACTATAAGATTACTATATCTTCGCTGCATTAATGCCTTGTGGCAACTACATAATAAGGGTGGGAGAAAAAAATGATTCTTCGATGTACTGCAATTTGGACATGGATGATTCTGACAATTCACAAATGACCAAAAAATATTTAGTTAACAATTTTTTGACTATCTGAGAATAATGACATTTTTTCATGTTTGTGAGTCAAGATATGTTATAAGCCAAGGATGCTGCTACCTTTGGTTCATGCATTGTAACCATGCAGTTTACAAATCGTGAGGTGTCTAAAGATTCCTACCCCTACATACCTCTTCAAATCAAATTTTTTTTAATAAGCTCCGGAAAAAAAACTGTTTTTCACCTACATGACAATGTATTTCCCCCCAAATTCAAAGATTTTTCTTGGATCAGCTTCTGCAGTTTTACGAAGTAGGAAAATTTTATTAAGCTTAAAAGAGACACGATTCCTTTAGTTCCGAGATACATGGTTTTCAGTGAAAAGGAAGGGAACGAAAAATTATAATGTGAAAAGTCAATAGTAAGTAAGTACAGGTACAATTCCCCTACTGAATATCAATCACAATCAAGCACCAACAAATGCCTGTATACGGTGGATAATACATCTGCAAGCAAGTTATTT
>JAQNCA010000013.1:8537655-8548349 GCA_029783725.1 Acanthurus tractus
TGTGGCAACTACATAATAAGGGTGGGAGAAAAAAATGATTCTTAGATGTATTGCAATTTGGACATGGATGATTCTGACAATTCACAAATGTCCAAAAAAATATTTAGTTAACAATTTTTTGACTATCTGAGAATAAGGACATTTTTTCATGTTTGTGAGTCAAGATATGTTATAAGCCAAGGATGCTGCTACCTTTGGTTCATGCAATCACATACAATCACATACAAATCGTGAGGTGTCTAAAGATTCCTACCCCTACTACATACCTCTTAAAATCAATTTTTTTTTAATAAGCTCTTTTATTTTTTTAATAAAACTGTTTTTCACCTATATGACAATGTATTTCCCCCCAAATTCAAAATTTTTTCTTGGATCAGCTTCTGTAGTTTTATGAAGTAGGAAAATTTTATTAAGCTTAAAAGAGACACGATTCCTTTAGTTCAGAGATACATGGTTTTCAGTGAAAAGAAAGGGAACGAAAAATTATAATGTGAAAAGTCAATAGTAAGTAAGTACAGGTACAATTCCACTACTGAATATCAATCACAATCAAGCACCAACAAATGCCTGTATACGGTGGATAATACATCTGCAAGCAAGTTATTTATATTTTAGCATCTCGTCTCTCTTCTCGTGCAGATTTCAATTCTAAGTCTAAGCATATAATTCTGTAAAAACTTAATGTGTGTTGGGAGCAGTGCAGTGCAGAGTAAAACAAACACTTGTCTAACTCAGGAGACCAATTCAACATACGTTTGCACAACTACCTCCACATCTACAAAAGACAGCTCATCAGAAGCTTAGCTGTGCTTTATATTAAAACTACAAACAAGCGTTGAGGCCCAAATAAAACTTCAATGAATTGTTAGGAAGAATATATTTTGCAGTGCACCAAAAATCCTCTTTCCTTGTGAAGCAATGATGAGACACATCAAAACGAGGATCTTCCTGTTGTCTTCTCTATCCCGATGCTAAAACAGAGCATCTGAAATATTTATAGCCTCTGTCAGGCCACTGCTTTTGCAACCCATTACAATCAGAGCATGCTTTTTTTTAGTTTTATATGCACATACAGCTGATGTCTAGTTGCATGAATATCCTACACACACACACACACACACACACACGTGATCTGTAGGTTTACATTCTAAGATAAATATAAAGACAATTCTGTAGCAACAAATGCACAAGTAAATACAGTTACATAAAAGAACACACGCAATCAATTAGTTTGAGCAGGTGAGAACTGAGGCACTTACACACCCTCAGCACACATGCTACATTACTGATTATTAATATTACATGAATTACTTTCTGTCTTGAAATAGGCATTAGGGGATAAAATGTGATACTTAAAACATTGTGACTTTTGATATCAATAATAATTTTAAGCATTAGAGATAATTTAAAATAATTTCATGCATCAGAGAGCTTCAAGATACTTCGAGACTTGTTACCAAGATAACCATGTTAACGTAGTCAGTATGGAAAGTGAGGCAGGTACTGAAACTCTTAGTTTTAGTGTGAAGTAGCCTAAAAGAAATACTGTTACATCCTCATCTAAGATACATAATTTATTATTCTTCCATTTAACTTTCTCAGTCTAAAGCCTTACTTTATAATTCACTCCCTCTTGAGAATAATCCTCCAGACAGCAGATGTGCCACACACACATGCAAAGGGAAAGAAATGCTCATTTTTGGTTGACATTTTCATTGTTTTTTCTCATATCCGACCAGGTGATAAAGGCATGTTACTTTTTTCTTTATTACTCAGTTTGTGTTCAAGATATTTCTGTCTATAGCACAGAAAAGGAGCCACAAGAAAGAGACAGAGAAGCAAGAGACAATAAAGAAATGTGACAGAGTGAGGCAGCCCTGAACTCCTGAATTCACAAGCACTTCTTCATTTGCTCAGCCTCACATCATATCCACTCATTTCTTGTTATTACTCCTCACCCTCTCTCTCTCTCTCTGTCCTTCACTCACCGCTTATCTTGCAGCTTTGTGCAACCTCTCTCTTTCTCTCTCCCTCCCTCAATCCGCCTCCTCTCACTCTTTTCATAACCTTTTAATATTTATGAGCACTGCAGAAATACTACTGGCAAAGCATGCTGGGAAGAGCTGTCCCTCAAGAGTCTGTTCCTGACGTCATGACTCTTTGCTGCCTTCTGTTTTTTTTCCTTCTTAAATATTTTGTCTTTAACATATCCAAAATAAACATCTGAAAATCTGAAAAAATGTCATTCTGGGCTTCCTGCCCTGTACCATTCCAAAATAAAAAGTCCAGTTCCCTGCCAACCTGACTGCTATCTGGGAACACATTTTGACAACACACAGGAAGTGCCATTTTGTGATTGGGTCCCTAACTCCAGTAAAAACAGCGCTGTGAGAGCACAAGATGTCTCAATTACAACCGTTGGTGGACAAGTGTGATGATTTAGTAGTTGTATTTAAAGCTCTAATAATTAAAACTGCTTTTTAACATCTTAGTCTTCATCAGAAAAATCATGGCAAAGAGTTGTCAGATCCTTAGAGATGTCACAATCAAGTTATTTTTGCTCCAATCCGGACC
Organism: Acanthurus tractus; assembly: GCA_029783725.1. Taxonomy (NCBI): domain Eukaryota; kingdom Metazoa; phylum Chordata; class Actinopteri; order Acanthuriformes; family Acanthuridae; genus Acanthurus; species Acanthurus tractus. Next base: position 8,540,230 of record JAQNCA010000013.1, read on the forward strand.
TGAATCCTTTAATATTAGTTCCTGTTCTGGCTCTCGATCCCAGTGATCCAGCATGCACCAGACCCTGAAGGTTTGTTGTTACTGTTCACAATTACACCTGTGCTTTTTCTGCAATGACACTGAAAAGATCAATGAAAAAGTCTACCTTCTCATCACAATTTTAATTATATCAATAAACAGTAAGCCTTGAACAAAAAAACAGTCCACTGCAGTTTAAGATATTTGGATGACTTCTTTCTTAAAAACACACCACAAGCACGTTTACTGATAAACAGCAGGTTGTTGGAACATTGTTAGACAGGGATTATATATAAAAGGTACTTGTGTAGTCCTTCTAAATTTTCTCCAAAGCGATGTGTTAAGAGGCTTGAGGCTGATTGGCCAGAGTAGCATTAACTTTTCTTAGAGCAAAGCTGTCTGTGATTGCCCAATCAGCTTTAAGAGGCAGATGCTATTAAATAAGCACCACATAATATAAAAGTTGATTTCAGCTTTATCTGATTTCCCAGGACTTGATGTGGCTGGGCTTAAATGTGCACTGTGAAAAGAAAACAGAGCGCCTCTCACTTTGAATAGCTTTAAAATTCTCGCTTGTAACACCAGAGGGTTGAGAGGGAAGGCAGTAAACATAAATTTCATGGTCTTTGCTGCTATAGTGAATTATATTTTCCAGAGCAACAGTTAAACAGTATATTGTCACACTTGATGCCCAAATTTCTCTCATATATCTGTTCAAATTTAAGCTAAAGCCTGTATCCAGCTAAGTGTTTCCTCTGAAAACTTTGGGGAACAACTAGTCTGGCTCTGTTTGAAGGAAACAAATCCACCCTTAGCTTTTCTATAGCTGTCTGAACACTATACATGGTAAAGAGTTCACCTTGAAACATTACAAGGCTTTATGGGCCAAACTATGTCTTATATCTAGGAAGTTACTGGTGGTGGTCAAGCAACAACATTCCTGTGTAGAATGCCAAATTGTTATTTCCATACATTAGCTTTTGTAGTGAATATATAAAGAAAATGTTACATTTTAATGATAATAATGCTATTTTTCAATGCTTCTAGTCCTTTTGCTAAGCTGAGCCAACCAGCTGCAGACTTTTACCCAATAATTTTGAGGCATTTATAGGAGTGGAATCAAAATGTCATTGTATTTTAATTACGACCAGAGAAAATTCCAAACGAAAATTTTTGTTAATTTTGGAAAACTGGATTTTGAATCGATTAAACTATTTTATGAACAGAGAAGAGAGGGGCAAAGTGTTTTCACTATATTCAATCTGCAGAAAAATCACAGGCGTGACTCCTAAAATCCTTAATATCATCTGCCCTCATATTTCACTGAGGTCTTACCCCTCCCAGACACAGACAAGCAGTATCAGAGGACAGACAGATTGGGTGCTGCTTCGCCTCCGCTCCTACAACATTATCTTCAAGATAAGGGGCCAAAAACATCCGTACATCTTCCTTACAGTTTCTGCCACTAGCAACATGTTAAAGTGCTGATGGATTCTGTTTTTGTGATTTAAGCTGAGCAAGACAGACCACAGAACACTCAGTTAAACTAATCGGTAATGGCGTTCTCTGTGAAATTTGCTAGATATGATGTACTACTGCAGTATTTTATGTAGAGTAAGCCTCGCACCAGACTCAGTCTTCAAATATTGCATTTTAAATGTCAACATTACAATGCATGTCAGCAACTGATTGTTTGGTAGCTGAAAGTAACTTGGCCATGTCTGCTTTGATTAATTCACCATTTAGCCAACAAACTCGTCATTATTTTGTTTTAATGAGAATTTAGCTCCTGGCATTTGTTCTCATGTTCTTCCCCCCTAAAAAAACAGTAGTAACAGGCGACCCAGCTTCAAAACTTTAATTTTGTCTTTTAAAGATGTGCTTTGTGGTTTACCTTAATTATACCATTGTGGAGAGGGGTTTAGGCAGATTTCTTTGGCCAGTCTACTTTGGCAGATAAGTAAAGAAACTTGAAATCCCATCTGCCACCTGAAAGCTGTCAACCTGAGGGAAACGCTGCATGCAGACACACAGAAACTGCAAAGACAAGAAAAAAGGGATGCAGCAAAAGGAGAACAGAAGGGTGGACGGGAGTGATGTGGCTAGCTGGGGAGCCACTGTGTCTGAAAGTCATGTGTGCATAACTAATGCAAAGGACTCAGCTGTACACGGTCAATGACTGCACTACCTCCCTTAAGGCCAATATACAATCACTAAGACAGGAGGGAGCAGTCAGCAGAGGGAGGAGAAAGAGTGATGGATATGAAGTAGGAGGGAGACGGGAAGGACATAGAAAAATGAGGGTGGGGGTTCTCATAGTGTAAAACTAAATAAAGGAAGTCATAAAGGACATAAAAGGTTAATGAGAGGATGAATGAGTGGTGAGAAAAAGGGCAGAGGGAGGAACATGGAGGAGCTGAGAGGAGAATCTTGAATAACATAGCAGACACCTGAGATCACATAAAATAACATGGTATGTTAGAAGACAGCCTTGGACTGTCTCAGCTTTTTACCTTCAGAGTGCCAACAAAGATGACATTTTGGTGGTTGAAAGTGCTGGTGTTAGTGTGGTTGAAAGGTCAAAGCAGATATAAAACGCATCGGTGTGGATGGGATACAGAGGAGTTGAAGTCAGGAGTGAGGGTAGAGATGGAAAAAAGAAAGGAGTAATGGGCAGCTGTGAGAGTTATTCCGGTCCACAGGAAGAGGTTAGAGGTTGTGGTCCGACACAGAGTGGCATCTCTGAGGCTGGTGTCTCAGTCACAGACACTGGAGTGATGTCTTTGTTGCAATGTTTGATTCCTGATAAGCAGAGTTGAAGGAGGGGAGACATCTGCTACCACGACTTATACTCAGCACATTTCCACCTGCCAAAATCTGCCTTTAAATATACTCTTTTTTTTTGTTCGTCTGTCTAACTATCTGATTGTCTATCCCTGTGACTGTACATGGATTTTTATGTACAGTCTGTGGTCCATCCATCCAATCATTCTCTTTATTAGTCTTTATATGGCTATTAGATAGAGATTAAGGAACCACAGAATCAATATTGAAATTCTCATGATGATTAATTTTGTTCCATTTTGTCTTCTTCTTTTCAGACACAAACACACCTCAGTTTCACACACATACAGGAAGGAAAAGTCTCTGTGAAGCCATCCCACTAGAAAACACACTGTTGTAACACTTCTCGTTACAGCGATGTCAGTTTATCACTCCATCCTCCCCCATCCATCTGTCATCTGTTTATTTTGAGGTGATCTCAGGCCAAGACTGAGGCTATTGCCATTACCTTTTGGCTTTAGTACAGTCAGTCTTGAGGTTATGTCACTATGGATTCACAAAATCATATTTTCATTTAATATAAAATGTCTTATTCATTTCCATTTTATTTGATTCAATTTTGTAGTGCCTTTCAGAAATGCTTTTTAAGCACATGCATGGCATTTTTGTTATCATCTTACAGTATTAAATTTTCTTTGTTTTGATAGATAGACTAAAAAACTATAAAACAATAACAGAGATGTATTGTGTAAACGTATATTCAAGCTATTGTACAGGTCAGGGAACTAAGAGTTCAGTGCAACATTTTTGATACTATGTTGATTATTCATGTTCTGCAATAACAGTTTGAACTGGGCTAACCTTATTCATTTAATAAAATGTAATAAAAACCATGCATGGAGAAGAGTTTGACTGAAAGATGCACCTGTAAATACTACCAGGTGAAACTCTTGAGACATAAAAGAGCACTATGAAGCTCTCTGTCTTAGTGCCACATTGCTATATATACACTTAGCCTAACTGGTACATAAATATCTGTATTGTGTGTGTACATAACCATGTGTAAAGAAACAAACAGCACTATTTTAAGTACAATTATTTACCCTTGTTTTTTATAGGAACATCTAGACCATGTAACACCATGTCCCCACCACTTCACTTTTGCCTTCAATGATATGTGAAAACAATTAATGGCTTGCAAATAACACTCACAAGTCACTTTTAAACATATTAAAATGTCTTAAATTGACTATACTTTTAATACATGTGCTGTGCACTAAATGAAATCTAAGTAAATTACCTTGTCAGTGATTGTTTTTGCCTGAATCAGACAATGATTTTCATCTACAATGGCAGCTGTTTAACAATGAAACGTAAAGACCCCACTCTACTTCAAGACCTCATCTACAAACTATCAAACAACAAATTTTTTCATAGAGAGACATCTAGCAGCAGGAAGGACATTTTGCAAACTAGTATATTAAAAGAAAACTCAAATAGGAAGTCACTATAAGGTCACTGCAGTATGACTCAGTAGTTGAGGCAAAGTTGGATGTTAGATGTCAGTGTTTCTCAGATTGTGGCCTGGAGGGAAGAAATGGATGGTCTAAAAGATGGTGGGGGGGGGGCTTGAAGTGGGGGGCTGGAGCTGCTGGCCTATTGCGACGTTGACAGACTGACTACCAAATCACCCGTGTCATGAATCAGGACTGGAGAGGGCTCTGGAGCTGACAGATACTAGCTCACACAAGCACACTGACAGGCTTAAGACAAAAAAACACACCAACACATAGTCTTAACCTGTGAGCAAAAGTACGTGCGCCCCACAAAACATCCTGATTTAAACCCAGGCTTTTTAATTCAAGGTCACAAACCTGTTCAGTCAATACATGTGCTAACATGTCAGTGTGGACAAAAATTGTGACATGCTCTGTAATTTTCAGCCTGACTGTCAACAGGCAGTCACAGAAGCGGACATATGCTCCTCACTGCAGGACGTAAAACTCCAACACACAAGCACACACAAACACACGCCAGCTCACTTCTCACAGTATGCTGTGCATACAACTGACACAAACCCGGTCACAGGGCCTTCACATAAATGTTGGAGCTCAAATCATGAGTAATCGACACCCCCCACGCGCCAACCTACACAGTCCGTGTTTATTTTGCTAAATGTTCCATTCTTGCTCACAAATATGATCCTTCAAACATGGATAAAAACTTATATTATCTAACATAAACTGTACCCAGCAATGAACTTGGCCCAGCAGCACAGCTGGGGATGGAAATCCCATCACCATCATTTCCTTCCTCACTGACGAACAGAAAGACTGATGAACCTCAAACCAGAACAGGTTTCACTCTTGAAAGTTCATTTGAACTTTACTTCACATTTAAAATATACCTTTATATGTGCATTATTTAACCATTTAAAACAGACATGAATGAGTTTTTCTTTCGGATCACATGCCAATTTGTGTTTTTCTCCACGTCTCATCATATGTAGTTTAATATTAAAATACAAACAGCTTTTGCTGTAACTACATGCAATTTCTATTGAGAATAATGAGAAAATCTGTGTGTCCCTCTCCACCACGAATGGAAACTATTTCAATGTTTTCTTTAAGGATTAGGTCTCTCATATTAGAGACAATACCTGCAGCAGTACATATAATCTTTCCTTACCTGAACACCAATTAACTGTCAAGAGTTCATTGTTTTTTATTCTCACCTTTTAACTCCAGAGATCTGGAATTAGATAATTCAGTAGCTAAAATCTTGCACCTGTTCTCTTGAGTGCAGTCCTACCAAACCGTTCAAAGATATCTTTATTTACAACTTTAGACTACTTAAATAATAGCCCCATGCAGACTGACATTCTCCATGCGTCTCTTTTATTAATCAATGTGTGATTAATAATTAGAAAATACTTGAAAAAGCTGTACACGAACAACTGGATGAATGTCTTTGCACTCACAATATAGATGATTACACAGCACCAATCATAGCTCGGAAACAGCTCTTTGAATAATAAACAATGTCAATGCGGAACAATCATTCAAAATGCAGCAGCCAGTGTCCTTTTACACATACTTAGAAACATGAAGATATAACTCCACTTCTAAAATAACTTCACTGGCTCTCAGTACAATACTTACCTACTTACCTGCAAAACCCTGCTAATAGTCTATAAAGCACTTAATGGTCTGAGTCCTCAGTACATTTCTGACTTGCTAATTGATTATAACTCAGGCTCTTAGGTCATCAGGGAGGTCTGCTAGTTGTATCTTGAATTAAATCCAGGTCTGGTGAGGGTGTCTTTAGTTACTGTTGTCCTGTTCCAGACCAAGCTTTCTGCTGAATTAAACTTACAATAAGTCACATTTCTTCATTATATTGTCACAAAAAATAATATTGTATTTTTGCCTTATAATTTGCTAAGTTTACGCTTATATTATTCCAAATTTTCCCCCAAATATTCAAACACAGAGAATTACGTAATTTTATTCAAAGTAGTGAGGACGGGAGTTGGCACTTACAAGTTAAAGACATAACCTTGTTCATTAATATTTGCTCCATTGTCAGATAAAGACATCTGGCCATGTTAAATGTCCATAAAAATGTGCCTAAAATGGGGTACTCATGTGTTTGCATATTTGCATAACGGACCCTGTTTCTCGTACAATGTATGTGATGTTTCTGACTTTTGATGCTATTTGCTTTTTCTAAAATGTATTTTGGTGTAAGCCTCCTCAATTCAGTTTCTGCATTGAACTAATATTTATATTCAAGTATTCATTTAATTTTCTGTGTTCTTATAATTATGCCTATACTTCTTATACTTTGTCTTTCAATGTAAAGCACATTGAGTTTATTTATAAATACAGGTAAAAACCACTGCCATTGCCATAGTATCTTCACAACACTGGAAAACAAACTGATGACTGAAAGATAGAACAGAGATGTAATAGTAGGGATGTAATGAAAAACTGATCTGGATTGATATATCAATTTAATTATCAACAAGACAATATCACTAATGTACAGGAAAGAAAGATAATGGCAAGCAGGTGATGAAAAGACAGTTTCAGTGAATGAAAAAACACATTTTTTTTTAAAATAATAACACTGCTATATCAAAAGTGTCATGATTTTCATATGGTTTAATACTTGATTCAAGTGTCTGAAACCCAAAGACAGACCCCAAAGCTGGCCACAAGAAGTGATCTAAGAAAAAAGTGAAAATGTAGAGATGAGAGCTTTCCATCTGACACTGAGAACATCTGTGTGTGTCGGTGCATACATGCGGCAGCTGTATGAGGTGCAGTGTGCACCACGTGTAGCCTCCACTGTGCATATCGGTGTTAGTGACAGCAGGTCATCACTAATCACCCAGTGGGTGAAGAGTCAAAGCAGTGAGTGGAATGCTGAGAGAGGGATGGGAGCTCAGAGGGGGTTAGGGAGGATGAAGGAGGAGAAGGCAAAAAGGACGAACACAAGATGAACTGAGAGACAAGCTCACAGGAAGGCAATGCTGCACCCAGCTGTTCTTCTGAGTTCACAACAACCACCATGACTACTGCTCCTAAAAATAAACAATGATAAAGCAATAATGTCAACAAGAGCATTACCACATTATCACGCTCTGCCTACAGAATGATCCTTGTTTGTGCAATTTTAATATTCACTAAATTTTGTTTTTTAGACACATTTATTCTTGTAAAGTGCTTAAATGGTTTAAATCAGAGTTAAATGCAATGAAGATGCCAATTAATTAAAGTAAATATGACTTTAATAAACATAATCGGTGATTATCAAACCAGAACCACAAAATCTTCTTCACATGCCACCATAAGAGAATAATGGCATTATCCTTAGCCACAGTTTGCCATTACTGATCTGATGGATTTCACTGGAGGGTGACCACTCTCTGAGGCCGATCAATACGAAGCCAGCTCCTTATGATTCAGCATTCTGCGCAGGTTCACAAGGGGCGTTTTTGCCCACGAGGAGCCGTTCATCAAAGGGACAAAGTCCTGATGCCAGGGTCAGGAGCTGAGGCACAAGGTTCAGGAGGGGTTAACACACAGCCTGTCAATTTATTGCTGCAGCCAAGTGGCTCGTCCCCAAAGGCAGCTGAAAACAGTTTTCCATTTTTCTGCATTTGAGGGACAGAGTCTCAGAAGGATACAGAGAAACTGTAATCCTCAATGAATCCTAATGTAAATTTATAAACACATTAAAAAGCGGCCGTGGGCCAAAGCAGTCAGTGAGATGATCACAGTGACATAAACACAGACACAAACAAAATCAGA
>JAQNCA010000013.1:8552975-8580533 GCA_029783725.1 Acanthurus tractus
CATCAGCCGATTAAGCCGATTATTTGCTTGTAACTGAGCAAACTGAGTAAACTCATCACATTCTCAACCTAACTTTCAACTCAACACATATTGACAATTGTTCAGCCCCCCCCTTGGCATCAACGCTTGATACCTCCTTGGTGTCCACTGTGACAAGCAAAGTCCCTTGCCACTGAGCCTTTTAACATGTTGTTGACCTCTGGAACGGACACATTGTAGAAAAGCGACTATTTTAAAAATGCCTAACAATGCAAAAGAGTCTTAGCCCGGTTAGGTTTAGGCACATGATTAAATATCTTTTAATCAAGTGACTACATGTAAATAATTTCAGTCAAGAATACTGTGATTAGATTCTATGCTATCATCTTGAAATAAATGTTACATAGCAGAGCAGTGATCTGCTGTAAAAAAAAAATGAGACCCTGCACTCAATTTTTTCTTTCTTGTGGGTACAACAAGGGTGTGCTCTAGAGCCAATGCTGCAGCAGAGAGGCTGCTCTCTACTGCTAAAAACATAATATTTTTACCACAGCAATGCACTCCTGCTCATTTTGTTATTTGCATAAAGGCAAGAGACAGATTAACTAATACATTTGTTAATGCTGCCAACTTTTTTTTAAAAAAGGCTGACAATTATTCATCCTTATTGCAAGTTATGGGTCATATTTTAGTGACATGTATGAATGGTTATCCACACATTACAGTGCAGAAAGACTGATACTAATGCCCTAATTTCTGTTCATTCAATCAAGTATCTGGGTTGTATCAAGACTGAATTGAATTGTAAAATTTCTGAAGATTCACATTCCTGGGATAAACACATGACAGCATGACACTGGATAAAAAAAGGAACACAAAAAGGTTGGAGAAAAAGACCTGGGGAAAAAGGAAAAAAAAGAGTGGAGAAAGACAGTCAGGTGCAGAGAGACAGATACTGTGAAGAGCAGGGATAGCCAAAGAGACAGAAAGATAGCTGATTGACCAAAGTGCTGAAGGCATGGTGAAAAACAAACAGTTGCTTCACCTGCCCTCTTTCCATCTAAGAGCTTAAAATTGAATAAGCAATTAAGTATTTATATGTGTGAATTTTCCAAGTCATTGCTTCTGTGTAGTAGACAGCAAAGGGAGATACTGCAAAGAGGCATACAATGCTGTTGTCTGGACTGCTCAATTCTTTTTTTTTTTTTCCCGACATACTTGTCACAGGCATAATGACCAATTTTCAGCCAGAAACACAAAATCACACCGAGGGAGACAAAGGGAGGACAAAGATAAATTCAAGAGAGAGGGAAGTAGCAGACGGGTGACAAAGATTTAGAATCGACTGAGGAAAAAACACTCAATTTGAGCTCGCCAGTGACTCTTTACTTCTGTGTCCCAAGCCTGGCAGCCATCAGTGAGTGCTGATGCAAGCTCTCTCAGAGCAGGGAGTGTGAAGTGATACTAGTGAATGAATAGCAGCTTGTCTTGGGATATCTGGAAATTGATGATGTTATACTTTGTCCTTTTCAGTAGTTTCACAACTTGAAAACCACTGCTGTTTTTTGTAAGTATTTCCCTTATCATATAACTGTGATCTTAAATAGGGTAAGTTAAGTTTAAGATAAGTTTCTGTGTGTGTATGTGCACACTGTCCCCCAGCAATGATAGGTTAATGAGTGATGAGCATGAAGAGAGAGAATCCATTCCATCTGCCATTAGGCAGCAATCCCAGAGACAGATAACACCCTTTCTAATCATACGTGCCTGCATGCACACACGCACTGACGCGCGCACACACACACTCACTCTAATGCACACACCCTCATTCACGCACATACACACACACATGCCTCAGTGGGTTCAATAAAGATGTAACTACCTGTCAAAAACCCTTACTTGCAGAGCATCAAGAAATTATTATAATAAATGTCCTAAGTGCTACATGGTTGACGTCATAGGTCTGTGAAAGGTAGCAGAAACAGACGGATAAATGAATAGATGGATAGGTAGGTAGATAGACGGATAGACAGACAGATAGATAGACAGACTGATAGTCAGCGAGAGGTAGAGATTCTAATGCGTCAGTTGTTATGTCAAAGATTATTTTATTTTAAATATTAAACTTGCCTCATGCAGCCTCCAAGGAAGCAAGCAAGAACCGTTTGCAATGAACATGAGGCCTTCAACGACACATTCAGGTCTTAACACTGAGCTAAAGCTTTGTCTACTTAAAATATGCACACTTAAAATCTGCTCAGTTAATACAAGATTTTTCTTTAAAGTTGGTACAAATATGGTTGGTAAGACATAAAACACAGCAAACTAACTCAATCCACATCTCACTGGGCTTTAAAGCTAATATTAATTGCAGTGCACTTAAAAAAACTTCATCTTATTTTTTACCATTGCACTCAAAGTCAGTAAAACCAAGCTTTGTTCAAGGCCTGAGATCATCCCCAATACAGCCTGTACTACATGAGACAAATACATAGTTACACTACTATTTTAAGCACTTCAAAATCTATCATAACTGTAGCTAATGAAAGGGAAGTATCTCACAGCACCATCACTATATGAAATCCTTAATCATGTATTGTGTCCATTAGCCAGCACACGTACTGCAAAATGTGTTTAGGCCAGCAGAGGAAAGTGATGGAGTCAGGGTGTGCCTGAGAGCGGCTGCTTCAGTGCATTAGTGGGCTCCTGCAGGCCACATGATCCATGTAGACCTTGAGGAGCATTAATTCCATTACATAATGCCCATCTCCAGCTCTGAGTGTGTGTGTATGTGGGTGTGTGTGCTCTTGGTGGGCATATCAGTGTGTGTGGTATTGTGCCAGTCTGCATCACTTTCACTTTTCCTCTAATGATTCTTAGGAATTAGCAGCCCTAACAGACTGATTTTGCTAATGACCTGTGATGAGTCCACTGCTTCATTAGTATTAGGTATGTAAGTACCGGATGTAGATCAGTGATGTAAATTTGATGTGTTTTGTAGCTGTGGTATAATATAGACAACTCTTTTGATGTCAACGTATGCATGTTTGCGATGCTGAACAAATCTCAGACAATTCTGGAATACAAATGCTGTCTGACTCATGTTTTCTTATTGATGTACTCTCATCAGAGGCAGCGTGAGCTGATGTGAAAAACAGCACCCGTATAAACCTGACACTATGTAGAATGCATTGAGAGCTTAGCTAAAGCAACAAGCTTTTATCTCTCCGGCATTTCTTGTCTAGCTGGCGATCTCTGTAGCAAGTTAGAGATATCATCACCCACCATGGCTGCTGCCCTTGTCCATCTCCTTGCCCCTTTATCGCCCCAGCATGTGCAATTGTCGCACCATAATCACCATGATAACATTAGTCATTTTAGAATTACTTTCCGGCAGACCAACATTTCACAAAAAACTTTGTCACATTGGTTGGCCTCGCTAACAATGGTGATAGATATTCTGATTAACAGGTACAGGCTAGCAGATGAGCTGTGACTCTTGCAGAATTCAATGACTGAACATCACGGGTCATTAGCACAGTGACTCCTTGGTCCCTTTTGCCGAAAAACAGAAATACATTTTTGGAAATTTAATGCAGAAGAAATATTTCAGGACAAAAAAGAAAGGATTTTAGTTACACGTCTTCAAAAGATGGAAAATTAGGATTACACACTTGCAAAATTGAGATTCAGGGCTGGACTTTACAATGTCAATAAACCAAATATTTACCTTAAACTACAATTTTTATCATTGTTAAATATTGAAACCTTAATTATTATTAGCCAATTATTTATCCAAATACCAAACTTATGCAGAAACTGTGAGATTATACAACTTTGGCTAAATAACATCTCATGGGCTATCTCACGCACAGATTTATTTCTAAGATGTTTCCAAGATACCTTGACACAGTTATGCTTGTTGGGATTGCAAAGTAAACTGGCATATGTTAAACTCTTTGTAGATAGACTACTGTGTAATGATTTAAGGAATGGACAAGTTTAAATTATTTTATTATTCATTACATCTTCATTCCTGAGTACAGGGCTGGGCGATATGGCCTAAAAAAAAAATCTCTGATTTTTTCACAAAAAATCCTGATTCATGATTTAAATCGATTTTTTTCACCACCTACCTAAAATCAATTTGCAGATGACAAAGAAATTGTTGAAAACAAGTTGCAATATTATTTTGTCTGAAACCTGAACCAATTCCAAATAAGTGAAGATATGTTTCCTTTCTTCGGAGTGAAATCTGCACCGCTCGCTGCCATGTTGTTTGAGAACGAAGCACGGGAGGGAGGGGGGCGCACACTCTGCGCTCTCTGAACTACGGGAGCCCAGCAGGCAGGCATTGGTGGCGGATGTTGATGAGAAAATAGATTTTTATTAAAACAAATCGACATTAAGTACAAATTTGAATTAATCGATAAAATTGATTTATAGCCCAGTCCTACCTGAGTATATACTTTTTTTTATACATGGAATATATTTCTACATTATTATATCATCATATTTATCACCCTAATTATATGACAACCACCCAGAAACCATCAGTACCAGACTTTAAGATTAATGAAGCAAAAATTACTTTCCTGGTATCCATCAACTGTGTCTGACAAGGCAAACCAATCGGAAATCACTATGATCTCTAGATTAAAATGTGTGACAGAGTCAAGTCCTAGATAAAGCCTTAGAGAAGTTTGATAAATATCGACCATCATGCTTCTATTCTGGAATCTTCCTGTGTTGTCTGAGCAAGTACGGATCCGAGGCAACATCAGATACAGTATCAGAGCAGGTGCTCTGCCAGCACACAGTAGTGGTGTGTAGATAGATGGGTGTCTCTGGTCTCAGATGCACTGTAATCCTAGGCTGGCAGGTAAATATAGCCTGTGGCTGCTTCAGGCTGGGCTGAGTGCTGCTTTTGCTCTGTTCGACCTTGGCTCATCCTGCCCTTCGTTTTCTCAAAGGGGATGGAAAGGCACCAGCCTACATTATTACTGTACCTATTACTGTTGCCTTACAAAAAATATGCATACTATGTCTCCAAAAATGTTAAAGAATTGTTCCAATGTAAAATCTTTCTGCCCACCCTGCATCACCCAAAATTGTATTCTGTAATTTAATAATTAAAGCTGTATATCAAGTAAAGGCCTCAAGTTGTAAGTGCACAGTCTCATGATAACATCACAGAAAACATTTCTTGCATTTTATTACTAATTTAACCTGTAATAGTGAATTAAATATCCATGTCCCGTAACAGAGAAGACCACAGAATATTCAACTTGAAAGTTTTATAGTTCAACAAAGCTTTTTGAACTTTTTTGTTTCATAGTTTCAGTTTTAGGTAATTTTGCATAAGCTTCCAGCAGAGCCTTAATGCCTCAATCCAGTCTTTCCCAAACTTAGGATCCTGACACAAAACATGTCACAGACCTTTTTTCATTGGCTAATTGAGTAAAATGCATAACAATGCTGATATGCATATTCATTTACCCTTATTGAAATTGCAAGAGAGAGGACAATGCACACAAACATTAAACCGAGTGTACACATAGTAACTACTACTTAACATTGGTGCGTTCAGCTCTCACACACTATAAACACATTATGACCTGTTGTGTTCTTTTACAGTTATTAATGTTGATATTGTAACAATTCATGATGTATCAATCTACTCTTAAAGCACATAGAAACATACTTTATGTCCTACACGGTAAATCTATATGATATTTCCTGTTCATATCCCCCCTTTCATCAAATCTGACAAAGCCTGGGCTTAAATACACTAGAATTGCATCCCTGTGACACATCATTATCAATGAATTGATGATATTTACAGAGAAAAGAAACCTAAACTGTTGAAGGCAGCAGTTTAGTAGAATGTTCCTGAAAAGCCAACACGTAGAAAATACTCAGAGCATTCATGTGAGTTATCCTCTTGGCTTCTTATAGTTTCCAATTGTCTGGCCTGAAGAAAATCAATCCAAATCAAAATGTTCATGCAGTTCACAGCGGTCAGAGGAGTAATGGCTCAAACAGCACTCAGTGTTACACTGAATGATTAGACTGTTTTTCAAAAAGATTGGATGAGAGTCTTGCCACTGTGCACTGCAATAGCATGAATTATCTAAATGATCTATCCAATTGCTTCCAAGGCTCTGAAATATAAAAACAGCCAAAAATGGATTAAATTTCTCTCAGTCCAAAACCTGTTTTTTATGCAGATCATACACATGTAAATATCACCATTAGGCATTGCTTAGAAGTATTTTTGATGTCACTGGCTTTCTATTTTGTTTTGTCTGAGGACAAAAGTGGACACAGCAGCAAAGAAAAAGAGAGACAGAAGAGAGTTTTGGCTGGTTAGGGCTGGGTATCCATAAGGTTACATAAAAGTGGAATGAGGTACCCTGAGGCCCCTCTTTTCCACTCACACTCACACAAACTGTGTGTGCATGTGAGAGCACATAACAGCTTTTTTTCAAAACATGAGCAATCACACACACACACACACACACACACACATATGCACAAGGAGCATTCACTTTCCATTAGCAGACCTTCGTTACAGCAGACCCATTGTAATAAGTGCACGCTGGAGGAAACAAGATAATGTAAAGGCCAAAAGAGCTTCATGCTGAGGTACCACAATAAAAGGTTTCATGTCCCAGACTGGTCTATTCCATTGGATAGAAAGAATAGGACAGAAAATTAACCTTTGAACAACTATATGTTTAAAGATGACTGACCACTTTTTCTTTTAACAAGGCCATGTTATTGTAACCTCAATAAATGAACTGATTATTGGTACGCACCACACCCCTGCTGACTATGGTCCAAGTAACTGTTTATTTCTAACTTATTTAGTGGTGCACTAAGCAGGATTCAAATTTGCAACAAGAATTTAAATCTCTAGAGGTTGGAAATATACTTTCACTGCTTTTTACTGTAAAGATCCACACATATTTCTAAGGAATATGTATCGGCCACATAAAAATACCTTCTTTTTTTCTCTAAAAGTGCTTGCCGTGCTTTTACCAGTGAGGTCAACCCATATATATTTAATGAGACAGATTGTTATCCCTATTAAGGTAAATTTGTCGGATCTGATCCCATGCACTATCAGAAGTTAGCCAATGATATAGGGTCTAATCAGAAGCAGGGACAGAAATTCTTCGTTGGAATATCCCTAATTCATTGCAGCATAAATCAATGACAGTCCCTAGACTGTTGTGACTAGTGACTAGTAACCATAGCAGTGATCAATGATGAAAGGCATAATAGTAACAGTATAGCCAGATACTATATCATATGATCAGAGGGGCAGAATACATACTTTTAATGCAGCTGAGCACTTAACTCAATTTTTTTCTCACACTGTTTTCACGATGCACCTTTTGATGTCACTCTACTCACAAATCCTCTTTGCAAAAATATAGTACTTAGCACACAAAAGTACATTAATATATGATATTTCAGTTTACACCAGTCAAATTTCTGCTCTTGTTCTGTTCTTTTCGTTAAAAAAATGTTGTTCTTGTTTTTTTTTATTCATTTTTAAGATATGAGTGAGGAATGACAGGAAATATAAGGAGAGAAAAAACTATATGACAGTGGTTGTAGATCTATTCCAAACTAAGGACTCTGCAGCTGTATGGCATGCACCTCAGCCAGCAGAGCTAGCAGAGCGCCCCTGTACTTTCTTTTCAGGTTCACTAACTACATTACTGTCCAGCCCATACAGAGTTAGGATAGGATCTTTGTTGGCACTGCAGTGGATGACCTTTGAGCAAGGGGAGGAGTGGGGAAGAGAGATGCCATGCTGCCGAGTTTGATTTACATCGAATAGAGCTAATTAACATCCCCAGAACATTAAGAACTGCCCGGGCCTCCTCTTTCCCTCTCTTTCTCTTTCACTCTCTTTGACTTGCTCTCTCACTCCTTCTGGCTGCACGGCAACAATCTACTTGAGGAAGAAAGGCAGATTTAGAGAGATACACAGTGAACAGAGAGGCATGGTTGATGATTGGGGTGAGAGTGAGGGAGAGAGGCCACTCAGACAGAGGCAGTAAAGCAGGGACTGATTTTTATTTGCTACAAACTCTCCTTATTGCAGCATGCACTGTGCCTTAAGCTGTGAAAGACTGTAGAGAAAAATACAGTACTGTTGTGCATTGCTTTTATCCCTTTCTTATTTAGAATTATCTTAACACAAATAAATGAGAGCTCAAGCTGATACTTGATAACACATAAATATTTAAAATATTTTGTTGGAAGTAAATGATAGCAGCATGAAGATCAGTGGAAGGCCAACAAAGTGAAGGAACACTTAATAAGCAGTCAAACTGCCTTTTACATCTTAAATGATATGTGCTGTTGGGTAGAATAGCATTCATTTTCATATTCTTATTTTTCAATGGCTTTCTGTGACTGTGGGCTCTGTGACCTACTTTATCATTTTGATCAGTGATAATGACTAAAATGTCATATAATGCACTCAATTTAAGTTAAGTTATTTATACTCAGGCAGCCACATGAAGGGAGGTGCCATCCTTCTTCTTAGCAAAATGACCAAATGGCCCTCCCTGTTAATTTGCTATTCCTCATCTCCATTCCTTGGCAGCAAAGATAGTGCAGGGGCAGAGTGACTGCTTAATTGAATATGTTAGTCTGGCCTAACTCATTGATTCTTTATCTGGCTGTGGTTTTGCAAGTTAAAATCTTTGACCCTGACCAAGGCTCTGAAACTGTAGATAGATCAATGGCTCTGTCCATGGTGCTGAAGTAGCAGACAGAGAACTGTACCTCTTTCTCTCAGTTGCACCCTTCTGTCAGCTTTGTCTTGGATTTAAAATGGTCTTATTAAACGACACAAAGAATGAAGCACATATGCTCTGTAAAGTAGTATCACTTTCTTGATTAGAGTGACAAGAAGGAATGTTAAGCTCCAGAAGAGCAAGTAAATCATAAAGACAGAGTGCTACTTTTGCATTCTGATACAATTGTTATTATATTTCTATGATCTTTCAGTAGCATCTCTGCTTCTGGAACAATAAAAGTGACTTTGTTCTCCAGTCCTGTCTACTGGGCTGTGACTGGCTAGTATTCAAAAAGCCAAAAGCCACTCTTCTGGAAAACTCTCACCTGGGAGATGAAACTGTTGAACTTGCTATTTTTGTCAAAAAATTAACCTTTTGTTTTTTGTCCTTACCAAGTAGTTGTGGTGTCAAAACGGAACAAAACTGTATTGGAAACTGAAAATAATTTGAAAACAAAAAAATGAAGTCAAGTAAGTCTAAAAATATTAAGTTAACTTTGACTTCTGGTTTCACATGGGAAATTAACTTTGCTGTCCTGGGTGAAAGTCCTGTGTTAGGTCCATTCTACCACCATAAGCTCCTCTGTACATAAATAACCACCACATATCATAGTCCAGAAAGGCAGGTAGAACACTCTTTGGGAAAAAAATAACATCATTGAGGATCATTAAAATTAATCACACACAGAATATACAATATTTCATTTCAGGTATGGAAGAGTTTAAGCAGGAACGCTCTGTCCAATGTTATGTAATTCTCACATAAATTTGCATCAAATCATGTTTTTTTTTTATGTTTCAATCATTTGACTGCTTTAATGGACTTACTTTTTTAAATACCCTGCTTTTGCAAATCAACAATAAAACAAGGATATTCAGATTCTGCACACTGTTTATCACGGACAAACAATTAAAATCATAATTTTACCTAAAATATTGAGATGAAAAATATCAGAATACTTATGGATTGTACATTAAGGATATCATGAAGTGTCTAGCTAACTCCAGTTTTCCAGGGTCTTTGAAAAAAAAAAAAAAAAGAAACCAGTAACAATCGGAACATGATGCTGAGAGCCTATTGCATAGCCTCTGAAGCCCTTAGCAAATCCTACTGCTTTGCAGTCAGGTCAAACAATGTGTTTTATGTTGACAGGGCATTATATAACTTCTCTGAAGAAAACAAATTACACTCCTTGAGCACCCCAGCTTCCATGAGATTCAATTTCTGGGACTAGCTCTTTTCCTTCGCATCTGTCCATCAAACGCTTATTCTCTTTGTTGCACATGCACACAAACATCTTTCAGAGTGAAAAGATATTTCTATCCTCTGTTGCCACCAACTCCACATCTATGTGTGCACACAGAAATATTACAGAAGGAACAGAAAACAACTGAGAGCTGGCTTTTGATTTGAACACCAAGCCCTCCATATTATGTATTAATGTTGTAAATTCCACTAAGGGATAGAATTCATAAAAGTTTTTTTTTCTTTTTAATCTATTCAAAAAGTATCCTTCACAAGAGAATTTGTGCTTCCATAAATCATCATGCTGGCAAGCCTGAGTGCAAGGCGACACAACCAATAAATCTGCACCTAAAGGCACAGCCAGAGTAGGAGAGTGCAGGGGAGAAGTGAGAGAGAGCTCTCATGCCTACAGTATGATACCCTGCATGTTTAGTATTAACCATATTTAAATACCAATATTTTAAAGACCAACTATAACAGCAGCAAATATAGAAATGAAAGAGGCTTAACACCAACACTGAAAAATGTGTACTACAAACATGCCAACCAAAAAATAAACAGATGGGTTAAAATTGCATCTATTATTAGAGTGTACCTCCATCTTCCCCCTCCATTTTACATCTCCCCATATGAAAAAATCTGTAATATGGGGGAAGACATCAAATCTGAGACCAACACAGCTTTGTGAGAAGAATAAGAGCATGTACAGCATGATTAAAGTGATGTGATTTTCTGCATAATTATACATGTACGTGCAGTACACTGAACTTGCATTGCATTAATATAAATGAGCTGCACCTATATGAGACTGAAATGCTTGTCATGTGAAAGAACAAATGGACAATGCCTGTTATTTAACCAGCAGCCTAGATTGGTCACACCTCTAATGGCATCAAACAATATTAGCAGTTTTCCTTCCCCCATGGCTAAATATCTGACTGAGCAAATAAAACCTGTACCAGAGCGTATGTGCTTGACTGGACAGCCTACACGCACGTACAAGCTGAGGCCACAGGACCAACTGTGTAATTGTACGTGTGTAATTGCATCCCCACCAATCAAACATAATAGATGCAGTGAAAGAGAAAATGCTAGAGAGATTAAGAAAGGCAGGTGGAAGGGGAAAGATGGATAAAAGAAACACCGTCATCTCTCCTTTCTCTTAAGATAGCACAGCCATACCTTGCGCCGGCGGTCCCTGGATCGATTCCTCTTTTTTATCTTTTCCTCCTCCTTCTCCCTCTGCTCCTGGGCGGCGGCCTCCGCAAGGTCCTTGGTCTTGCGGAGCTGCTTGGCGGCTTGCGCCATGGTGCCGCTGCTACTGTTGCTGCTGCTGCTCCAGTCACCGTTGCTCCAGCCCTCCTCTCCTGTGCACTACCACCAGTCGTCCCTGTTTCCTCTTCCTGTGTCCCTCTGTCCCCCGAGCCCCGTCACTTACTACCTCTTCTCTGGTGGCCACCACGACATGTGTGTGTATGTGGTGAGCAGTGGGTACGTCTGCGTCCAGAAATCTGTGTGTATGTGAATGATGTTGATGCTACAGCAGCCACAAGACAGCCCTCAGCAGCCACAAAGAAAGATGCTACAGCTAGTGGTGCTGATGCCGCTTGCCTGTGCCGCGGCTGCTACTCATCCAGTCAGCTTGCACTGCGCTGAATTGCCTCCCCTCCCCCTACTTTCTTTCCTACCTTCCTCCCTTCATTCCTCTCTCCTCCCTCTCTCCCTCTGCTTGCACAGACCAGTCACGCAGTCCTGTGTTCAGCACAGTGGGGATCCTACTGCAGAGCTCCCTCTTTTTATCTGTCAAATGTCCTCCTCTTTCTACAGCTCTGTCTCTTTCGCCACAATTTTCCTTTCTGCAAAATGCTTTTCTTTCACAGATGCTGGGTTTTTTTGTCTTGCATGAGGAGGGAATAAAAGATGAGGCGCTGAAGCTGTGGAATGCCTTCAGATTATGTTTTTCTTCCTCTCTTTGACCATGGCTTTTCAATGGCACCTCCCTCCTGGAAACAGATGGGAAAAAAAGAAGAACAGTGAGAGAGAGAGAGATCAAGGCATGCAAAACAGAAATGAAAACCATCTTTTATCTAATATAGAGTGTATGAGCACTTGTCCTTCCACTACATGATTCTATGCACAGCTTGGTCACTTTTTGACTATCAAGGGCTGATCTTAAGGTGACAAGGCAATGAGGTGATACACATCAACATCTACACCAGCCCACTTCCTTCATGTTTTAGTGTCAGAAGCAAACAGGGAGAAAAACATCAACAACATGAATGCTTCATAAAAACTGCATGTCCTCTCCCTCCCCTTCCATTCAACCACTTTTCCTCTTTCCATCACATCAGAAGGGCCTGCATGGCTGTTTGATGCTGCAATTCAGTAGCAGATGAGTAAACAAGAGCATGAACAGATAATATGATTTAAAAATTATCCTGGCAGAAATATGGCGACAGGTCCATGTTTGGCCCCTACAAGGTATAATTTGTAAAATCTTTATTTTTAATGATAATTCAAATTATTTTCTAAAAATAAATCTTGTTTCACACAAAAACCACTGTGTAACTAACTACTTAAAAAAAACATATCTAATTTTACAATATTTGCTGCATTAAGATGAAAGCTTTTCTTGATAGTTACCACTTTGATAAAGCATTTTAGACTTGCATGTTTTTTTTTATTTTAATATTTAAAAACGCAACAATGTTATTTTTCTTATATGCAACTAAAAAATAACACAATCCGGCATATAGTGTGAAAACAGCGTATGACTCATCTCTTTTTTATCACTGAACAATTACATTTCACAGTTTCACAGTAAACTGTCAAACAGTGTATTTCCTCTCTGCAGCTCACTTCAACATTATTGAGAAAACACAATGACATCAAACTCTCTCTCATGAATCCCCTCCTCCAGCACCTGCAACATAATTTTTCTGCAGAAGGATGTGCAATGTAATGTGTAGCATAGCCTTCAACAAACAGACCACATGACACCACTAGGAGTACATAAATTTGACATTCATAGACACCATCTGTCAACAAATTAACACCAGATCCATTTCATCATTTAAAGCCAAAAGGCATGACATGAAAATCAATACTGTGGCTATAGGTGAATATTCAAATCTTGCAACAATTACAATTCAGTAACCTCTTACTTTTGCTGAATAATGTAACCCCTAACTTTTAGTGTTTCTGTGCTTCTATACATTTGTGTGGGCTACATGTTTAACTATGTGTTTTTATCTGAGTTGCAGCTTTGTGTTTTCTTGCACTTGATGCTCATGGATTTATTGAGCTGAAGGCAATAAGAGACACAGTGTAGCAGTGTTGTCTGAGGAGGAGGGTCAGGTGGAATGGCTTTCAGTGTAACCAGGCTAATTATTCTAAATTCAAGAGGAATGACCCTCAAGTGGACACATTTGTACTTTCAAGGCTATGTGAACATCATAAATTCTAAATCACCACAGGGTTTCTGTTCACAAGATTTATATTCCAAATAGGGTCCACACAGAAATGTGTCAAATGGTCTTAAGCAGCCACAAATCTTTAAGCTGACCAGTCAATCTGACACTTAAATGACAAAAACTTAATAGGGGAATCCTTCCGGTGCATAGATTTTTTTCTGGCTGTCAAATATAAATCCCTCTTTTGCATGACCTGGAGTCATATACCTCTGTTGTTTGCTTTGCATGCTGCTAAATTTTTATTAAACAGACAGTTACCCAGCTGGCTTTAAAATGAATTATTATTATTATTATTATTATTATTATTAATAAAGACAATTGAAAAAAAAATACTTCTTATTCTTGCCAACTGTCTCAGTTTCTGAGATAGACAGATACTGTGGCCTTATACCACAGTATCTGTCTCAAATGCAATAAGATCAATGCTAACATGAAAATCCATTAACACATGTTAAGTGCTTGACTGGGGCTGCATGTAAGTCATAAAATAATGCAGCCAAAAAAGCTAAGTAGCAGGCAGTATGCATGTGATAAGTTATCCTGCGAAGTGAACTAATACATATTTGCTGCCCTGTCGGTTGAATGGGCAAGTGCACCTGCCGCTAGTTTTAAGGAAATTCCTTTTTACAGACTTTGCTAACTATCATGACACTTACCAATGTACAAGCAGCCAGCTAGCATTGCGAGCTAAACGTAGACAGCAACATGAATATGAAGCGTCATCACATTACAGCTAACAAGGGCAGCAGGACGTAGGCTAGCTGAAATTAAGCTAAAAACAGCCCGAGGCTGTTCAAAAGTTAGCTTTCAGTGGGTCATAATAGTTCATTAATGTTTTGCTTGGTAGCTAATGAAATAAGTAGTCAGTAAAAAAGTAGGTAAAACAAATTTTGTATGTAAAAGGCGTCGAAAAAAATTACTCAAGCCGAAGTTTTGAAGCAAGCCTTCAAAACCTTAGTTACATATGCTATCGTCTCAAAAAGAATGGGAAATGCAAATAAAATACGTTATATTAACTTCCTTACCGTGATCTTCGCGCATACTTGTGAAGGTATTCGTATATAATGTGCTATTTTAGGTTCTTTGTGGGCCTAAATAATCTTTATTATCAACAGAAACCCACTGATCATTGAAGATGTGGTAACGTTACTCTCAAGGCTGTGGCTCGAGGCACACACCTGCATGCTACTACTGAACTACACAACAGCTCATCATCACGGCCAGCATCATTATCATGAGTGGGCCTCGCGCTTGATTGGGTGGCACGAGGATAAAATAATTCCTCACATCTGAAATGCTAAATACTAGTTTCGGATATCAGTCCTTTAAAGGTGTTAAGATGTACGCTGGGCTGCTATTTGTTTGTAAATTAAGCCTACACCATAAAACCGCTGACAGTACTGATGAAGAGCAGTTTAATAGTGTCGTCATATACAGCTAAAAAAACAGGATATAAAGGATGAGATGGAGCAGATGGTGCTGGGATCTATCATTGATGAACAGAATGACAATACTGAAGCAGTAGCTGGGTCAGGTCTGATTCCACCAGCTCCTCTGCCAAACTGTGGTGTGCTAAATCTGGAAAATGATGATGCAGCAGAAATGTTCATTTGCTGTTACCTGAAGAAGTTATGTTGTGACATGAGCTCGGTGTCTTGATAATCACACTCAGTGTTTTGGCAGAGAAAGCTGAACAAAGCCACAGTAAACTAGATCAACCTACAAACAGTTTGATGAGGTCTTGGGACACAAGATGAACCTTGTGAATGACCTTTAAAATTTAAATGCAAGTGTATTTATTGAGAATTTAAGGGGATTTTTCATGTTGGCACTGCAGACAAAGATCAATACACTGTTGTTAACTGGGAGATCTGCCAAAAATCAAACATTAACATATGCATATATGTATTATTGTTTGCTGTGTCGGCCACTCTAATATCTCAGGGCAGGGTGTTATGTATTTAAAAAAGAAAACAGACAACGGTGCCTTCACTTTTCTCCAAAGTGCTTTTGGGAATATTTAGCTTGTTGTATAAATAATCCCTAGGTTGCTGCATGACTGTAACTCAACAAATGAACACTTAGTAAAAATTAAATCTAATAGAAACAGAGCAGTAGTGCAGCAGCTACATGAGTGAATTATGTGAAATCTCTATTTTGAGTTGCAACGCTGAAGTCATGATTCATCAATCACCATATAGTGTATGTACCTCGAAAGTGTAATATTTATGGCCAGCATGTCACGGTCTACATTCCTGAGTAGATTAAACTGTTTCCCGTGTGTCGGTGATTCATGTTTCTACACAAGGCTTGCTAAGATTTACAAGTACATCGATGCTATTTAAAGAATCAGACGGCACTGCAACATCTTTGGCTGTGTTATGTTCACTGTGTTATAGCACCATCAGGTGGTGGCTGGTTGTTATTGCTACTAGTAGAGTTTCTTTTCTTAATGTGCTTGGAAAAATATTTGGGTTTTCATTTATAAATGTGGCAAAGAAAGGGATGTGGGCTTGGGTACCAATACTTCTCCTTTTTAAAGGTACATTTTTTTGTGCCATTAGGGGGTTCATGAAATAGATGGGGCAGAAGACACATGATTTTTAACAATTACATGTTATTTATTGTGACAACAGACAAGTTCTGTTTCAATTTACAAAGTTTTTATGGGATAATAAAAGTTAGAACTATAAACAGGTGCAATTAACACTCTTTACATTCAAATTGGCTATAAAAAATGTCCTTGAATGTTGATCTGTAAGCATAATACTGCTACCGGATCAGATGATGAACTTGAGCCAGGTCAGTGAAAATATATCCTAACTGCTAAACTATGGAGGAGACGTACATTGTAATCACTTCCCTTGATCTTATGAGTCATTATCAGTGATAAGCCCAAATTATTTTTCAGCTAAGTTGACCACCTCTTCAAACCAGTTCAGAACAAAGTCATGAGGGAAAGTATTCAAATGCTGAGGCAGGAGAGGCTAAATTCTACATCATTTATATATATTATTGTTATTGTCATTAAATTTTCATGTGCACTCAATATTATCATATATGCTATTGTTTCTGCAGTATATGTGCAATATATGTACATGTAGTATAAATGTATGTTTGTTCATTGCCCTGAATGACCTACTGTTTTGCTGTGTCTTTCCAGTTGTGTCACATGCCATCTGGACCACCTCCAAAGCAGAGTCAGTATCTTTGCCCTTGAAGATGACTTGCACTTCCCTCAGCATAAAAAAAAAAAACAAACTAAAAGAAAAAAAACCTGGGGCTCAGCCAGGGTCGCTGCGACCAATCTATTGTCCCATCTCTGAAATAAGGTTGTGAGTGTTGGAACAAAGGACGAGCCTTTCTCCTCACCTTGATGCGATGTTTCCTTAAATGCTGCTATCAGAATTCATCAGCTACATTCCAACATATTAATAAATTGTTGATCAGGTGTTTTATAAATTGTTTGTGATAGGGTCAGAGTTACTTCTTATAATCGAAGGTTTAGAGAGAAGATTGGAAAGGAATGACCCATTTCACCACAGCTTATCCATAATATTTATATCAAATTGATATTTTCTTTATCAAATGAAAAGCATTCTCTCTGTTGTTTTACTGTAATCAAAACTATTCTTTTCATTACTTGTACTGCTATTACAAGTATTGTTTTACAACTTTACACACTTACACACTTTAAACTGTAGATGTCAGCAAAGTTTCAACATATTCATCTGGCACACAGGCCACACAGACTGAAGGCATTTTGTGAATTTAGAAGCATATATTTATATTTATATCAAAGTACAGAAATGTAAGCTAATCAGGGAAAAATCCCCTGATTTAGATTGTGTAATGTTCTTCTTATTTCTGTCTTTATCATCCCTAGTTTTCTCTGCCATACTGGTGTTATCTTGTCTGACTTAATTAAATAATTTGTTAATTGTGTAACATAACAACTTAAGCATCCTCGTTCCAACAGTATACTTTTGTATAACCATTTGAAAACCGCTCAGCCACTCAGTAGAGTAGAAATCACAAATCTCTATATAAGGACACCAATGCAAATAAAAAAAGGTTCAAAAAAGGTTTTGAGTTTGCTCAGCAGTTGAACCACTGTAACAGGACAAAGGGAAGATGGGTTTTTCATAACAAGAACATATTTACGACCACTGGTGAGAGGAAAGAAAGGACAATCTAAACACAAAACCATAAAAAAAAAAATTCAATATACTGTGTGACATGATGTTGTCCCTGTGTTAAAATGGTGATACAAACCAGTTTTATTAAAACACAGTATTATCTGTATTCTTCTAAATGTAGTTTTATTGCATTTCTAAATGTTGACAGTACTGACAGATTTTTTTGTAACACGAATGAAAAATACTTTTGAAAAATACATTTAAAGCTCCTCTCCAAGCAAGTAAAATACTCTCTGACTCATTTACTTTTTCCTTCATTCATATATTCTGGATTTATCATTTACAGACATGATGGACCACTCCTGTTTGTGCTGCATTGGCCATGGAAAGAGCAACATGCATCAAGACGACCAGCCAGAGGACGAATCGCAAAGATTCAGTCAAAAATGTCTGAGGCTGAAACATAAATGGCACTCGAAAAAAAGTCTTTATGCACCAAAACTGACAATAAGCAGATGTATCAGAACAGAAATTGTAGTTAGCATCTCTTGACTGACAGTGGCTTAGTATGAGTACACAGTATTAGTGGTTGTGCTAACGCTAACACTCACACTTTGTGCTAACATATCAGCTCTGTGCGAAAGGTTTCAGGTTTGCTTGTCAACTATTTCACTTCATTTCAGGGAAGCGCACAGACATCTCCCCATCCTGTATAGGAATGTTAGAACGTCTCTCTAATGGTAAACATTGCACAGTTACAGTAATTGTAGTCAAGGTTTGACATTTTTGGGAAAATTTACATAAGAAAAACACATTTATCAGTGGGAAGAAACTTAAAAGGAATAGTTTCCCTTCATTAGCGTGAACACAAAATTAAACATAAAGTTAATACCAGGACATGGTTATCGTAGTTTAGCATCTGAAAGTGAAAAAAAATGACATTTTGTGGTTTTACGGAGGATTATGATGATGACAATTTCTTGGCACAGGACGACCTCATTGTGTTCTTGTTACCAGACAACCAGCAGAAGCTGCAGGAAGTCACAGCAACCGACCAACCGACCCATATAAACAACAGATTGTATTTTTCACTTCAGTTTGGTACAGATTCAAACATATAGCGTGTTAATTAGTTTGCTTTGGCAGTGCTGGCCAGCAGAATTTTATTTAATCTATATTTTATCTGAGATTTTTTTTCCAGGTTATTTATTTCCTTCTTTCTCTTATCCTTTATTTCATGCCAAGGTAAACTTTTCTAGCGTATAGCTTCTTAAGTACACGGACATGATCTCCTTATATAACTCAACAGCAAGCAGACATTTTGTCTAAATGTGAGACTATTCCTTTAAAAACTAATTGGCTTGCCTAACATATTCTTGCTCTGACATTTCAACAGATCATAAAAATTAGATTGGCTCAATTGATTTTTGAAAAAAGGTACAGAATCTCTCTGCCCTTTTTAAATCTCTGTCCGTGACTGCTCCTTTATTAGTAACCATTGATCATTAGAGCTAGGCATGCCAGATCCACTCTGTGAGAATCAAAGTGCCGGGGGGTGAAAAGCACTTGGTAAGCGCCCAAAAATGATCTCAGAGTCACCCCTGTGGAAGCCAAGATGCCAAAATACTGCAGACCAGCTTCCTGTCAAGGAGAGCAGCAATGCAAACTTTCTCTCTTTCTGTCTGAAATGCTGATGAGGAGACTAGCGCACACGACGATTCTGCATCGCATGTAATACAGTCTCCTTTTTCATTGTCAAAGCCCTTTTAGTGAGCAGCTGATGATAGCGCAGCTTGCATATTTATCAGCTTTACATAGTTATTGGATTGCTCCTCGTGCCTTATACTTGCTCCTCCCAGCAGAATCCAATTTTCTGTTGCTAGTGTCTGGGGGGAAAAAAATGAATCACAATAAAGGTGTTGATTAACTCTCAAAAATCACCACTGAATTCAGCAGTAGATATGCTTTTTCTCTGCAGCCTCACCTGCCTCATCCTGCCGGGAAATTTGCTGACCTCTGCGGCTTGGATTACCTGGCACGGGCCGAGGGACCGGATCAAGAGCACTTGAGGACAAGACTCGTGCTGCTCCTGATCAATCCTCATCGACTGTTGTTTTTTTAACAAGAGTTACATTACAGTAAATGTGTTTGCTTTGCAGTGGTTCTGCAAACTGCAACGGCAAATACCTTGTTCCATAGATTAGGAAAGCTGAGATGTAGAGGTCAGATCCTTGTCAAAAATGGCTGCCTGAACTATGACAAAGCAAGTGCATTTCCACATCTCAGCTCTAATCCTTAGTTTGTCACGCCGCAGTGTGGCACGACATGAAGCCATGTGATGGAAAGGGTCAAGGCATGGTGCATGTGAGGGGGTATTGTGGGACATGATGCATATGATGGGATGGGACAGGGAATGCCATGATCAAATTGAAGTCACAAGACATGACCCCACCGCCACGCATGTTAAACTACTAAAGCGATAGGACTCCTCACTCTGGAGATAGAATAGCAATGTGTGGCTTACCCTCACATTATGCACTATGTGTTTTTAAGCTTGACCAGCACAACAAACTGCGAATATTTTTACATTTTATCATCTTTTATGTGCTGAAGGAAAATGTTGGCAAACAGCTGTCAATTTACACATCCAGCAGACCTTAAACAGCATTCACTGGAGTTTTATTTCAGATAAATGTCAGTTTTAACTTTAATTTTATTACTGTTTTGGTCTCCACCAGCCTCTGATGAAAATAGCTGACTCTTTTGCTACCAAATGCTTTGCAATGTTTGACAACTTCACAACTATGTTTGCCAATCTGCATTAGGTGCTGAGCAGTGTGCAGTCTGAGCAGTCTTTTTAGTTAACAACAGGGACCGGCTACGCCTTAAAACCACAAAAAAGCCCCTTTTACGCAGCCTGTTCAAGACTGGAGTGCTGTGCTGTTACTGGGCCTTACTGCTCTGTGTAACATGTATAAAGACAGGCTGGGAGGTCTTTGTAGTTCCGCTTTAAAATCACACACTGCAGGTTAAGCCTAAATAATTTGGTTCAGTGCAAAAAAAAGAGGTAATGAAAAGGAGGATTTGCACTGCAGCCACATAGCAGGATTTCTGTGTGTGACTTATGAGAGTGATGAGAGTGAGCCAGAAACATTTAAGTTGCTCACATAAGTTAAAACTTACATCATGCATAGTCAGCTGACCAAATGTTTTTATAAATTCATAACTCCGAGCTGATTAAAGCAACATTTTTGCAGATAAAGTTAAAGGGACCCAATTTTGTAACATTGCAAAACTGGTCTAAGTGCAGATCTTAGCTTATTTGCAGTTTGGTGCTGTGCATTGAGCTTCTTTCCTCATTGTGTCAAGCTGCTCATGTCCTTGCTCAATGTGAACCTGGCTGGGACACAACAAGAGGTATGTCTGTAAAGATACGCTTATGCAGTGCAAATGTGGTGTGAGTTTGGACGTGAAATCATACCTGCATTTCAGCCGGCTCGGTTGCACCAGGTCGGTGCAACGCAGCTGATGGGGACAATATCTGTGGCTTTAGTGGGTAAAAGTACACAAACACATGTAGACAGGTTTGGTGGATGACCTATATATTTCATCCCACTTATAAAGACAATAAAAATATAAAAAATAAAGCTGACTGTTGAATTGGATCAGGCTGTTGGTGCTAACACCATTGCTGCAGCCAACTACAGGAGAAACAATCCAAAAGCCTTTTCACTTCCTCAGTGGTCTAGTAATCTACCCTGCAGTGCGAGACTGATGGATGATGCAGAGGTGACACTGTGTCATTTACTCATGAAAGGTTAGAGCAAATAATTAATGATTGGAAAGTAAATTATGCACACTCCAGTTCCCAGTGTTTGGCATCTAATAGGCCTAAGTTTGTGTTTGGCCCTTCATCTTAAATTAGTGATATAAAAAATGAAACTTCTTTCATTGGGCAGTGGTTCTAATAATAAATGAAACAGACATTTTATAATGTAGTTACTTCTTCCCAAAACAGGTTAACATCATCGGCCAGTGGAGGCCTACTTTTAGTATCATACATTTGCACTAAAAATAAATATTAAAGTTGAATCCTGAATATCCTTCTTTTCCATCATCAACCCTAATAACCACCTTGCTCTCAGTGGGGGCCTCATCCTGCTCAGACGATGCAGTCTAAGCCTTGTGCTTTTCTCTAAGAGACCCAACCCTGACTTACATAATCCTATTTCATCACATTGACACTTCACTGATAAATACCAAGTACTTAAATAGCGCGTCATTAAAGTTATTAAGGTCATTAAAGTCTCGGAAAAGATTTTAACTCAAGAAACCACTTTGAACTCTCAACAAATTAAACACATTGAGATGATCTGCGTGAAACTGTTTAGGGGTCATTAAGTTTGCTAACAGTGGAGAGGAGGGACTGCAGGGGGGGCAGAAATGATAAAAAGTAAGTTTTTGTCTGCTTGCGGTGTTTGCTTGACAGATAAATTAAGTTGTTTTATGGATTTTGACTGTGTTTTATGGATTTGGTTATAAACAGATTAGAGTATGAGTCAGGAGGAGTCTCAAATTCCTCAAAGCCATTCTTTTTAAAGTTACAACATACAGTATTTATTGTCCGAACATTTTGCTATAAACTGTAGATATTACTTTTTCATTGGTTTATAGGGCAGTGCAGTTTGGAGCTGATGATTGGCACAAAAAACTCACTTTGCCGTCCCTTTGGCCCCCCCTCTCCTCCTCACTGCAGAGAGACAGAGAGGCAAGGGTGTTCAGATCAGAGGAGGGAGGGTGCAGAATTTTTGGAAACAGGGGAGGCGAGCTGCACTGCAGCAACTGGGCGTTGGCTCGGCACACAGATGGAGGCAGAAAAAAGGCAGAGGAGAGAGGAAAACACAATGAGAGGTGCAGGGGAAGGCTTTTAAATGAGGATTAAACACAAGTTCAAAAAGTCAGGAAGCAAGAAAAATGTTGCTTTCTCTTTGTAGACTGAATCTTCTTAATAAAGTCTGGTAAAAGGGTTTAGAATTAGGGTTACATTTGAGGTTTGAGGTTTAATGGTGGGGAATAATCAAGCCCAGTTAAACACTGTTTAAATGTGCACACTTAAGTAGGCTAAACATTTGAGGGACTTTTTTGCTAATAAATAATTAGCTTCTCTCCACTATATTTAACAGTTGAAGTTACCAGTGACTCAGATTTCCCATGCAAAACAGTTAGATAAGTTTAAAAAAAAATTCTAATAGTTAATAAAACCACACAACAGTATTGTACATTATGTAGTGTGCAAACTCCGAGTACATTTTCTTGATAATACATGTAGTTTTATTGAAATGAAATTTCAGTACCTGAAATTCGTAGCAGAGAATTTGTGGCTTTGCACTCTTGCTCATGTATTTTTTCCATATAAATTCAAGTGTACACACACACACACACATATATATATATATACAAGTATATAAATACATACATATATAATTTTAATAATTTGAGGGATATTTTTTTGCCTAGACCTGTTTAATTTCAAACTTTGTTTTTTTATCTTAAGCTTAACATCAAGTTTTAAAGTTGCCAAACATACCAACTGGCATGTGGCAAACAAGTTTAAATAATGTAGAAAACACTGAGAATATATTTAGCTGACAGGATTCTTTAAAACGCAAAACATACATTCATACACATACATATGATATATATTGATATAATGAAAAAAAGAAAAAAGATGATCATGAGAAAACCCACAGGAAAATCAGAGAAAAGCTGGTGTTGTAGTATTAAAATGGGGAAAAGTCTTTATGAAGGTATCTGTTAAAGTAACCAGTGATTCCTGCTTACTGGATGTTTTCACTCCCTTGTTTTAACTGTTGTTGCTGCAGTTTGCTGCTGATTTCTCTTTTTACCTTGTGGGGTCATCGAGTTCACACACTGTGTCTGCACATTTTGCTCTCCAAAGTTTGATTTCAGGCATATTTAGCATCTCATTTTGATAGTGTATATTAATGTTGCAAACTTCCAGAGCATCCTTTACACTCCTCTGTGGACAATGCATCAGCGAATTAGCTGGACTTAAATTTATGTGATGCTGTGTCAACATTTTTCCAATTTGACCTGCTCTGCTGCATATATCTGTACCAGTTTAATAAATCACCAATTACTGGAGTCAAAGATCATTTCCATTGTACCCTAAATTAATGTTAAGTAGTGCGCATGTGTGAGTTTATAAAGCGGTTCAAATGAGGCCATGTCCTGGGCACACACAGCAACCCTCAGTCCAGCTGTCATTTTGAGATTTATAAAGCCATAATGTGCAAGCAGCTCCCTTTATCGTTCGGCCTGGCTTAGGAAAGGCAATAAAATGTATATTGCTCTAAGCAGTTTTTTAAACTTCATCACTATATTTGCCTGCTTCTCTCCTTCCATGTCCTGAACCCTCTGTCTCTATTTTGATTATCTCTTTTTCTGTCACCACCTTCTTCTCCATCTTTCTTTACCAATTTCTCCTCTTTTCCTTCGTCCTCCCTCCTTCTTTCTCACTCTGGGCCAGCAGAATGTGCTGCGTCTGCAGGGAGGCTATTTGCTGCAAGAGACCGGGAGTAATTGATAATGGTGCCGCTTTCGCTGTCAGGAGAGCTGAGTTTCCTTTTAAAGGAAATGAGATGGAGACAGAAATGAAGGGAATAGTTAGAGAGGGATAAAAGGTAAGAATGTGAAGAAAACAGAGGAAGACAGTGGAAGGAAGACACTAGAGAAAAATACTGAAGAAAGTCAGAGGAAAAGAAGACAGAAGAGAAATGTTGGGATTGATGATGAAAGATGATTCTGAGGGTTATTATCAAATTTGCATAACTTTTTCCCTTTTTTGTTTAAGAGTCACTATTATTGTCGTATTTATCAGACTCTGTTATAGTTGTGTTAAGTCAGACATTTCTTATTAGTACCCGTTTTGTTAACCATTCAGCCATCTGTCATTTCATGTTTTCTCCAGCTGGCTGCATCTACTTCTTTTTTACCAGGATCACCAGCAGATACATACTTTCTGTCATATCTCGCAGGCATTTCACTCCATCATTCCAACTTTTCATGACTGTTTATAAATGTTTTTTTCCCAACAACTTCAAATTATTGTTTTTTTTGTGTCTGATTTAATAAGTTCCTGATTTAATAAAATACCAATCAATTGTGGAACTGGGGGGTTCTGTCATTCATTTTGAAAGAGATTTTAAGGAGAATTTTTTCTGGTTTTCACAGAAAAATTATACGGGCGATTTTTCTTTGTTCACCTGACAGATTTTTCTTTTTTGGTTAATCTGTTTTACAGATGAAAACAATTTTTAAGAAATATTATTCTGGCATAACCTTTTATTTCACCTGCTCATAAGTCAAAAAGCACTGGAGAAAAAAATCACTTTAGATCAGACTTGGAAAATCAATCACCAGCACTTTCTCTCAGCTTTCTTATCAAGGCTTCAAGGCTCCAGCCCCACACAGCAGCAGGAAAGGTTCAGCAGTTCAATGAAATGCATGAATTTACTTACTAATTGACACTCAAAATAAACTTCCAGTATAGAAAATATAAGGCTTTCTCACTGTGTGCATTGTAGTAGGTTTGCAGAAAGTCCTTGTAATGTGAAATAGACTGAAATCAAAGTAGAAAAACTGATTTATGGCAGAGTTTTATGATCCGACTGAATTATGTGTGTGCGCGCCCATGCCTGGGTATAGAATTAATTCACTTTTTCTCATATATAGTTCAATCAGTAACATTTGAGAATTATGTGGAATGTGAACTTTTAATATAATGCTTCAATATTTCATTCTTTCAGGCTTTTTTTGTATCTCTAATAGTACGTTACATACAAATAAAACAATATATCTTTTAAATTACAAACAGTTGCCTCAATCCGAGGTCTCACATCTCACTGGGCAGAAAAGAAATCATAATTCAGGATCATGAGGTGGCATTTCAGGTGGTCAATCCAGTTTCAAGTGTGGCCGGTGTCACCCCAGGTCCCTCTTCATGACATGATTGGCCCTTCAACTAACCTTTGTAAAATACATAAAAGGGATTGCAAAAGCAC
Organism: Acanthurus tractus; assembly: GCA_029783725.1. Classification (NCBI taxonomy): domain Eukaryota; kingdom Metazoa; phylum Chordata; class Actinopteri; order Acanthuriformes; family Acanthuridae; genus Acanthurus; species Acanthurus tractus. The sequence continues at coordinate 8,578,721 of JAQNCA010000013.1, forward strand.
TCAAAATAATTGTTGTTGTATCTGTAGTGTTTTTTGTACCTTCAGTTTACAATGTAATCCAGGACTGATACAACTTAGACAGCAGTGATGCCAAACACCAGAAATCTGATATATCACATCTGATACAACAGTGACACAAGTAAACTGTTTTACTTTCATATCTTGTCAGTATTTCAAAGATAACTCTCGCCTTGGATGAAAGCAAAGTCATATTTGTCAGAAAAACTCGCTCCAAGGAATATAATTTTTGAAAGTCAGCACAAACTAAAACAAAAAACATTGATGCAGCTCAGCATACAGGCTTCCAGCACCAGGGACTGACTGCGTCAGAGCTGCTTCACCACTGAATGTGCCTGTTTTTGAAATATTGATGAGATCTCCCAGGCTAAAGCCAGGCTGCTGTGGCCTCAGGTTAGACTTGAAATGTAACACCCACTGAAGTGCACAAGAAACTAATGTGATATACTTTCCATAACATCAACTTTGCTGCATTCACTGCATGTGCAAGCATGAACGACGGTGTAAAAACACGGAACAGGCAAATCCAGCAGACACAAATGCATCCTTTTTATTGACCTGCACTCTTTCCCTGGATGCTGTCAGTATTTCAGTTACAACTCGTGGAAAACTTTTAACAGCGATAAGTCCTTTTATGATTTCCATTTTTCAAATTTTATGCAGAATCAGTTCTCCTCAAAGACATTCTACTTTAAACTTCTCTGCGACTTTGAAGAGTTAATTGTGAGAAAACAACAACAACAACATATAAAAGGGGCAAAAAAAAAAAAACCCCACACAAATCTGCACAAAAGAAGAAAGAGCTTTTTTGGGAAGAAACTCCATGAGGAAAAGCTGCCACACCCAAAATTCAAAACACCCCACCACGGTCTCCTCACCCCCCCCTATTGCCCCACTCTCCCTCTTCAGAGGAAATGAGATATGCTGATGAAGCTGGCAGGTCTCTCATGGATGAAGACGAAGCATTTTGGCACTTCTGAGACATCAGAGTGAGTCAGGCAACCCAAGGGGGGAAAGCCTCTGATATTTCATCTCTGTCAGTCTTTTGGTGTTTTAGCTGTGCTTCTCTTCTTCTCCCCTCCACATAGATGTTGTTCGCAAAAATGTGTGATGTTTCCCTGCTGTAGGGTTGTCCAATTCTTTTGTACCGGATCCCACTCTTTTAGCTGAGAGGGCCAATGTCGGGCTCTTTTTGTGTATGTGAGAGCTTGTGCATCCAGAATTGCCGTTTTGAAGTGGTTTTGATGAAATTAGTAGAAATGTAATCAGCCAAACTCTTTGCAAACAAGCTGCTGTCTGACTGTTTTCAATCTGCTGCATATTGAAATAGCATATTATGCAGTTAGGAGTGCAGATATGACTGCTATATTTTGTCTCTTGGCTATTTTTGTAGCCTCAAGCAAAAACTTGATAAAATTTGGGTTATAAATAAATAAAATTAATAAGTAAAGTTGAGTAGAAAATAAATATTTACAGATAAATAAATGAGCATGGATTAAACTACTTTTAAGCTTGCTGCACCATAAGAATATTCCTTGAATGACTTTTATTTCTGAATCAAATACATATATTTCTAGATTTTAATAGACCTATTTAGCACAACTATTGTGTGTAGTAATATTTCGATTAAAACAGCCTTTTAAGCCCAGGCAGGTCCAGTCGTCTCACTAGCAGGATGGAGGACCGTGAAAGTGTTTCCTGGATGTGCACTCGCTCTGCCCACGCACATTTTGCCGGTGTGCAGCAGTTTTCTGCAGCTTGTGTCAGTCTCATGAAATATGCATTTTTAAGCAGT
>JAQNCA010000013.1:8601468-8624606 GCA_029783725.1 Acanthurus tractus
CCAAAGACAGATGCCGCCAAGCCTGAAGCTCCTAAGGCTGCTGAAGAGAAATCAGACAAAAAGGGTGACTCAACAGAAGACAAGAAGGTAGAAAAGAAGGATGTTGCCATGAACGGTGACATAGACAAGAGCAGCCCTGAAGAGAAAGAGAAGAAGGACGAGGGTAAAGAAGCCGATGTGATCGCAAACGGCGTGGATGAGAGCCCCGTCAAGGAAGATGGTAGCCAAAAGGTGGTCATCACGAAAACCGTGGAGACGATCACCACCGGAGAGGACGGATCCAAGCACGTCACCAAATCCATCACTGTGACCGAGACGGTGAAGGAGATCGAGCAGATGGAAGAGGTCATGGAGGAGAAGCTGGTGTCCTCAAAGAAGACAGAGAAGCACTCCACCCAGTCCATCAAGCAGGTGACTGAGGGCAACTGAGTCCAGACGGTTAAACCGGCGGAGGAGACGGGGGGGACCAGGAGAGGATCACGAAGACAAGCAATCAACCCTGAACTAACATAACCAAGAAAAATCATACAGCTAGAGCGATGTAATAAAGATAACCACTCTCAAACATTACAAAAACAAATCATAGAGAAAAGCCAAAAGTTACAAAGCTACAAATTTCAAAAATGCATGTTGAGTGACAGCTTTACTGGGCTTCGCTGCAGACGCGGTCAGGAGCAACGACTGAGACACTTTATCCTCTTTTTATTTCTTTCTGCAGTTCACGGGTGAGCTTAGGGGAGGGAGGGGGGGTCTCTGCATGCTAGCTCAGGAGAGGGGAGTATGTTCCTCTCTAATCTGTATGTATGGTAGAAATACACTGTAAAAAGAGTGATTATTTGCAATGCGGGTGGGTGAGTGAGAGGAAATGTTATTAAAGTTAAGAGGTATTTTTGAATTTTAAGTTAAGGAGGGGGGACAGATAGGTAGTAGGGTCCCCCACACAGACACGTGCTGTACTGAAGAAGCCTTACTTGACATGTGAAGATACCAACTGAGCCAAAAAGAAACTATTAACGAATACACAACATACAGTGAAGAAAGAGATTGGGGCAAGGATATGATAGACACATGATCATATACATCCAGTAACTGAAGCAGTTAAAGCTTAACAAACCTGAAGAAACTACTAGCCTTAAACATGCTTTTTATCAGTGTCTGTTACGTTTACCTGAGTGCAACTGAAAAAAAAAAAAAAAAAATCTACTGCATATGCGCAGATTCGTGCATTCTTGTATGCATAGGATGGACTTGAATTTCAATACAGAAATAAATGAGGTGCTACTGTTTGCAATCCCATGACTTTACTCATCATGAACGATTTCCCAGCAGCATTTGCTCAATAAATGTCATATGAAGAAAAAAAAAGCAGATTGTCTTGTCATTTTGTGTGAATGCTTGTATGTTTTGAAATGGCGTATGAAAAATACATTCAAGTTGTTTGTTTGAAATCAAAAGTATTACAATGTAGCATTCAAGAGCTTCATATGAAAGGTTTAGCTATGAACTGAATGACCTGAAAAACTTATTAGACCTACATATAATATAAAGAACAAATTAAAATTTTGCTCATTACAACTATTTTATTCGCCACAACTTGGCTGATATAAATGTATCAGATATTAATGACAGAAAAGGTTCTGATAAGGTTTGATCATGCTGAAAGAATGAGAATGTTTTACTTCCCATCTTATCAGTTAATGTGTTGGTAGGAAATATTTCTTCAGCCTCAGATTTAACCGATCAGCTGCTGAACTGTTTCGACAAGTCTGTTTTGTGCGTGTCCTGTAGGAAGCAGCATAAACCAAGAGAAGTGTGTATGTGTGTTCCTTTATCTCAGTTTAAACAGTTTGAGAGCTTGGCCATCTGGTACTCAGAGGAAAATAATACACATGGAAGATGGTGCAGAGGCATTTTTCATGTTACTCTGAATAAACTCTTGAGATAACAAATTTCCATTCCTCTTCTTTTAAATGATAAGTCGACTAGGCCACTAAATTCAATACACTGAGTGATTTTACTTACCATTCTTGATCTCGTAAGATCTGTCACTTAAAGTGACTAATGTAAGCTAATATTTGCACACTTATACAAATAAAGTTTGTAGAATTATTGTTGAGTATCGTTGAGTTACTGGGTCAATTCATCTATTTCATGACTGTTCGCAATACTTTGATTTTTGTATTAGTACGTACCATTACCCTGTAATTACCAATTCAGTCCAGGTAAAAAATGCTCACTTTGATATCAGCAAACTAATGAAGTTTGAGTGAGACAACGTAATGTATGCGAAACAGCGGCCACTGTGGTCATTAGAAGATATCACTGACATGAACATTCTTCATGATTTTATATTGAATCAGATTCACCATTTAGTGACTTTGACTGAGAATTCGGTCACAATCAGCGAATAAATCTTCAGAAGGTCAATTGTGCTCATCTACTTTTGTGATAAAAACAGTTAAATGTTATTTTGTGAATTCTCTTTAATGTAATTTAACAGTAACACAGATATGAGTTTTAATGGCAGTTGCAAACATTAGATCATGTTAGCCATTTAAGCTATTAGACCTGCAAGTCATACCAGAAAAAAGTGATGAAAAGCAGAAAAACTCCTGAGACTATAAAGCAAGTATCAGTGAGTTTCATTTAGTGAAAAAGATGGGCTCATGTTCTAAAAACAACAGGAATTTAGTTATTGTAATTTGGCCCCCTTAGCAACTCAGTTAGCAGCTTTAGCAGCAGCAGCTGTGTCGAGGCTCATGAAGATAAATAAACATCACATTTTAACAGAATTAAAACTTATGTATCTTATGTATTATGTCAATTTGTTTCATACACAACCCCCCTTCTTCTCTGAATCATAGCTCCGTAAAATATAAACATGCATATCTCTGATGCCAACTGCAACTAAAATCCATAAATCTACCTTAAAATTATAAATTTGCCCCCCAAAATTCCTCATATTCTCAATATTTGTGTTGTATGAAAGTAGCTTAAACTAGTAATAACTATTAAGTTATAAAAAAAACAACTGCCAATAGATAATCTGTCATTCAAATGGTGCCAGTCATAAAAAAGAAAACAGCTATAAGCTTAAATAGAGGAAGGAATTAACCTTTAACCTCAACTTACAGAAAAAATGGCAATATTAATTCAATTCAGTTCAATTCAATTTTATTTATATAGCATCAAATCACAACAAAGGTGTCTCAAGACACTTTACATATAGAGCATGTCAGGACCACACGCGTCCTGACCACACTCTAAATACACTTATACTTTAAATTTGTAGGAACCCAACAACTGAAAGCAATTCCCACATGAGTAAGAACTTGGCGACAGTGTCGTAGAAAAACTTCTTTTTAACAGGATCAGGACAGATCCAGACTCAGAGGTGGGCGGGATCTGACGGCACTGGTTGTTGGGTTGAGAGAGAGAGGGGGGGGGCAAGAGCGGAAGGGGAAAGAGATAGATAGAAAGGGGAGAGAGAGCAAAGCCAAAAGCTAAGATAAATCTATATGTTAAACTATGTGTAAGCTATATGTAAGTGTTTTAATAGTGATACTATTAATAATACTAATAACGATGTCAATAGTAATAATGCTTGTAATAATATTAATAATAATAATGATAGTAATCATAAAAATAACAATAAAAATAATTGCTTTGAGTATCATGCAGAGCCACAGTGGAAGGCACAGCTAAGATCAGCATATATATTATACTTCCTGTTTACATCAACCTAAGCATTATGGGAGTTCTAAAATGTAAAGCATGATCTCTCCTTAAAATAGTAGAAATGTTATCAGGTAATTTTGGCTCCTTCATTTGAACATTTTGTGCTGCACCCTTGTTATTATAATTCTTTTATCATTACTTCTGTTGTAATAATTGCTTTAGTCTGTCATTTATACGACATACTAAATCTTAGAATGTGCCACAGAATGGTCAGGAAGAGTTATATCATAGTTGTCATCATGTTGTCTGAGGGAGGCCCACACTGTCACTTAAAAACCCCTTGGCTACACAATAAATACTGGAATAAAGAAGCGTCCCTCTAAAAGGAAAGTGACTGTTTTTTTAAATTACTTGGAAACATGGAATTAGATCATAACTTATTACCACTGCTACACTGATTCCAGAAAACAGTATTTACAGGGCCACGTGGTTTCCTTTATCTATCTGGGAGATGTTCAAAGTTACATCAAAATATGTTTATTCTTTATTAGGGTTGAAATAAAGGACACTCTTGAATTTAAGAGGTGTTTATTTAACCACCAAAACTCACACACTCACATTTGCATTCAGCAATAACACATGTTACACTCATCAGGAAGTGTGCAACAAGACAGTTATGGACTACTTTGGACATTGGCAAGCAGTTGGCCTTGATTTGTTGCTGTAAATGGCTATTGGACTGTTTTATTGAGCACCATGTTAACAAGCACATTCAAGAGGATAGCGTAGCTGCCTCTACTGGCTATCAAGCTAATGGACAGTCTTGACTTGAGTTTGTTTGAGGCTACTGGCTTACTTTTTATCCTTGGTGCTTTTTTCTTCGACAGCTTCGGTTTTGGCTGCTTTTTCTTCCTCTTTCTCCTTTTTGGCGTCAGATTTGTCATCTGTTTTCGGAGCAGCTTTGACATCTTTGTCGTCGCCTTTCTCATCTTTTTTGGCGTCGGCTTGATCTTCCTTCTCATCGCTTTTCTTTTCTTCCTCCTTCTCCTCTTTTTCTTCTTCCTTTGCATCCTCGCCTTTGTCAGCGGCCTCCTCTGTTTTTGTTTCCTCTTGTGCTTCTTCCTCTTTCACCTCGGCCTCCTCTCCTTCTTCTTTTTCCTCTTTGTCCCCCTCCTCTTCAGCAGCCTCTGTCACCTCTTCCTTTTGCTCCTCTTCATCACCACCTGTATTGATAGATAAGAATATTACTATTTGTCATCAAGACCATAACTTCACTGTGTTTTTTCAGAATGTAATCCAACACTTTACTAACCCTCTTCTCCCTCCTTTGCCTCTTCATCTCCTTCCTTAGCCTCCTCTTCATCCTCCTTTTCTTTATCTTCCTCCTCCTCTCCTTCTTCTTCCTGCTCCTTATCCTCTTCCTCTTTGGACTCCTCTGCCTCCTCTCCTTCCTCCTCTTGCTTCTCCTCCTCCTCCTCCTCCTTCTCCTCTGTCTCCTCTTCCTTTTCTACCTCCTCCTCCTCCTCCTCCTCCTCCCCAGGTGGGCTGGCCTCCGCCTGCTGGGCTTGGCTAGCAGAGATGATACCCTCGGTGGTGCTAACGCTGGAGCTGAGGAGGCGGGACGTCATCAGGTAGGAGGTGCCGGAGCTCAGGCTGGAGAGGATGGGCCGGGCGAAGGAGGGCGCTGACAGACTGTGGCTGTACAGAGAGGACACGCCCCCAGCAACTCCCACGTTGAAGCGAGACTCCTCCCCTTCCAGCAGCTTCCTGTAAAGGTTGATGAAAAGGCAATTTGTCTGTTAGTGGCCATTTATTCAAGTTCACCTCATGTGGTCTAATCAATTTTTGATAAGGGTTTCAGGGCACAATGTGTCCACCAAAATGAAATTGATATTTGAAGGTCATTCTTAAATTTCAACAAATATTTTCACCATCAATGTCCTTGTGAATTACCTCTCGATCTAAACCTTGTTTGTCGCCATGATTAAATATTTATTTCCCTGCATTTTGCTTAAATCAATATCAGCAAGATACTTGATCTCTTTGGTGTTCTGAATTCTTTTCATTCTCCAAATGTTTTTGCTTCTCACCTATATGCAGCAATCTCAATGTCCAGGGCCATCTTGACATTCAGAAGGTCCTGGTACTCCTTCAGGTAGCGTGCCATTTCCTGTTTGGTGCCTCTAAGCTCACCCTCCAGCTCTCCGATGGTGTCCTGAATCAAAGATGAAATAAGATCTTTTGAAAGTCACAAAAGCACTTGGATAAAAATCATAAAGTGAGAGCCTGTGTAATAATTTTGTAGATTATTAGATTAATAACACACCATGGGAGAATACATTAGCAACCACTACTGACCTGCATAGCAGCTATCTCAGCACTCTGTTTCTCCTCCATCTCATGCAGCTGTTTCTCCAGGGATTCATTGAGGCCTCTGCATGCATCGATTTCCAGCAGGCAGGTCTGGAGCTGGCGTCGGTACTCTCCTGCTTCGTCCTTGGAGCTTCTCACGGCGTCGGTGTGATGGGCCACAGTTTCAGTCATGGAGCCCACCTTTCCTCTGAACCACTCCTCTGCTGCCTGCATGTTTCTTGCTGCCAGCCTTTCATACTGGGACCGGATGTCCCTAAGAGCCCCAGAGAGGTCCGGAGTTGCGGCCTCAGATTCTACCGCCACCTGGACACCAAGCTGGACCTGGGCCTGAAGCTCAGCCACCTCGCCCTCATGAATCCTCTTGAGGAAGGCCAGTTCCTCTAGCAGGTTTTCGATGCTCTTCTCCAGCTCAGCCTTTGCTAAGGCAGTCTGGTCAGCTTCGCGACGGGCCTCCATCAACCTGCCCTCAGCCTCCTCACGAGCCAGCACCTCCTCCTCATATCGACCCTGCAGGGCACTCAGGGTTTGTTCCAGCCGCTCTCTCTGTCCCAGGACGGCCTGCTGCTCAGCTCTGGCCTCATCCACAGCTGCTCTCAGGGCCCGGGCCTCCTGCTCGTACAGTGCTCTCAGACGGGACGGCTCGTGGTGCCTCTGCCTCAGCAGCAGTAACTCTGACTGCAAAGCACGGTTCTGCTGCTCCAGCTCACGCACTCTCTCAATAAAGCCGGCAAAGCGGTCGTTAAGCTCCTGCAGCTGGCTGCGCTCCTGGGTGCGAATGTTGCGGAACTCAGAGCTGATCTGGGCCGCCTGGCTGAGCTCCAGCTCCAGGGAAGAAGCTTGTGAGGAGGAGGAGAGCAGCACCCGGCCGGGAGAGGAGTACTGCAGACGGGAGGAGGACAACGGGGAAGCATGGGACGAGTAGACAGAGTGAGTCCTCCCTCTGGTCACTACACGTGGGGGAGCCTCGACAAACCAGCGTCTGTATGACGAGGTGGAGTAGTAGGGGTCATATCCGATGCTACTCATGGCTGAGTGGTGGGAGGTCAGGCTGCTCTCCCTCTCCTCTTTGTGTGTGTGTGCGTGTGTGTGTGTGTGGAGGTGTATGTAGGGCTCAGGTTTAAGCCTCGACTGCTTGCTGCTGCAGCAGCCTGGGCTTTTATAGCGGGACAGTGAGCTCTGACGCAAGCGCTTTCCCCAACTCTGACAATGCAGGCTCGATAGGCTTACACTGCAATGGCAAGAAATGAGGAAGAGAGGGACCATGGGAATGAGTGTGGGAGGGAAAGGAAGGAGCGTTGAAGACAGAGAGAAGAAATGACAGGAGAGAAGAGGTCGCAAAATTACAGGCTTTTGTTTATCTTGTCCTGACTTTGTTTTAACTAAATCAACTTCCTTAGTAACATCACATGTGTTAAAAGTAAAGGAATCACAGTGTTTCACAGGTCAACAAAAACACTAATGTAAACAAAACAAGAATAGAGCACATCATTGGATTCAACACAGAACCGGAACCTGGACTTTTACCACAGCAACACTGCAAATACTTGAAGTTGTGTTAAGATTTCTGATATTGTATGTGATTCAGTATACTGCTGTGAAATCCTCACTGCAGGGGAGAGAGAGAGAGAGAGAGGGAGAAAGAGAGAGAGAGAGAGAGACAGGGAGGGTGTGGAGCGGGTGTCCTGTTTTAACAATCGTGACACAGCATCTCTCCTTCTGGTGGAAAGCAGAATTACAGCCATGACCTCAAAAAACCTGCAGTGATAAAGTCTCTGCAGGTCATAAGGCAGGAGGTCACAATATGGAGCAAGCAAATGTGTGTCACTAAAGGATCAACATCAGAAGAGAAATCAGAAGAGAAATGGATACATTTTCTATTTTCTTAGTCCGGTAATAAGCTTTTAGAAGCAGGTACAAGTCATGTCTGTTTTTTGCCTTTTGTAAATCATATCAACAATAAATTTGATTTATTCTTCTCTTCTTCTGACTCTACAAAAGGACATTATGAAAAACCAAAAAGCATATAGTCTGAGAAACAAAAATGGCTGCTAATCTCTTTTTTGGAACACTTTTCTGTGCACATTTTCTGTGCTTATGCCACAAAAAAATCCATGTTGTTTAATTTAAAAAAAAAAAAAAAGATTATATATATATATACAGTAATATATATAGATAATGTTGTGCTTAGATGTTTAATGTGCTTGTGTTTTGATATTAGTGAATAGCGATCACTCATCGAAACAAACATCACAGTTTTACTTTTCCCAAGAAATGCATGTTCCTAATCTCTTGCATGACAGGTTTTTCATTTTGTGAAACAAAACCCTATTTTGTCTTTTGTCAGGTTGTTCTTTCAATTCTATTAAAGACAAACAGTTCTTCTATCTGCAGCACCCTGGCAGGTCAATTACACCCCGCTGCATGCTGACATGCATTTTTCTTTTCTTGTGTGACTGTGTGAGTGTGTGTGTATTTTTGCAGGTAAGCAGTGGTTCAGTTTATGTTTGTGATGGATTCTTCATCTGGCTCTTAAGCCCTTAAAAGTGAAGTGTATTGCAGTTCTTTGCAGCAAAACTGTGTGTGTATGTGTGTGTGTGTGTGTGCATGTGTGCATGTCTGCGTGTGATTGTGCATGATCCATAGTTTGAACACCCCCGGTAATCTGCCTATGCAGCAAAGGCCCCCAGTACTTACAGTGCTGTGCCCAAACAGAAATGAGGCAGGCAGCGAGAGGTGGGGGACTTCAGTGGGAGCTGCGTGGACTCTGCTGCAGGCTGAGTCATCGAACAGTTGTGATCACACAAACTCCCCTGTGGACACTGTTTTCCACCCTAACAGCAGTCTGACAAGCTGTACCACAACCAATTTTGGCAGATCAGATGCTTTGAGGACCTGGGGAATTAAAAAAAGACAAAGTAGGCCATTTACTTGCCTTTCCAAACTAATGAACCCACTTTTAATGCTAATTTCTAGGGTGTTGCTTGTTAATTATGTAATTGATGTATAGTGATAGTGTCTAAAATTTGTGCTGTAAAGAAAAATTGATTCACTGGGATTACCTCATGCTAAGATACAACAGCATTGAAGTTAAACAGTTTATTTTATAGGTCATATTTATTTAACTCTTTAAAGGCACATGAGCCGCCTCTTTGGCCACTAGCGGGCAGACAACATAAAATTAAGTTGACACGCTGACAGCTCACCTCACACTAATAACATGGTTCATCTTTTACCCAGCAGAAGAAAAACTGCTTTATTAAATTTTACTTTTTGTTACATCACACTTCATTAATAAGCAACTAAAAAGCAGCAACAATCAATTCCATGTATAGTTTTTAATATTGAGTGCTTGAACTAGACAGGTATACAGGTTTCACAGGCATAAAAGCACAATAACTGGATTGAATACAGAGTACAGAGCTCAGTGAAATATGACTAAATCCCAGGCCTCCTTCTGCACACCTGGTGAGTATAGGTCCATTTATCACTTATATTCTGCCACCTCTTGAAAAAATCTTCAACAGAAACTCTTAAACTTAACATGTCAGCTGTTGGTGTTCCACTAAGTTTAACAGCTCTTTTTTGCCACAATATGGTGACCTCCAGGGGTTAATGAGAGTGGAGTTACGAAGCAAAATCAGTGAATGTGTCCTAGAAACAAAACATTGGGTTAAAGCACGAAGAGTTAGGTATTCATTTTCCATTATTTACATTGTAAACTGTACTTTCGTATTAATTTTATTCATGCCAATTCAGCATTAAGTCAGAGGGACCCAGCCATAAAAAAATGCACATCTTGTATTTTTTATGCTGCAGCTTCATCCTTCTTAGTTCCTACTTTGTTTAACAAAAAAAAAAAAGAAAAGCTAATTCTTTTTAAATGATAATATGATGCAGGTTTACAAAGGAGGCCTGGAATTTAGTTAACATAATGTTTTTTGGACTATTGTATTTCTCTTTTTTTCTATATATAGATCCTGATTTAATAGAAAGTGAAAGGAAATATTGACCCTATAGCTCAGCTTTGGCTCTTTGGCTTCGTTTTCAAGCTTCATCAGCACTTTTATCTCTGTCCTGCTGGAGAAAGTTGGAGCTATAATTGCCTCCAAAAATTAAAAAAATGACTTTTCATGGAGGGGTGGTACATATTTGTCCTTGATTAAATGTCTCACTGGCATAAAATATTCCCAGGGTGTTGGAAAGCAAAATCCACTCAATAATAACTAGATTAATTTTAATAAAAGTGCGTTACAGTGATACAGAGACAGGACAATTTCCCGTAAGAGGATGGCAGTTTGATCTTTGGTTGCAGCCAGCCCTATGCTTGAACAACACATGTAGCCGCTATGGATAAAGATAACATGATATTTAGTGAGATGAAATTCCTTACTAAGACTTCCTTAGTGTCATTAAATCCAGCAGGATGTGTTGCATGGTGCCTGTAAAAATGTGTGTTAATGGTACTAGAGCAACTCCTTGAGGTGATGGACTGAAATGACACTTTAAATTCCTCAGCCTGTCAGGGGTGTGACGTTGACATTTCATGGTGTTTTGCTGAGGTGTGACCATTTTACAGCCCATATGAGTCAAGAAGTTATCCACCATTATTCTGTGAGCTTTATGAACTTTTTTATACCTAAAAACTGTACTATTGTGCACTCAATGTGTGCCTTTTGTTGTATCTGCATCTTATCCTGTTCATTTTTTTTTTTTTCCAGAATTCATTAAAAATAATTACTATTCACATTGAGGGGAGCTGTGGACGTCAGTTACATCATGTTAATGACAGTAGCAGCTACATGCACAGTGAGAGAAAGCACATGAATGCAGACTGTGTGCAGCTGTTAATTCAGCTGTGTTTTGGCAACATGTTGCTCATGGGTCCTCCCTTACAACTGTGTTTAAACTGAATGGACCTGTATGAGCCTCATTGTCATTGTTTTACACACAACAAATGCCCAGATATTTACTAAACTTATGTATTCTTCAGAGCGTAATGAGCTGCAGTTTCTCTCTAAATGACATAGCTGCTCATCTCAGAGTGAGGCACCGCTCTGCAGCCAACTCTGATCTTTAAACTTTTGTCCACAGATCTCACTTTAAAAGTCACGTTGCTATTTTGGCTTTTTAGCTGACCTCTGGCCTTCCCAGCCACCATGTGTCCCACCAGTCAGGCGGAGGTCAGGGTCTATTGGCTGGGCTCATATGTCCGTCAGAACATGAATGCTTCCCACAGGTGGAGAGTGAAGGAGGCCTATCTTCTGTGTCCTGTCACCATCCAGGCTGCTATATAAAGAGTGTGGTATGCTGGCCTGTACTCACTGTTGGTCGGCCAGTGTGGGTGTGTGTGCACAACTTAGAGGGGCTGAGGGTACTGTGTTTGGTTCAGAAGACACACTGTAAGCATGGCTGCTGCTCATCGTTTGGTTATCGTCCGCCACGGCGAGAGCGCCTGGAACCAAGAGAACCGCTTCTGCGGCTGGTTCGATGCCGACCTCAGTGAGAAGGGTGTGGAGGAGGCCAAGCGCGGGGCCCAGGCTATCAAAGAGGCCGGCTTCAAGTTTGACGTGTGCTACACCTCCGTGCTGAAGCGCGCCGTCAAGACCCTGTGGACCATCATGGAAGGCACAGACCAGATGTGGCTGCCTGTGATTCGTACTTGGCGTCTGAATGAGCGTCACTACGGAGGCCTCACCGGTCTCAACAAGGCTGAGACAGCTGAAAAGCACGGCGAGGAGCAGGTGAAGATCTGGCGCCGTTCCTTTGACATCCCACCTCCACCCATGGACAAGGACCACGCTTACCACAAAATCATCAGTGAGGTGAGACAACTGGCATGAATTCACTTTAAAGTGCTCCAATGTTTGCCACAAAGTCCTGTCAGTTGTCAGTCTTGTCAAGTAATTAACACTTCGTTCATCATCTAAAGTATCTTTTACTGTTCTCGTTACCTTCAGTCAAGACGCTACAAGGGTCTGAAGCCTGGTGAGCTCCCCACATGTGAGTCACTGAAGGATACCATCGCCCGCGCCCTGCCTTTCTGGAATGATGTCATCGCCCCTGAAATCAAGGCGGGAAAGAATGTTATCATCGCTGCCCACGGCAACAGCCTCCGTGGCATCGTCAAGCACTTGGAAGGTGAGCAATGCAGATTGTGGGTGGATGGAAAGTTTAAGGATGAAAGAAGAAAGTTCTGGAGTGAAAAGCAGAGGTGAATGTTGACATTATACAATCCAAAACCACAAAATGGCACAAAATCAAATATCTCAGTTTGAAAATTGGGTTTTATTGAATACAAGGCCAAGACTTAAATAAACTCACTCAGTCACTTGTCTTCACACACACACATAGACACACAGAGTGGATTACAGTGCATAAAAATAGCACACAGGGGCTCTCACACTAGAGCTCAGGGACAGGAGAGATAGTCATGAGCTTGGTTCTCATTACAGTCACGACCTTTATGTATAAAGGTTGTACTTTTTTCAGGGAGGGGTCAGACATGAATAAGGGAGTTATACAACCTGAGAGCCTCAAGGGCAATCGTAAATGTCAGACAGGAATGGCAGGTGTCAGAGTGAAGGATGCAGAAAAGAAGTAATTACTGTTATGAAAATAACTTCAAATACAATCAGATGCAAAGGGAAAAAAACCTCTGACTGTTTTTATTATGTAAGACCATTGTCCTTCCTGTCTGCCTGTCTGGGCTGCAGACAGCCTGCTCAGACTGGTCTCACTCCCAGCCTGTCAAATACCGATGCCTTGTCACTCCCCTTGGCATCTGATACAGACGCTAATGGTGCCATTTAGCTTCCGTATGAGACACAACAGGCTTGCAACAAACTCCAATGTGTCACTGTTAGATGCTCTTAGCTTCTTCTCTTCTCCAGTGTAGTAGAAAGAGTGACAAAAATGGAGGGTGGAGGTTGGAGTAAGTGGGTGGGTCACAGGACCTTCATTTAGGAGAGACTGGGGTTTGAGACCAGTGCAAAGGCTCTGCATATTGCAAACAGATGCAAATTGAAAATATGTGCAACTGTATGCTGGAGGGTGTGGCAGAAGTGTCGATGTTTAAAGAGGATGGGTTGGTCTTTTAATGTAGCTATTAATTATATTTCACTTTATATGTCACGATTATCCACCTTATCCGTCCTTCTTTCCAGGTATGTCCGATGCAGCCATCATGGAGCTGAACCTGCCAACAGGAATCCCAATTGTGTACGAGCTGGACGCAAACCTGAAGCCCATCAAGCCCATGGCTTTCCTTGGTGATGAGGAAACCGTGAAGAAGGCCATGGAGGCTGTGGCTGCTCAGGGTAAAGCCAAGAAGTAAACACAACTCTGGAGACTCCGCAAGGAGGCAGAAGAAGAGACTCTTACCCCCTTTTGTCCTTCAACTTTTCCTCCTAATCATTTCGTCGATCCTTGTAGTGCATTCCAACTGGGGAAATGTTTAATGGGTCTTTTGGAAACGGGCCATTTTCAGCACATTAGCTCTGTTTGTTAAATTTACAGACAGACGGCTGACCTGTCTGTCAGGGCAGACAGCTTGGCCCCACCTTTAATGCAGCCACACTTCACTCAGCCCTTTTAAATTGTGGTCAAGGCCTAAATGTTGGCCTCACCACCCTGGCACAACCAATAAAGAATCCATGTTTTTATTTAGGCCTGTGTCTGTTTAATTTTTTTGTGTCTACTTCCCTCATTTGTTTCCTAAAATTACCATGTCATCCTTATCTATAGTTTGCTCCTGTTCTCCGTCAATTTTCCTCTTTGAAAATCAGCAGTTTGGCTGAGTGCAAAGGTGCTGTGAAACCTTACCCAGGAAGGGGGAAGAGAGAGAATGTGGACAGACAGTCAGACAGACAAGTCAGTGGGTTCATCCTGGCAGCGTTCCCATGATGCAGGAGAAAGCTTGTCTCAGAGTTTCTGAATGCCCTCTCCTACAGTCAGATCTCACAAAGAGGGACACAGAGGAAGAACCATTTAAGCTGTTAAATATCAAAGTCTTTTTCTTGATAGCAGAGGTGAAAAATTAAATGAAAAACATGAATATGTGGGTGAAGAACAATAACGTATATGTACTATAGAGAATGGTCTCTTTCAGTATTGTTATGCCCCCATCTACAGGAGACAAAGGATCACTACATGGTTTAAGTAGTATGCAAATTATAAATGACATGCTACGACCTTTGTTATCATCAGGGTGAACCCCATCAAGATGTTAGACTGATATAAAAGGGCAATTACATATTTCCAATCACAAAATACTTCATGAGGAAACATCTTTTTTCTCAATTTCCAGACACTTCTAGAGAAGTCTACACCATGAAGGACTGAATATGTTCTTTTGACTGGAACAGTTGGTGGCTGTTACATGGTGATTTTTTCTTTGATTTGGCACCTATCTCTGTGTACGTAAACATGTTCGACCTTTAAGTGCTGCATTCCTTGTAGCTGAGTGAGGGCTTTTGTGTGGCAAGATTGCACAGCTCACTGGAGGGGATTTTCCTTGACCGACATGTGTAAAACCTTTAAAATGTACTCACAAGTAGACAGATAATTATTTCTAGGTGTTACAGCACAACTTCTAGAAACAAGGTGATACATAATAACAAAATCAAGACAGCCATGCTAGCAGCTCTGTGAAGTTGTGAATAGGCAGTTTTCTGTATCAGTATACTAACAATTGCAATCATAAAGCACTGATATTTAGCAGGTGCACTGTAAATAAGCATTTCACTTTCTTAGTTCTTTTTAGCAAAACAGCATGCCAATATAAGCTGCAAGCACTAAGCATTTAGACTGAGGCTGATTTCATTAGTTCTGATTCTGCAGGTGTTTGTTCATTAACAAAATTAGACAGACAGGCTGATGGCACTCCATGAAAAACTCAATGATCATAATTCATCCTAAGGAGAGAATTGTTTTACACAATTTCATGGCAATCCAAGAATGGTTAGGATGACAAAAGGCACATTAGTTTTGTACATTACAAATAATGTTTGTAATGTCAGGTGTGTGGTCACAGCGATCGTTTCCTCCTTAAATCACTTTCTTACAATAAAGCACCAGCAACACATCATGCACAGTAACCACAAAGGTTTATTCACAGATTGGCACAGACTTAGTTTATCCAGAGACATTAAACACATTTCCCTCTGGGTATTAAACGAAATAACATCACATTATATTCGATTAGTAAAAAACACACAGGATCAAACAAAAAAAACAAAAAACAGAAAGAGTTCAGTCAAACTGCAGAGAGGCAGGACATGATCCTGCTGGCTGAAGCTGTCATGCCACCTACTGGAGAACATCAGCTATCTGAGAGTGTGTTGATGAATGATCAAATCAAATAGCATTTAAAAATGGTACTCAAGTGAGTTAAAAAATTAGGTCATCAACGAAATTACTGTAATGGGATGGAGCAATTTTCCCACCTCTAAAAACCTTAAGTAACAGGATTGGTACAATGTAAAACTCTGAATGACAAACTGGTTTAAAGTATGATTTTTTGTCAGAGCATTGGTCCCTCTGACAGTCCACAAGTTTGTTCACAGCATCTTGTTACTCTAATTTTATAGGACATTATTACAGCAGTTTAAATTGAAATTCACTGGGTTAAAAATAACACCTACCTCATTATCCTTTAAAAATGAGGCATTTGAAGGGGCAGACCAGCAGTACCATATATCAGATGAAAAGTGTGTTGTGTTCTGTCAAGCACAGGCTTTGATGTAGATCAGACTGTTTGGTTCAGTCAATGTTCAAACAGGCTCGGGAGCTCAGTCATGGTATCAGTCTGAGGTGTTTTGATCAGTAGCTGTTTTAGCAGTGGTTTTCTTTTTGAAGGGCTTGAAGAAGCTTGGCAAAGATGCTATCTTGTGTGGGTTTTTCTTGAATTCAACTGCTTCCTCAAATTTTCCTACGGACGCGTCTACATCATCTGCAGCACTTGTCACATTCTTCTCTATGTTGTTGATTAACTCGCCCTGATAAAAGAAGAACTTAATTAACACCTGTCTGGTTTTGACATCAGTAGATTTCTTCTATCCAAATGAAGCGGCTATCAAACCTGAGTCTCCAAAAGCATGGCGGTGTCAGCAAATATCTCATGCAGCTCTTTGATGCTGGACTCGAGGCGGATGATGTCCTGATGACGAGATTCAATCTCACTCAGAGCTTTGCTTGAAATCCCAGCAGCAGAGTTGATCTAATAAGAAAAAGTGCCCAAGTTGTTTTTATAATCACAATCTTAAAGAGTTTCTGATTCATTACACTCCAATTGCAAAATAAGAGGCATTTTCCACAAACATGCAACTGGTTCTTTTCAGGTTTTTTGCATGATTTTGAGAAAGGCCTCTGTTAGCTCTTAGCTCACGTAGCATTGCATTTGGTTGACCAAGAGGTGAGGTAAAATCTACTAACAGCAGATACGAAGATGGTAAGACTTTCACATTGCAGCATCTCCTCCAGCTCTTCATCTGTAGTCTCTTTATTCACTGAGGAAGAGACAAAACTGATGTGTTTAGAAGACTGTTGGATAATTGTACAGGTTAGTTTAAACAGCCCTTCATGTCTTAAATGTCATGTTAAACACAAGTGCTAAAGCTGGTTGTGTTCTTTCCCCATTAGCAACACCAATTAGTATGCCAAAAAAAGATTTAACACGTCCCAGAAGCATAGTATGTCAAATACAGAATGCCAAAAATACCAAAATGTCTTAAATTCAGCTGGATTTTGCAAAATGCATGCAAGCATCCTTTTCTGGCTTTTCTGAACAATAATCCTCTGCAGAGCAGAAAGCTTAACAAATCCAAGCTGTAGAGAACAGGAACTTCATACAAAGGCTGCGGCTGCATTACAAATTACATCCGTTTTTCAATTTTTCCTCAAATTTTTTGCATCAGACTTTGAAGGATGGATGAGCAGGAAAGTCCAAGTTCAAGAAGCAATCTTCTGATGGAGTGAAAAGACAACGTGTTGAAATGCAAGGTGGCTCAGTCCAATTGAACGACCAAATGACACTCCACAATCAACGTTCTTCCTCCAGAAATTTAAAAGTGTTGCATTTAAAAAAACACATAATTCAAACATTAATCAACAACCATAATATAATACAAAACAAACAATAACAGACAGACATTATTAGTAACAGTCAAGTTTTTGTGTGTTGGCTCAAGTGTGTGCTGCCAAGACAGAGGGAGCATGAAATAACACTGTGTTTCTGAATGTTCACCACAGGATGGCGTAATTACACCTCTTCTCTCTACTTCTATAGTTACTTTCTCTCAATCAAAATCAATTAAATTTGCTGTGGATCTAAACTACAACCTGTGTGTGGGTGTGTGTAGATTAAAGGAAAAAATAATAAAAGACAGAAAATTGAAATATATTGCTGAGCTTCCGACTTGAACTGCAGGCAGGAATGATATTTCCATTCCAACATCACATATTCCCAAGCCATCTCAGGAGATATCAGTAAAGACATGCCAACACAGGTGTTATTTCTAATAAAGAGTTGGCAGAACCTCCTTATTCCTAGAAATACAATAACGCTTCTGGCATGTTACCACTCTGGTGCATGATATGAGCTCTACAAGCACAACACTCTGCAGAGTGAGAGGAGGAGGAACAAGTGTTCATGTCCTGTTTTTTTGGAAACTCACCAATCTGCAGCTGTCTCTGAATGTTTGCCTTGCATTTCTCTCTGAAGGAGATCTGCGCTTTATGGTAGCTCTTCATGACTTCAGCAAACCAACGGGTCAAGTGAGAGTGCTGGAGAGAGGCAGCCAAAAGAATTTAAGGTCAGATTATTGAACGAAGGAATTAACCGATATATCTATATTTTATACAGTCAGAAGTGATGTCAAGAACGCAAAGATTGAGGCCTCTTTGAAATAATGAAAATTTTTTTTTTCTTCACTGGAGGATGTAATAAACTGAAGAGTTGGCAATCTTTATGCACCTGGCTTATTTAAAGAAATCTAAGTACTGTCAGACCTGATTCCTCTGAATACGCTGGATCACTGACACACCAACATTGTTCTTATCCACAGGAGAGACCATCTGCATTGCTGAAAAATCACACAAGGAAAATCTCTTATGAAAACAAGCACAGAACAAGTTTAAAAATCTAACATAAGAATCACGACTGCATACAGTCATAGAAAAACGTATTTAAATTACATACTTCTGTATCTTCTTGCTTTACGGGTTTTTCTAATCTGACTCTGTGTTCAAAGTGGAGTTCTGTAGCCTGTTCAGTCCATTTGCAAGTCAAATCCTGTATTATGAACTACGCAGCCTCAGAATTTGAGGAAGTGTGATGTGCTGCACTGTTCCATCTTCTCTACTCAAACAGCCATATATTGATAACAACTTTGTACACATGAAAACTGTGGCAAGAAAACAATGTTTTATCTACACTAGCTATTTGAAGTCCCAACTACTGTATGAGACAAAATCTACTGTACAAAAGCTCATTTTGCAAAAATTAAGGAAAAATGACCTCTACTTACATTTTAACTTGGCTCGGACAGAGTTGGCGTTCTTCTTGATCTCTTTGTTCAGCTGTTCCAGCTCATCTTTGCTTCCTGGGAACATCATGATGGAAATAATTTATGCACAGAATCTGTCTATGTGTTTTTGAGGGTTTATATGTAGTTTGTTTTTTGTCTGATTAGTGGATATAGGCTAATTTAATATGTTGATATGCCACTGTTTAGCCCGTAGAGATACCTACTCAGCCAATTAAAGTTTATTTACCTAACAATCAATAGTTTCATCAACCTAAAGAATGGGGGGCATTTGCAACCACACACTGGGACTGAATCTGCAACTTTGTTCTTGTCACTGTGTCAGAGCATGTACACGATCCTATAGCTATATACATGTATTGATACTTGCTCAAAACTTGTGTTAAATTCAAATTGTACCCTGAGAAATTACCTATATGTGATTCATTTATTCTATTTATTACCCCATGGAACCTGTAACACTCTACAAACACACAGGCTGTTTGCTAAGGCTGTTTGACCTCTTGTGTTTGTCTTTCAATGTTGTATGCCCTGAGGGAGGAGACAGATCTCTGAGCATCAGCACACAGGGTTCCCACACCTTTTAAAACATCTCGTTCAAGGGCCGCTATAGGACTCTCTAGGCCCAATTCAATCAAATTCGAGGATGCAACGCTACATGGTCCATAGCCGTTACAAAACCGAGAATATTTACAATGATAACTTGTAGACCTTGCAGATTCTTAAAGACAACGATTAAAAAGAAAGGCCTGAATGTGTGAACAGTTCTTAAATGTGCCGTGTCGTAGTGATGACAGACTTTGTGGTCTTTTGCTTTCCCCACACAGCACAGCAATGCAGTATGCTCATTAAATGACAATGTAACCACAGAGAGACACACAGAGCAGAGTTTTCAAACATTTAGTACAATAAATAACAGAGTATTATATTCCATTATTGCACAATATCTATAAATTTAGCCCCTCCAATTTCTTTATTTATGTCTATTTTCCAAAACTTCGATTATGGGAGTCAATGACTTGTGGGAACCTTTAGCACAACAGTAAAAAACAAAAAGTTTTAACTTTCCCATCATTTGTGAACTTTACTCCAGTGTAACAGCTCAGAGCAGATATACACCATGATGCAGGTGCTCCGTACTCACTCTTGTCCTGGTTTGCAGAGGAGAGAATGACACCATGTTTCCTCTCCACTTCCTCTACTAGACAGGCAATTTTTTCAATGTGGCTTCTTACCTCCCCCACCTACACACACACACACACACACACACACACACACACACACACACACACACACACACAGACTGACATTATAAGGCTGTTGGTTAGCTTATCTTGCAAAACACAAACAGGTGTAAGACGTGCGTGAAGGTTACCGTTTTAAATAAGTCCTCCATGTTGACTGCGCACTGTTGTGTATCTGTCCTGTCATCACAGAGCGACTGTGGAAAAGGGAGAATTATTGAAGCTACCTGTTGCTCCACACATTTAACTCTTCGGCCGCTGTTAGCGCATGCTAGCCGTTACATTTCCGTTATTCATAAGAAAAACCCCGCCGTAAAACGCTGCTCTCCTCACAACACCAGCTGGATACATTAGCGATTTTTATTGGCTCAGGTGACGTAAACTTATCAAACACCAAACTTTTGCGAACAAATAAACTAAAGTTACTTACGACTGCCATGTCCTCCGTCTTATCAAAACATAGAAGACCAGTACATCATCGATATTTCTGTTACTTTCGGTATAGACAATAGGGCTCGCGCTCCTACTCTCGTGGGCAGGGCTGAGCTCGAGTGTATCATAAAAAGCGCGGGCATGCAGGCGCGTTACCGTCATTACTAGCAAACAAAGAGGACACCTGACCCACCTGACACAAGTGTATGAAGCTAATCATACACTGAGCAGGTACAACAACCGAACTGAAGCGCACACCTCTGCGTGAAACAAATGTATTTTTAAGCTAATAGGATGAAGGACGTGCCATATCCTTTAATTAAACTAGAAAAAGTTATAGAAATGTCCCACTTCACTTAAAAGGTAAATTGTATACAAACTGGTTGCATGCACTTTTCCTCTGAATTTCTGCTTATTTCTTGTAAATCATATTAAAACCTGCATAACCATTCTAAATGATCATAATAGCGATATGAAATGGCTGATTTTAGTAAAATTATTCTCACTGCAAATTGTTCTCTCAAGTAAGCTTTGTGAGTAGGCCTCAGCACAGTGTAGACTAGCTTGTGTTAAGAAGTACCTTATTTATTATGTAAAAAAAATTGGTCCCTTTCAGTGTGTTGGTAGTTTTAATGTTTTTGGAGATATTTTACACCTGCATACACCTGCAACTTGGAATGGTTTAACAACAATGCTTCATGCCTCCGTGCCTACTTAAATACAAGGGCCTCCGTTCTATGAAAACCATGTTTGTGTGGTATTTTCCAACTACACAAGAAGGTTATTTTTTAATATATTTCAAGTTGGAAAGACCCTCAGGAACACTTCGTCCATCAGTTTCAAAAAATTCCAACTCTCAAACTTTGATGGTACATGGTTTTCACTTATCAAAGAGGTCAGGAAAATTTGGAATCGAAAGCTGTTAGGTAAATGTAGTGGTGTAAAAGATATAATGTTTGCTTCTGAGATGTTGGGGATTACAAGTCTAAACATGCACAAAAAGATAATACTTAAGTAAACAACATTACTTCAGCAAATGTACTCACATTCCACCAAAGCCTTCTTCAGTGTTAAATGTCTCAAAATGATCTTGGTTTGGCTGATCTGGCAAATAGTAATGAAAAATCTCAGTATGCTTTCAGGCTCCTGCTGCTATGCAGGGTAACTGTCATGGCTATGGCTTTTAAAAAGAATGTGGCAATTTTAACCGTTATAAGCAACACTCAAGCTTTTTTTATTAGGAAGTCAGAATGCAGAGAGAGAGGCATGTGTCTGAGGCTTAACTTGCCTTCTAATTCTGGGCTCGTTCTCATTCTTTCTTTCTGTTCATTGGGAAGTGTCCTTGACAAATAAATAGATATATTATTCTTTGATAAATTAAATCAGGAACCTTGAAAGGCTGCATGCTTATTTTTGCAAAGGTTCTTTGTCTTCAAGATATTTGTTGACAACCTCATTCAGCACATTTTATTTATTTAATCTCGTCAGTGTCTTCGTTTAAAGTCGAAACAATTCTCACCCTCTCCCACATGACAATGTGCATCAGTGCCAAACTAAGCTGCAGGATCTCTGCCAGCCATATTTGTACTGTTATATAGGAGTAAACATCAAAGTCAGCTGTCTTAAGTGTTCTGCTAATTATAATCCAGTTTGCACAGGTGCAGAAAACAGCACCGTAGACATCTGGATCTTGTGACAAAGGATCAGAATCATAAAAATCATCAATCATATCTTTTAATGAGGCGTACTGAGGGACTGACACATTTAAGTAAAAAATATGCATTGCACTTTATGAAGTTGGCTTATATGCTGTGTGACAGCTGGTACTTGTTCTCCTGACTGTTGAAACTTATTATTCAGTCAGTGCCCAAGCTTGCCAGATAGCTGTTAAAATGTTTAACAGTCATGCTCACACTAGTTGTACATAAATAATCTGTGTATAACCAGTGTGCACACCTTTTTATAATGATGAGTTGATTGATTTTCAAATGAAAAAACTTAAGTTTTTTCTCTGGAATAAATATGTATATTCATTTCCCTGTGTCAGGTTTATTTTCATAGGATTTTTTTCATTTTCTCCTTAAATGCAACATCTCACAAATGTCTGAGTGGGTCGGTAAAGATTCTTGCAGTGACTCTATCAGCGGATGAAGACCATGATATGAAGCGATGACGTAAGACCTCGTTCCCCACTTGTCCAGCAGTTCTCACCAGAACAGTTTTCAAGAGTTGGGCAGAGTGTGCTTCCTTAACCCCAGGCCTCAGCTCCTCTACAAGTAGGAGCAGAGAAGAGTTTGAGACTGGGCAGGTAATTACGAAGAGTCAGAGGCAGAACTCTGAGGACAGCCATGTTGAGTTGGCTCCTTCAACTTCAGGCCTCGGATCCTCCTCCTCCACAAACAGGAGATATAGGTTGGGTCCTTTTGAGTGCAAAACGTGGGCTGATGACAGCAGCGCTGATTAGGACTCACAGCCCTGTTCACTGCAGGATTGGAAAACTGCTTTCATGCAGTGCTTTAATTCAAAGCACTTTCTCATGTCTTTCTTTCACCCTTGCACACACACACACACACACACATGCACACAAGCTGATGGTAGCAGTACACCATTCTTTTTCTTGATTCTTATAAACTAAGTTGTAGACTGCAGATCAGACACAAGGTAATAATCAGTGGCAACATCAATACGAGTGGTTTAATTTTCAATTTTATTCATTTAATATTTAAAATGTTATACATCATATTCTATTATATCGGTATGTATTTTTCTTTACAAGGTATAGATGTTTATACCAAGTTAATTCTTAACGTAAAATCGCCTGCTTTTCTTTCTTGCTGATTCAGATTGTTTCTTTTACTCACTATTGTTC
>JAQNCA010000013.1:8624706-8662121 GCA_029783725.1 Acanthurus tractus
CAAGTTAATTCTTAACGTAAAATCGCCTGCTTTTCTTTCTTGCTGATTCAGATTGTTTCTTTTACTCACTATTGTTCCCTTTGTCTTCCAACAGACTGCATCAGTTTTCCCACAAGAAGCAACAGAGTAAAAGACTGAGATAACAGGACTTCCATAATGACAGAAAAGATATGAAGATGGATGGGGGACAGACAACAAAAGGAACAGCTGCAGAGTGGCTGTTACTTCTCTTCCACTGGACTAAGTGAGTAACCCCCTCACAGAAAACACAAAAATGATAAGAATGATAAATATTGTTGTTCCCACCTCTTTGCACTTTGGTGCTCAGAGACCTGTTCTTCAAATTAATGGGTATGCAGATAACAATTAAAGAAGACTATTTTAAATTAAACCTGCCTATGCATGAATGAAGGCATATGGTTAGGATTTTTAAAATGTTGCAGCGAAAGAGCACTACACTCGGAAAAACACAAGTGGGCCTATTTCAACAAAGAAACATTAAATAACTTTCTTGGCAATTTATTACACGAGGTAAAATAGAAAGCACCTCTGCCTACACAACATCTTTTTCTCTCCTCAGATCTTATTATAATTTGTTGCAGTCTTAAACAGGCCCGAACTGCTGTCAAGAAATAAATTGCTTAAGGAGTTTGACATTTTCCAGCCTCAAAGTCTGCGTAGTGCACTAAAAGCTTACCTGCATTGGAAAAAAAAAAATCCATTATGCAAAACGAGAGTGAGCTTTTTCTCTGTATGCTGACTTTCTGAAACTAATGTACATACGCTTCTGCATCGCTACACATCTGACAGACCCTTTATCACAGTACGGTGGACACAGCTGCAGCCAATAAAATGAATTGGCTTCAGGTGTGCAAACTGGCAAGCACTGATGACAGTACTGGCTATTGTTAATGCTTGGGTTATAAATCATTGGGTACCATAATTAAGCAGTAAAGCATTTAAGATAAATTTTAATACTGCAGTTATAATATTACAGTTACAAATGAGCCCAAACCACAAGATATTTGAATCTGAGTATGACATCAATTCAGTTTTAAAATGCACAGCTGTGAGTGGACATCTTTCTATAATCAGTTGCCACATTGTCTGTGGCTGTGCATGGCCTAAGCCTCCCTCTGGCTAACCACAACGGTGAAAATGAGTCTTTGCTTGCAGACACAGAAGAATGATTGCATCTGTATCATTTATCAAACAGAGATTTTGCAGAGAAATAAGCTACTGATCCTTCAGGGACCTGCAGCTTTGCCTTTTTAAATGAGTGACGCATAGCTTCTGTTTCCCAACAGAAATGCTGGTTTTTCTTTAATGCATGGAGTGCTTGTGAGAAGTTTAATTTTTAAAACAAAAGCCACATTACTGATTTTTAATTCCATGTATGCTGCATATTTGGAAGTTCATATATCCAAACTATCCTGAGAGTAGATCCATCCTTACAGTTATTTATGTGTAGTGGAATATATACCCATTAACCAAACCCCTGTACAAAAGCAGCCTTTATTTCTTTGTCATATAAAATTCATTTGTCAAACATTGAAGCAGATGTCAGGAAAGTGATGTGATTCCAAAAAAACTGCTTTTTGTGAGAGTAATATCATTGTTTGAGCAAGGTGAATGCTTACCTGGGCACACGTCTTTTCACAGGGGCTCACTTTAACACAGACATTCAACATAAAAAACAGCCCTGCATTCACTGCACTTGTGCTGCCTTTCAGGCTACAGTTTCAGACATATTATTTATTAAGGAGACACCTGGAGATGTATGTCTCCTCAGAGGCAGTGTAACCACTCCATTTTGTTATTTGATGCTTTTCTTTCTTCCTACCACTAGAGGTAGCTGCAACATTAGAATGTGAAGATGTATAAATGCTATTTCTCTTTCCTTTTTGCCTTTGAAATATTGACAAGCGATCAACACTTCAGCACTGTTGGGTTCACTGAGGCTCAAGTTTTAAAGGAGATCCACATTAAATAATAAATTACAAATATTTACTTGACATTTGTAACATTAAGTATCTATCTGCAGCAAATTAGGCAGAGGTTTACCATGTCTTTTTAGTCAGCAGAGGAGACCAGGCAGGTTTTTGTGAAGATGGTGGTTTAAAAAACAGCACAGGAGAAAAATAGCAGTCTGCATTTAAAAAAAGACCCTCAGAAGTGAGTTTTACATGGTTGACCACTACATACATTCTCCTGCAGTCCCTGGTCTGGCAACACCCGCAGAGCCTCAAACAGGTAATTTGGTTGTTTTTGGCTAGTTTCCTGCCCAGGCAATAATGAGCCGCTAATTACTAATTAGCAGTCTGTCCAGTCCACACTAAAGCTAAAAACAGATGTACTAGCCAGCTTTCACTGCCAGCTTTCTTGTTCCATCCTCTTCGACCCAGACAGTGTGTCTGTGAGGGTGATGGAGCTTAAGATGCTGTAACATGCCATTGTAATGCATGAGTTGGTGGGACTCCTTCGCAGAGACAATCTGTAGTAGTGTCACTCCGAATTACCCCAGTCAGCAAGTTGGTGTCTACTACCTTGAAAAGCAGAGACAAGAGGCTGAGAATCACTGAAAAAAGTGAGATTAGGTTCTCATTAAGAGAAATTAAGCTACTATCAAAAGTTTATTGGCTCGCGGGGAATCATGACTCACTAACTCAAGGCCTTTGCATTTCCTCCGTTTAATAACTGAGGTGTGGTTTCATTTTAGACAAAAAATTGGATTTTCACAATACAACACCACAATACTTTAGATCATGAAAAAATGCTACATTAAATGATATGACAGAATGATGATGATGAAGGACTTGAGCAGCAAAAAAAATTTTGAAGACTTAAATGAACTAATAAACAGTTATTTTACAGTTTTTACATTAATAAATTATTAACAACACACTCTGATGTGGTGATATGCACTTTTTTTCCAACTTATCTATGCCTTTCTCAATGACTTTAGCTCCTCTTTTATAACTGCTTCAAGACATATCTAAAGTTATCGTATGCTTGTTGACATAGTTTAACATTGTTTAAACATAATTAAGTATAATTAAATTATGCTTTATTTTAAAAAAAACTGCTAGACTTGTTTATGTGTAGCTGTTTCACTAAATGATTACAACTCAAACTTCGCCGTAGAGGATTCATCAATATATTATAATGTATATTACAATATTTATGCATCTGTTACAGATGCTTCCGTTTTGATCAATATTTTAGGTCATACCATTATATCTGCCTTCAATTACATTGCGGTGTATCATTGCTGTGAACCCTTTATTAAGATTTTATATACTACTTATAGATACAAAAAGACGACAACTTTTATTAAAAATAACCAGCAGCTGCAGTGGGATCTTACTCCTGCACCTGGCAGTTTTAATGCTGTGGTCTATTGATGGAGCAGCGCAGCCTCACACTCCCTCTTGTTAACAGTTTTCAATGTAAATCAATAATGCATGCTTGCTGGCAGGCTCAGCAGTGCTTAGCAGTAATTTCGCGGACTGACACACCCAAGAGTAGGCAGGCCGGCAGCAGGGGAGCAATTTTGCTCATCGCTGATGATGATTCCCTCAGAGAGAGAAGCAGTCGTGGGACAGCAGTGGGGCAAAGTCCAGCTGCAGCGTGTGTCAGGCTTCCTCTATGTCAGGTCTTGTCAGAGCAGCGATGACTAGAATAAAATACACAGTTATGGTACGACTATCACTTGGCATTAAAATATTCCAAGTAAAACACTGGATTATTCATGGAACAGATCTGAAATGCTAGTAAGCACATAAACAAGTCTTACACGATCCTTCAGGCCCCCATATAAATAATATATTTTATATTTTTATAGTTGGTATACACTTGAAAAAAAAAAAAGTTGGTCCTGTCCTCTTGAGTTTCCTCTCTCTCTTTTCTCACACACAAAGGCATGCATAATTTAATACTACCTACACCTCTGTTGCTTGTACTCCTGGCACCTGCCACCTCCTGTCTCCTTTTTATTATTTTTAAATGAGAAAATTCCATTAGCTATTAAAAAAAATGCCATCCGAGACATATGCAGTGATTTTGGCCGTGGCAGGAGTTAAATGTGTGGAGAGAATGTAAGCTCCTTCACATGAACCACCTAATTAACCAGGCAGGAAGGGGTAGAGGTTTACTCTCAGTGCAATCCAGCATAATTGCATTTTCACTTTCATGATTAAAAGCGGATCTGATATAATCTGGTAATGCTTGGTGGGTGGAATACAGCACTGACACTGCCGGGGTGATTCACAGTGGACCAAACCAAGAGCAGAAACCTACACCGAGGCCTTTCCATAAACAAAAAGTCAATGCTTGTCTTTGACTGGCACATGTAATAAATCAGCGATGCTCAGAGTATTCAAAAGCCGTTTGTGATAAGGGGAAGTAACATGTTTATGATTCATCCACTTTATCTTGTCTACCTCTTCCTCAGTTATTGACCTCCAATATTTCCCACAATGACCTCTGACGCCCTAAAGAGAACCTCGTCCAGACATTGAAATAGATATGTGATGCCTGTAAACACAACCTTTAGCAACTACAATGTAATATAGAGGGAGAATAGGATGCACTTGTTTCCTTTACAACTGATTCCTCTCTTTGTGTTAAATGTCAGTGAAAAAAATAAGGAATGTACAGTTTGTAATACAGGATATACAGGAGAATATAAATAGACCTTGTTTTGCTACAGTTTAAATTTGCTCAAGATTAAATGAATAAATCCAGTTTTCTTTAATATGAAAACAACAGATCATCATAAACAACTTTGCACAGTTAATATACCTGTTGCTTTCCATTCCTCCTGTTTTGTATCACTCAACACATGAGTTCATAAACTGAGATAAAACATTCTTTAAAACATACTGTTAACAATTTCAATTGATAATTAGTTACTTTAATTGTCATCACACCTATTAATTAATCTTGCCTTTTCACAATGCCAAAGTATCCAGCAGTTCCTCAAATGGTCACTTGAGGCTGGTTTTAAATGCTTGTTACCTCCATATCAAAAAGCTTGATTTTAGAGTAGAAATAAACATTTACAACCGGATACAAAACATACTTTTGGTCTTGAAAACTAGTGAGGAAAAGTGCTTTAAAAACAACTTCAAAACTGCCAAACCCCCATGTCATCTATGTTTGGCCAATGTTAAAACTTTAATCAGGCCATGTTATCTTATTTGAGCTTTTCTATCCTTTAGAGTGTTGTATGTGTTGTTTTTGCATGTTAATCTTAAATCTGTAATAAGCGTGATAAGCCTAAGGATATGCCTAAAGGACAGAAAATACTTCTCATTATGAATCTGAAATGCCTTGTTAGTAGTCCAAATGCAAAAATATAGCAAATATGTCCTATGTCGCCACCTTACACATTTGCTTAATGCACACCTTAAGTCTGGTTTGGTCTGCCCCCAAACAAGCTAGTTAGGGTAGAGGCCAGGTGGAGGCTTAGCTGTGGATTTATGATTTGAAACAAACAAGGTAGCTGCTGTTGGATGTTAGAGTGCAGAGCTGTTGGTTGTAGCTATGCTCATCTGTAAGCTGAGGATTTTAAAACCAGGTGGATTGAATGAAAAAGCGACTGAAAAAGGTGTGTGCACGCATTTTAACTTTAATCCTCCAGACTTCTTCGTCAACAAAGGTCAGTAATGGTATAAGCTTAAGGATGGATACTGGCTGCCCATGACCCGACCTCAGAGTTGGAAGCTGTGTGTTTCTCTGTAAAAAACTCCCCATTGTTATGCAGAGCCAAACACTTGCCATAACTGTTTCACACCCTGCTGTCCAGTGATCAAACTTAACATTGCCTAAAAGGAGGTATGAGTTTAATAGAAGCTCTGATTTTATCTCCATCCTCTACCTTTTGCTATGTTGGACAATCAGAGGCACACCAGTGAATTAGCACTTTTTAAATAAAACTCTGTGATTGCTGTTAACACTTAAAAGATCCACCCCTGGGAGTCCTTCAATGGCACCTGCACTGTTCATTAACTTCCCTGTCAGTCTTGTAATTGTGTGTTTTTTTGGATTATATTGTGTGCACAGCAGGGGCACAAATTCACTGACATGCAGCTATTTCAGGTTGTATAGCCACACAAGAAACACACAGATGCAAGTGTGATGTTCTCTACCATTTTGAGCTCTCACATTTAAGAGAGATTCTTAGGATTCCTCTAACCCCAAACTAAGATCTCTTCAGACTAAAATATTAAGCCCTGCTACTCGTTGAACCAAGATAGATTTAAGACTTTTATTAAAAAAATACAAAGCTTGAAAAGCTTAAAAATGGAAATTCTTTGTCTATGATATATAAGTCTGTGATCTTACTGGATGTAGAACCAGTAAGATCCCTTCCAGCACTGACTAGAGCAACCAAAAATATGCACAGCAAAGTCCAGGGGCTGGCCATTACTCATTTCCAGTTAAAAGATGGTTTACAATCTCAATTACAAAAGCAAGGCCACCTGACGTCGTCTCTGTATCTGCTCAGAGTGTGATGTGAATATCAAATGCACCAGGCTATAAGTTTTGTGGTCAAATCTTTCCCTGTGATGCTGCGTACAGAAAAATAAATCAGCCAAATGTTATATTTGCCCGAGTCTCCCGGTCATGCTTGAGGGCAAAGGCAGATATCACCAGCTTTGATGTTTACCTGTCAGCCAGAGATGGAGGTTGTTGTTGGCTCCCTGTTACTTTATTTTATTTTATTTGTTCTTTCTGCCAATTTCTTCCTGCCAATTTCACTGTTTGTGATGCTTTGCTCAATATCTTCTTGTGGTCTTCATAATATTACAAAAATAATAAGGTAATAAGTCAATGATTAAGATGGATCAAAAACTAAAATAATCACTTTTTGCAGCCGTATTAGTTTTATATGTCTGATGCTATATTATGACAGAGAGCAACACTACTACTTCTATTATGACTAATCAAATCAAAATTATGAAGTGTTTGAGGCTACCGCATATTGGTACAAAAAGGCACATTTGCTTCATCTTTGTTACATTTACTGTTTTCTCCCAGGCAGTCTGGCTCCCCCAGTTTCATTAGCTTTTATAACAAGCTGCCAGCGCCTTTTATGTAAATGACTCGTGATTTCATCTTTAAAAGAAAAAAAAAAAGCAGAAATTTTTGTGCTTTCATTTCAGTTTCAAGGGGACAATGAATGGACACCCTAGAATGGCTTTTTCTCCCATCTGAGCTCACCGTGAATAGATCCCATAATTTATTAGAATGAATTGGAGTTGAAGGCTCCAAATGACGAATAGTGGCAGAGCAGAACCTGGAGGAGGATGATTATGAAGGAAATGAGGAGGCGTGACCCATGCAAAACGATTTTGCATGACAAGGGATCAAATGTCGAGATATGCATCTCTTTTCTATGCTGTTGCTAGTTTGGTTAGCACACATACAATACACAAGTTTTTCAAGATACTCTCTTCTTGATGAGTGTTTGCAAACAAACAAGAGGGACATCAAGTAAAAGAGTCAGTGTGAAAAGGAGGAAAGAAAAGAAAAGCCATTAGAGAGATGAGACAAGAGCTTGTTGGAAACCAGTGGATCGAAATTTTGTTTGTCAGAGCTTTATTGTGTTGTCAATAATTTCTTGCTTGCCTTTTATTGTTCCTATATAATATGTCCTCTACTCTGCGCCTCATGTACTTGTCTCCTGCTTTTTGTTTTTTTAAATTTAGATATCTAACCATCTGTTCAACCAAAAATTGCAAAATGACAACAACTTTTCCTTTTGCTCCTTTTTTCAAAACAGAAACAAACACGAACAAACTTATTGTAACAATATTTTTCTGGAGTTTCACAATATTGAAAGTAAACATGAAGCATCATAAATACTTAGGGGTATAGGCACACCTTTCACTGACTTAAAAACAGAAAATCCACTGTAATATGCTGAAAAATACACCAGAGACAGTTAAAAGTTTCAAAGTCTTGTCAGTCTGAACATGAATAGATTGTGAGCTTTACAAAAAAAGCTGCCAAAGAACAGCAGTTCTTAAGCTCCTTTTGCAGAGGGAGATCATTCACAAATCAATTATACATGGACAGATTTGAGCTCTGAATCTCAGTGTGACAGACTAACACACAGGAGATTTCAACTGCTGGCTGATGAAACCTCACAGGACACCGCAGCCTTAAATCTCATTATTGTAAAGCGTCTGTCATAATTGACAACCCCAAACAGGTGCCGCTGTGCGACTTCTGAACGGACAGCCTCTTATCCGTCCATGCTTAGTCATAAAGCGTGACAGATCCTTTTTTAATAGTTGCTCTTGGATAAACTGCAGGCTTTAAGCACCGTTTTCTGGTTTTGAGCTAAGGCTAATGATTACAGTAAGCCATAAACTTTGGCTTAAGGCTCCTCTGGTGTTCAGGACTGACTGACACTGACAAGGTAGGATCACAGCAGACGGACCTCACTGACTCCTATAGGCGTCGCTTATCACAAGCATGACACTGCTAAAAACAGAGTAAAAAGTGCATAAATAAGAACTGGACGCAGATGAAGGTCTAAAACATACAGAGTCATATTAACTGTTTGTTGGAAAAATCAATGAACTCAAATGCAAAGGTAAAAAATGGAATATGTTTTTGCAATTAAGTGATAGTTGCAGAAAAAGAAGGATATTTAGGTCACACGATGATGAGGAAGATTTTGCTTTGAAGTCTCAGTGGAGGGTTGATTTGAACTCTAGGTGGCAGTTGTGTATTAAAAGCCTTTACTCATGCAACATAATAAACAGCTTTATTCAAGCCAGCACTTCTAGCGAAGTTGAAGTTTAACCAACTCTAATTACTGTAATTGCACTTGTTTACTTTTGCTCGGTGATGCTGATTGAAACATAGTTTAGCTCGCTCTGAAATCCCATCAGGCTTTCATTTTCTTGGGGCACCGAATCACTCTGAGGGCTTTCTGTGGAATGTTAAACATGCTGGATTATTTTAGTCCCATTGCAGTCTGGTGAGATCACCATGTCACCAGGATCACTGTCACAGGTAACCTCAGCACAGACAGAAAACTCAGAGTGATACTTTGATGACCTGGGAGTGGAAGAGAAGGTTGATTTAGCTTTCCATCCTCTTTTGCTGTTTTACCTCTCAGCAAGGATTATGCTGTAATATTGTTTTATGATTCTAATCCAAATCTAGCTCCCACATCTTTTCAGTTTGCAACCTGATAAAGGGGAATATGTTCACTGATCTGTGTGACCTCTATGACCTGTGTGTCAGCTGTGAGCCCTTCAACAACATTTTAATTCCCAGGGATAGTTTAAGATAAAAGAAAGACTTAGAAAGAAGTTAAGAAGTATATTTTTGCTTCTTTCCTATATTCTGTAAATCATCTTATACCACATTTTTAAGTACATTAAGGATCTCAGCCTGGAGTCATAGCTTTAGCTTCTATGATGTTCAACTGTATATTTATGAACAAAATTTGGTTATCAGCGGATGCTGGATTTTTAAAGTTTTTTAATGGCATTAGTACTGAATTTCAGAAGTTTGAATATTCTGATTAGATTTTATCAACATTTTTAATTAATGTGATTAAATCATGACATGTCATTGCATCATGAACATGTGTCTGTGTCAACATTTTTAGCATTTTTGTTGAGCTAAGTAAGTTCTGTGGATAGTGATACTCGTTACCTCATCATAAATAAGTTATATTTGCAGATTTGTGTCTGGAAGTTGAGTTTTTAAGGATGGCCAGGTCCTTTTTCTCATTTTGAGGTTTGGTTTGTTATTGAGTTATAGGAGTTGGTAAGAATTTGAAGGAGTTTTAAGATTTATTTTTTAATCTGTGATCTCTATGATTTCTTTGTCTAGTCTTAAGGGGCTGACTGGGTTGTTAGTTATCTAAGATTCAGAATAAGATTTCGGACTCGAGATTGGTAATTGATTTGCTAGAAAGCAGAGTGGGAAATTTGGTGCTTCAGGGCTGCTTTAAAACATTTTCTTCTGCAAAGTGGAGGTGAGAATTTTATTTTTATTTTATTTTTCATGGGATTGGCTAGTTAAAGATTCAAGAGATTTTTTTCCTTTGGAGTGATGGGGATCATAGAGAAAGAAATTTTCAGTGTTGCAATTTGTCTGTCAGTGAGAGAAGATATTTGTCTGTCATTTGAAGCTGTCTTGTATATTTTTTAATAATCAGAGAAATGTCAGAGAGAGAGTAAGAGGGTGAGTTATGAGGGTGAGAGGGAGTTATGGGTGATTTATTCCACTATTTTGTGTAGTGTGAAATCACAGACAAGTCAGTAGTGAAAAAAAAAGTTTCTTGTAATAATATGTAGGGGTCCTGATGACATAATAGTGTGTCGTCTGCATAGAGTATTTATGTTGTAAAAGGAGAGAGAAATTTGTCCTTGTCTGGTTCCTCTGGGGAGTGTAAATCTCTGTGATTTGTTACAAAGCCAAATTTTAGAAGACTCCTAAATAAAAATTCTAGTCTGGTGACTAGAAATCTGGTGAATTATAATTATATTTTTTGCACAACCAGGGTAACAGTTGATGCTGACAGCTGAGGCTTTGGTGATGAATTTTAAACCTGAGCTGAGGCAGGCAGCTGGCAGTTGGCTGGCTAGTTAGGGTTTTGGTTTGGTTTTAGTATTGGTGACATGGCTGCTGTATTCATGTATGGAGGGATGGATTGGTTTTTTTTAAGTTCCAAAGTTACTCTATGAAAAAGATGTGAAGGAATGTGCCAGATATGTTTAAAAATCCTGCTGGGACTCTGTCCAGGTGATTTGTTGTTGGCATATGATTAGGGGCTTCAATCCAAAAAAAATAAATAATGGCTGATATGTTTCTTATGTAGCTCCAATTAACACATGAACACAGAAAAAAAGAGGAGTCAGTTTCTTATCCCAGACTTGTATATGATGGAATATTTCTGAAAAGACAAAGAAAAGTCACTGAAGCCCTTTCTCTAAATCCCTAAGTGATCCTGTTAATCATATCAGTTCTCCTTTTGTATCACCTCTTATTTCTGCACTATGATCACTTGTCTGTGTAATCGTTTCTGCTAGTCCTCTCACCTGTCCCCCATCTTTTATTCATTTTGGCCTGTAGCAAAATGACAGCGGCAAAGGCGGACATAAACAAGAAACGGACAAAGGGAATTAATTTAGGGGAGAAAGGGATAGAGAGGCGAGGGAAGCTGCTTTTCACTAAATCCCCTACAACAATAAACAGCAGCAATACAGCTGAAGATGTGAGGGCATTACGAAGAACCTGACTCCTCCCAGGTCCTGCATTTGTCATTCTTCACCACACATGTTATTTTGTTGTATTTTAAGGGCAGTTAATATGGTAAGGCAGGAAAAAGCAGAATAATACTCATTTGTATTCCATTCATCCAAACATGCAGCTCTCATAAAGATCATGACTAAACTTTACTTTTAAAGGAGCATGCTGCAGCCATTGCTCTGACACTCTGAAGAAATGTTGGGCAAGTTTGAAGAACAATACCATTTTAAAATTATTAGCCTGTGAGGCTTTTAGAACAGGACAAAAGCCTAAGAGGCAAACAAAGGAATACAAATATATCTGGTTTACTTATGAGAGCTTAAACTTTAGTTTCAAACTACTAGAGGAATCAATAACCATGGAGTAACTTGGGCAGTCTGTCTCACTTAACAGAAAGAGCCATACCACTGTCCATGCCAAATGGCCTGGAACTGTTTACCAGACCAGGAGCAGAGGAAAATGTGTACAAGATGCATATTAAGTTATGTACAACGCTCTAAATTAAAACACTAAGTAAACAATCTGAGCTGGGACTCTGTGCTTGCTGATCAAATTGTTACTTAAACAATTCCATCATCCCATTTACCAGTTTAATAAGCCTTAATTTAGCTTTGCATACATTAATGTTGTACAACTTTATAAACAGCGTTGAAGAGTAAGAGTAGTCAGGCTTAGAAAACATGCTCCTACTGTCATTACAGGGGAAAGTGTAATGTGGCGAGATCATTTAGCTGACTGGAGTTTTAACTGGTACAAGAGAAAGAAAGAAAGAAAGAAAGAAAGAAAGAAAGAAAGAAAAAAGGACAGGTAGGTTTGAGTGGAAGGAGGACACATGAAAATGAAGGATGGTCAGAGAGAGCTGGTCACAGAGGACAGTGACCTCAGAGATGTGAAAAATCCACAGATATAAACCCCGTCAAACATGGAAGAACCAAGCTCACACAGGAATGATTAAAATGATGAAAAACGTCATTTTCATATCTTTATTACATCATGTTATGAACTTGCTATCTTTGCTGTACAGTTAGGGTAAATAACAAACCCAGGCTAGCATAGCTTCATAACAAACACAGTTATTAGGTGTTACAGGGATTTATGTATTTTGCACATGCCAAATGACAAGACATAAAAAAAGAATAAAACAGAAATATGACATGACTAAGCCCCCGCCCCCCAACCCCCAACCCCTTTCAGCAGCACCCATGCATTAACATAAGCATTTGTGAACCGCACATGCTTGCTGTCTGCATATTTTATGAACTGGATTGACTGTTGAAAGACTTTTTTCTAAATATATATCTCAGCATAGACACCTGCTTTCATTATCTAGAGGACTCTGTGCCACTGAATGACAAGAAATAAACCTGCATATGCAAATCGTGTGAACTATGACGGATTAAAAACTACTTTGTGAGCCACATGCTGATGTACAAGCATCTAAAAGGCAGTTCACCAGTGAAGCAACATCCCAGATGAATGAAAATAGTGAAGGGAGCTTAGATTAGAAACTAAGGTAGCTGATTAAGAATTCTTTGCTCTGAATTTAATTAACACTTTTGTTGTATAAAGTTTTGAAGGACATCATTTGAGTGGAGAGCAGATGCTATATTCTGCTAGCTAACTGGATCATGATTGACACATGACGGAAAGGTTTTGATTTGATGATATTTTTTGATATGCAACCAGAAAACCGAGACATACTACATATCTGCAAAGGTTGTGGAAGTGACACCAAAAATAAAGAAATGCAAAATGCAAGCTAAAGAAAATGTCACATAAAGGGTTTTGTTCAATGTTCTCATTTCAATCCATTTGTATTTGTCCTCCAAACGACTGGATTGCAGTTCTCACTTTGAGCAACCGTTGCAAATTCAACATAACAAAGTGATGTTTATTCTCGTACTCCCAGCTGTAAGTTGCTTTGTTGTGTTCTCTTTGCATATATGGGGGATTAGGGATCAGAAACACTGGATTTAAGATGGAGGAGGTGAAGAGGCTGAACATCAAACCTATGCGAGGTAAAGTGAGGTAGAATTAAAGCCAGTGAATGTTGAGTGACAGACCTTGAACATGTTTAAAATACAATTTATTCTCTCTGAGTTAGAGAAAGAATTTAAATAAAAAAAGGTAAAAGGACAAAGAGTTTGTCTCTGGGTGAATAAATCTCATTTATATGCAAGCACACATATTAATGTAACTGAGTCAGGCAATATGACAAACATCTTATAATTTAACAGTGAGGTATACATGTTTATGCATGGAAAGGTTTTAAGCCTTATAGACATTATAGAAAAAGTACATTCAAATTTGAGTTGAAGAATCTAACAAGTATTTGAATAACAGCAGCTTTAGTACTTTAATCTGAAATGATTTGTCCTCAAACTAAATATATTTGATAAGGATTTAAAGAGGACTTGGACTTGATAATCAAGTACCATCCTGGCTTCAGATTTCACCAACTATAATATATTTTAATTTCCTTTGGATTACACACAAAAATGTTCTCTGATCTGATCATCCTAGTGGCAGCAGTTTGGCTAAGACAAAAACAAAACTTGGTTGAGATTAGGGAAAATTTGTGTTTTTTAACAAAGTGACACCTTTGTTAAGGTTAAAGGACTCTTAATCAAAATTGTTAAACTAAGAACCACATGGTTTTAGCCAATGAAAGACAGTGATCATGGTTCCAAATTACATGGACTTTTTGTTGGAAACTGGAAACAAAACTTCATCTGAAAGTCTAACAGTTTATTTATCCATCAACCACAAGACTGTAACATCACCTTACATCTTTGCTTAACACAAACAAGAGTCATGCTTCTGTGGAGGACAGTCTCCTGGAGGAAAATCTTTTTGTGCATGTCATAACCACAACATTTGTGATACAAGCCAGACATGTTGCCAGATCCTGTATTTGCCCTTGAAAGGCACTTGTTTTTTTTACTGTGCTACTTTGATAACAAGTCAAATAGTTGACACTGCAGTTGTGCCCTCATGAGTCTGCTTGCTGAGACATTGTTCTGCATTTTCCCTGAGTAAATCAAAAAGGGCAGCAACATAACTAATGGTGTCTGAGCAGAGGGAGACAGATGAGGGGTCACACAAGGAGAGAAACAAGCAGAGGTTATTAATGGTGGACTGAATGAAAACATCACTAGGTTACGCAAACATTTATCAAAGGATTGTACAGTATCTACAATCATCACTTAAGGCGATCGTCCCTGACAAGCACATTTTTAGCCTTTTAACACTCCAGAAATCTGCTAATAGTTGGAAATAAAGACTTAATTAGAAAATAACTAATCCAAATTCTTGGAAATTTGATGTTGCTCCTGACATCTCTAAAGCAGGGGGATTGGACATTTTCTGAAGCTTGGGAGTTTCATTCTACATTATATAATCAGATAGTAGCTAAATACTGCAGCAGCACCAACATCTCCGGCTTGCCAGTACCTCTCTGTCCAAACTTGGCTCAAATGGCCTCCATCCTGTTTCAACAGAGCCTTGGGTTGCAACCAAAAGGTGGTGGTTGCTTATCATGGTGCTGCCATGACAAAAGTAATCACCACCTGGCATCCAACCTCATGCAGCTACAACAGTTGTTTTTTCCAACGAGCTCTGTTCCGACTCTGAGGCCGTGTCAGGATACAGGAGAATCCTGCTCTGAGGTGCCAAACACTTGCTGTTTCCAACTTTTCAAAATGTGACAATTTACTGCTTTTCTCTGCTTGTGTTTCAATGTAAAAATGGTTATAATTGTGTTTGGACTGTTGCTCTGCCAAAACAAAGCAATTTCAAGGCATCACCTTGGTCTCTGAGAAAGTCTGACTGACGTTCTTCACGGCAATTTCATGGACTAAATAATTACATAATTGCTTAATAAATAATGATTGCAGGATGAAAATAATGATTAGCTAAATGACAGCATCAATTATTTAAAGTAGCATTTTACAATTCCACCACTAGCACTTTCATCTTTTATCGTCATTCTCCACTTTTTAAATCATTCCTCTCCAACCATCACTTATATAACCTCTCCAGAGATTAGCACAAGAGGAAAGAGAGTAAAGTGGGTAGAAATGCTATAGTCAAAACAAGAGTCTGAGAAAGCACAGAACACCACGCACACATCTGTAGATCTGTTTGATGTGGAACAGTCTCTGGTTGTAGTTGCTCTCTCCTCAGCTATCTGAACCGTTCTTTTAAGATCACTGGAGGAGGCTTCTAAAAAAAATCCTCAACCTTGGAGTCGATACACCAAGAGGCTTCTTTCTTCTTAAGGCCTGCTGCTGAACTCTTTGGCCAACGGAGGCATGAGGCCTGAGGTTAGTGAGGAGTCACAGAGGGCTGAAAAGAAAATCAATAAAACAGCCCTGACCGCCCTCCCATGGGTGCCTGGCAATTTATAATGAATTTAGTTGGGAGGAAGGTGTCACAGAGACCAACTGTACACACACACACACACAAACATACAAAGACATGCTAGAAATCATAGCATCATCTTCAATTCGGACTTCAAATTCCACACTTTCTTAAGGATTCATATTTTGTTTTAGAGCCCAAAATATTCTCTCATTTTGACACCTTTGCATATTTTTCGCCTTATCCCATCTGCATGACAGGCCTCTATAATAAAGACACAGCAAGACAAAGTAAACTCAATCATCTTATGCAGAACAAAGGATTAATAGTGTAACTTGAAGCTGAAAACTGCAGAGGACAGTCCTGCTGATATAAAAAGTTCACTAAAACAATCAAAGTACAAGAGAGAAACTAGAAAAAGGTCAGTCAGACAGAGAGAATTCCCATGAGAGGAAAGACAAAGAAAGACAGGTGTAGGAGAGAGATACAACACATGACAGAAACAAAGTGTGATGGACTTGACAGTAAAAATGCTGTTTGCTTGTTGTTCGGACTGTGTTTGCTCTCCCCTACAGTTCTGATAATCAGCTGATTAAAGAGCAGCTGAGCCTCAATTGGCAGCTTAATGAGTTGACTGATCCAAGGCCTGATAATCAAGCATGTTATTAGGGGTGGGCAAAGGGGTTTCAAGTCAATATTGTAGTAATATAATTTGAATAACCTTTTATTAGTTGGTTTTTAATTACAATTAGCTTTTTACTATGAATTTCAAAAACAGATTTTCCAAAATTGTATCTCAGCGTCACCACAATGCAATTCCACAGAGTAAAATAAATTGCATGTTGTGTAGGCCTGTGTTTTGCATTTTAAAATAACTCATTAGGAAAGATTGATAGAAATAAAAAAAAAAAATTCAAACAAATTCAATTTCAATGTTGCCTTCTCCAAAAAAAAGGATTCAAGGTCATAGTTAAGTTAGCTCTGGGCAGGAGAGATGGGAAATAAAACAGCAAGAGTGAATAGGATAAGACATAAACTAGAACAGAAACAAACTTAAGCAGAGCAAGCAGCAAATAAAACAAAAGAAGGGCACTGATACTTATAGTCTAATGCTGATTATTTGATGAGAAGCAGGTGTGGAGAACTCAGAGTGCTGCAGGGCTGATGATCAGTAGAAACAGGTGTGTGAATGGGCGTGGCAGACAGGTGAATGGAGGATGAGGGAAGAAAAATGACCATGATGGCAAAGCAAGGAGAAGGAAACAGAAGAAGAGGATTGTTACAGTTAATTCACTTTGTAGGATGTGTAAACACCTTTTCAGAATAAGTCCTAATGTTGCCAAAAAAGAAAAATTAAAAAAATCGGTTTCATCGTTGCAGATTCCACTGATATTCAAGTACTGTGTGGGACAAAAAAAGAAGTTCAAGGGCCTTTCTCTAATTTTCTCTCAAGGATGGCCAAGACAACTGATTATATTTCAACTTCTTCTGCTTTTTAACGCTTTTTGGTGCCCAAAAAAGAGCGGTTGGCGGAGCCAATAGTACAACGTTGTGACAAAACTACATTCTTATTGTACTTTGTCCACTAGTTATAAAATGAGCAGTTCAAAAAGATTGCGAGAAGAATTTTTGAGGTGGCACAATTTTAATTAAGTTAATCTAAACATGAAATGAGATGCAACTTCCTTTGCTATAACTTTG
Organism: Acanthurus tractus; assembly: GCA_029783725.1. Taxonomy (NCBI): domain Eukaryota; kingdom Metazoa; phylum Chordata; class Actinopteri; order Acanthuriformes; family Acanthuridae; genus Acanthurus; species Acanthurus tractus. The sequence goes on from JAQNCA010000013.1 coordinate 8,642,056, forward strand.
TATCAGTGTGATTGAGCGAAAAAATATCTACATATTGTTAGAATTTATGAATCCTTCTCATAAACATGAAGGAAGGCTGAGAATGAAGGGAATAAAGTTACACAAACAACTAAAGATTAACCGCACAGCCACACACAGCATCTGTTGCTTGCTAGCTTAATGCTAACATCTGTGCAGCTGTTATGTACTTAAATCAGAAACACTTCACACAGGAGTAACAGATTGTGAATTATGGGGCTTGTGTGAGCTGTTGAAACCTGGACAGATTCCTGGATGTTCCTGTTACTGACTGAACTGCTTCAATCATCCCAAATCCAAACAATCAAAGCCTTCAAGACTCCAAATGAAAAAATTGAGTCTGCACTTCCAGACAGATGAACAGATAGACTTCCTGGCCTCTACAGTGATAAGCCAGGGACCTGTATGGCACTCTATCTGTGAGGAACTCCACAATTACTGATAAGCCTATGCCAGTGGTATTGTATTCATAGGAAGTTTGAAAAGTTCAAGTCTCATAGCTGAGCTCAAAGAATGCCACTCTGCTGTTTCCCAAATAGACAAAAAAAATCACCATCTTGATTTGATTTTTAGTTGTACAGGAATGGCAAATGGAAAAATATTTCTTGCAGTAATAGCCATGTTGTCACAGATCAGCGTAGCAGGTATTATGTATTTCTTCATATCCCTTCTCTTGCATGACGGTAACCGATTCCCCAATGCATAATAAGATATTCATATGTTTTTACGGTGAATGTGTACCTGTTTGCTGATTGCTCTGCCTCACATTTTGGATTGCTATTTTCCAATGGAGAGATTGAATTGAAAAGGCTGTCACATTCATCTCCTTTATGCAGTCTCACTCGGCTGCACCCTTGTGAACTCACGCAGCCATTCTGAGAACTCCAGTCAACATCGGAATACATAAAACCAGAGCCAACGAGGGCTCAGCCTGCCACTCCAGATTTTCACACATTTAGATTCAGCTGTTGCTGTTTGGAGTGGTGAAAGGTTTTCTCGACCGAGGAATGTCAGCTTCCTGCTCTTTGGTGGTTTATGAGAGGTGGGAAATCCATATGAATTGCTTTGAGATTATGAGGCCCAAGCATTTTCTCTATGATCTTGCATGTGCCTTATTTTTTTTAGCCAAAATTTAGTATTTTTAATTACAATTCTAAGTCCTTTACTGGCTATTATGAGGGCTGTGAGCAGTGTTTTACAAGGTCAAGAGGAAATTTATTAAAGTTAACTCACTCAAAGCGGGGATGGAAATCTCTGGACCCCTCCCAATTCAATTTGATTCAAATTCATAGGGCCACAATTGAATAAAAAACGATTGTAGATGCATCTCAATTTCTGCATATCATTTAAAATAATGTATGGACACTTTTTTTTTTTACAAGTAACTGCATTAATTCATGTATTAATTAAGCTAAAAGCATCTTTCAGTATCGTGCCTGTATAAGAATAACAAACTGAGGCAGAGTGCTTGACTGTGTTGTTATCTTTATGTCTCCAGCAGTGGAGAGCAGCCTCTCTGCTGCACGGTTTGCCATGAAGAAAGTTGGTGTTGACCAGGCTCAGGGTTCTTTGAGGTGAAACAGACTGAATAAGTTATGTTATTTACCTCAGAGTTGGTTCAAGTTGTTTAATGGTGCCGTGTTTTTCGTGGTCAGTCAATCTTGTTTGTTGCTGTTCATCACTTTTGCACTTCACTTTATGTTAGGCTCTGGGTGATGCTGCAGAGAGTTTCCAGTAAACATATATAATGTGTGAGTGTATTATACATGTCATGTAGATGTTCCTCTTGCTAATGCAAAATTTAGACTGATGCCTTTTTTGAATATGAAAATGAACTCTGTAGTCTGTCTGAGTGTTGCACTGCCCTCACAGCTGAAATCTGTCTTTTTTGTTCTCTCAACCTCCTGTTATTTACTAACATTCCAATAACTGAGTTTTTGCCAGATCCTCAATGTCTGCATTGCAGTTCCATCTAAGAATCATTTTTCCCCCTCATTCCTAAATCTGAGGTTGCCTTCCTTCTCTTTAATTCTCTTCCCAGAAAAGACAAAATAAAAGCACATCGTAGCTTTAAAAACAAATATTAACTTGTGTTTGCATAACTTTTGTTGACGTCTAAGCTGTGGCCGTTCATGTGCTCACAGCTAATGGCATGCGATAAACGCTGTGGTGAAAACAAAAATCCTATTTTTTGTTTTGATCGCTCCAAGCTTTTTCCCCTCAGGGAGGAAGGAGGGTGGGTGCCAAACTGCCCACCCGCCTGCTGTATTTTTCTGCTGGTATCTTTGAATTCCCATCACACTAAATGCAGGTCTCAGAGGAGTCAGGGATGATAGTCAGCTCACAGCCATGATTTTTGAGGACTGAGTGCACAATTTTATCCAGCTGTTTCCTCTGTCAGGGGAGTGAAGTTGCCAAACCACACCATAACTAAAACTTTAGGCTGCTCTACAAAGGCAGCATCCTTGAAATGATGTTTTTGAGCAGGTGCAGAAAAAGGTGTGTAAAGGTGAAGCTGTCATTTCAGAAAAAGGAGAAGATTGCTGATCCAAAGTAACAAGCAAAGTAAAATAGCCTCCCAATCTCCAGGATTTGACCACCCGCTTTTCAGTATTTCAGTTTCTCAATAGTGATGGATTGTGAATTCAACAGCAGTCATGCATATATGAAACTGAAATTCTGAGCTGTGATGCACTGTTTTAAAGTCTTTTTAGTGATATTTGAGGTGGGATCAAAAACTTTAGAGACTGCACCTGTTGTGCATGAGCAGAGCTCTGCACAGTGACGTGCATGCAGCAGGTGCGAGCAAGTTATACTGCTCGATCATAATGAGCCCTTGACGTAGATGCATTTTGTAGCCACTGGCACATTTTTCTGATTCCTGGGCAAAAGCAGCATGTTGGAGCCTGTGAGAATCTTCTTCAACTGGCCCGTTATGACCAAAGGTTCATGTAGAAGATCATCATGAGTGATGAGAGTTGTGTCTACAGCTATGATCCAGAGACTAAATAGCATTCTTAACATCGGGAAAGCTTGCAGTTTCCAGAGTGAAGAAGGCAAACATTCAATGCAGTCAACCTGAACTCTGGCTCTGGCAACTGGATTCTCCAATATGACAACAAGCCCACTTAGAGTGTGCTGGCAGTATCCAAGTTTCTCACTGAAGCAACACAGCTGTCAGTCTCCACCCTCTGTACTCACTGGATTTGGCTCCATGCAACTACTTTCTTTTCCCTAAAATGAAGTTTGGTTCCTGGAACAAAATTGTAGAGCCAAGTTTCAAGTACATAGTGAAATCACAAACATGCATGTAATGATGGTCACAAAAAACTTGCGCAACTTGCTGATGATGATCAAACAATTGTAAAGCACTCATAGCTTGCACCTGCATCATTTCAATCCCTGTGCATCACTCTAGTTTTACAAAACTCCACCTCAAGATATTGCCATTTCTGATCAAAACAGAAGGGGCCATTCAGTGCAAACTCAACACTAAGCAGAGTGAAATTTAATTTCTCTGCCTCCAACTTTCTTGTCTCTAACCAGTTTGTTTAAGCAAAAGTGCGGCTTTCGCTCCCTCTGAGTTAAAATCCAACCTTTTCAGCAAAGTGAAAAAGTTCTGCACCTCTCAGTCTGGCAGCTGAAAAGAGGAACTTGGATGACAATGTTATCTTAAAAACCTGTGGTTGTGATAGCTGTGGTGCATTGGCTCCAGACAGGGTTTATAGAGCGTATTTGCATCCATTTAACGAGAGATGCAAACAGCCATCAACCCTCAAATGTGGCCTGTATTAGCCCTTTTACAGGAGTTGTTTTGAGGCTGGGTCAACCTCCTCTCTTCCATTTTATCACTGCATTTTCATGAATTGGAGAAAGCAGCTCAGGAAAAGTGCACATGCATTGCTCAAACTGAAACGTTTTTGCCTCAGCACAGAGTGCATCTGTCTTTTTGTGTTCGTACGTGATTTTCTTTTTAAGTTTGTGCACTGTTGTGCCACCCTTTGAAATATGCCTCTCATTCAGTCTGAACGCACCTCTGGTTCTTTTTTAGCATACAAATGCCCGGTGGGAATTGGAAATGAGATATTTGCATAATTGAATGACTGTAGGGTTGTGTTGATAAAAAGATTGGGGTTAATTATGCAACAATTTCCTGCAAATAAAGATCTATTTCACTGTGTGGCTGCAAAGAGACACTGTGAAAACACTTAGTAGGTTCTTTACTTACACATACAATGACCTTTGGTTAGAGCAGAATTTAAACAAGAGGCTCCAAGTCAAAGACAATAGTGCCGTGTTTCAATAAGCATTATTTTATTAGCTAGTAAGAAGCCAGATTAAATTACCTGTGAAGATTTTTACAGATAAAAGGTACAATTGTGTCAATTATTGCAAAACTTCAATTGATACTATGTCTCACATGAGTAACTTCATTTGTGTGTGTGTGTGTTTTTTTTGTGTGGAAGTGTGTGTTTGTGTGTCTAACAATGTGTGTTTATGTGTGAGAGTCCCTGTGTGATTAATGGATTAGAGATGGTTCGAGATGGTGCTGTCGTGTTAGATTATATCGAGGGACAGGCTTCACTGCTTCATCTCATAGATCCTATCAGAGCAAACCTCTCACATTCCTGCCAATTTTCTGCCTCGGCGCACGAGCTTCTCAACGGTGTAGCCATGTAAAGTGTGTGTGTACAAACATGTGTGTTTGGTATCCGTTGGGAACGGTTCACAGGCTGCAGTAGTGGCGAGGGATCCACAAAATAAACCTTCATTTCCAGGCCACTTTTAGGGCGCCAGAGCTGTAAGTTATAATTGCTCTCTCAGTTACTCAGAGGAAGACTTTTATAACAAGCCTCTTTTATCGCCTTATGAAGCTGTTGCAAACAATGTTTGCGTACAAGTGGAATTAAACACATGGGACGTTTCTGCTTAAGTCTCCTAGCAGGTCAGCAAGTCAGCAAGAGCAAAATGAAAAAGACTTCTGAATTTAAGGGAAAAATTGAAGGAGAGTGGACCAAGACAGACTACTTCAGAAACACTGTTTGGTGTATTGTTTAGCTGTAATTAGCAAACATTTGTGACCAAAATGGCATTTTTTTCCAGTTTGAAATCTGACCAGACATCACCGCTACTTGTGTCTCACTTGGTGCAACATCATATTTTATTGCTCTGACTTTGTTAGTAGGTCTATCCAGTTGCATCCAGATGGGTTTTCAAGTTTTAAAGACTAATGCCAGCTTACAAGTGGATAGTACAGCGGCTGAAAATGACCTGACACAAGCTAGGAGGGTATTTTCAACTTCACAGCTCTAACCTGGTTGTCTTCTTACTCTTAGCTGAAGGAGGTATGTGAGGAGGCCAGCAGTCCTGTAGCTCCCAAGCTCTGTATTGTTTAAACAGCTCTTTTTAGCACTGCATCTGTATTTACTAAACCAAGCCCACTTTTACTGGTTCCATGAGATTCATAGGATTTGATTCAAATCCTTTTTGTGCCCAACCTCAGGAATTCACTTTTACTTAGATCACATCATAGATCGCTTAAACCTAGGCCTCTGTAAGCCTTAAATCTTTTTCCTTCTAGCTCTCTTTGAAAATACTCCTCATTTTAAAATCTTTCTTTGAGTATGTATATATATATTTTTTTGCATGGTCTTAGAATTTCAAACAACCTTGGAATACAAAGACATGAGTCATTGTTAAACAAAAGACGCCCCAAAAGTGAATGTACTGACGTCTCTTAGTAGTCACAAATACACAGCAGCCACATGTCAAGGTTCACATGGGTAAACCGGTGTAAAAGGTTATCATGGTGCATAATAGTAGATATAAATGTTGAAAAATGTGTCTCTGGATATTACATGAAGACATAAAAAATGTGTCTCTGTTTTATGCAGTTTGCTTCTAAAATATTTTGAGCACATAAGACAGGCTTTGGACTAAATGTTTAATAGTTATTTAAAAAAAAGAAGTATGCCAGCTAAACATGAACTGTAAACATTTTTTCTTCTTTCTTTTGATTTGAAAATGTAAACCGTTAATATTTTTTTGCAGGAATCAGGCTGGTTTTACTTCCTCAAACTGAATGAAGTTGAACAATTCACCACCACATATAAGAAACTAAAAGAAACTGAGAAATATGATATCCATCGAAATTCATCCATCCATGCAAATCCATTGGGGTGCAACAATGTCATCTCCACAGCCCGGTGGTCATTGTGGTAATATATGATAATACCTTTGAAAAGCCTTCTTACCCCAATACTTTCTATAAGAGTGTAGAGAGAGAGTGTTTGTGATCACACTCGGCTTGGACAAGAAGTAAAGTCCCAGCTACGGAGATGTCAAAAATATACATATATTACTTATTAAAGTGTTAGTACAGATATTTGTGTAAAAAATGATAAAAGTAGAAGCACTGATTCAAGTGAAAACGTCAAATGCTATTAAAAAGATTGGAGGCTATTAAACTCAAACAATTCTTGAAGTGAAATAAAAGAAACAACATACTGAGAGGAATGAACATTTTCTTTGCTCCAGTGTGCAAATTCATTTTTACTGTCAACAGCAACAGAACTTAAAACAAACAGTGCACTCCACTGTTGTCGACATTGTTGGTTCACTTTCATCACTGTCACTATAAGATCTTCCTGACTGTCATGGACATCTTCTTTGAGGTTGAGTCTCCCGCTTCTTCTTTTCATCTTCATATGTCTTTAAAGTCGTTTTTTTGTCGCTTTACATTTGTACTGTGTGGTATGAACTGAAAGATACACCAAGGAATCATGTTCTGTTTGTGTTATTGTCTCATCCATTTAGGCTGAGTCCTGTCTTGACGTTGGGAGGGCAGCATGCAAAGATAGAGAACAAAATAACCGACAATTCCAATCAAACAAATAAAACTAAAGTGACAAGCCTGTTCTGAAAATATATGAAGTAGAGAGTGCAGATTCTTATGTTAAAATTTAATGGGTAAAAAGTTTTTAAAAAAAATAAAAACCCCAGTGAGGCACAAATACCTAAAAAACTTTGTTTAAGTACAGTAGCAAAGTAGTAGACTTTTTTTTCCCCCTCTGCCCACTTTCCTTGTTTTTGAGGTTATATTTGCAAAAAGGAGTTGATAGAAATAAAAAATTCACAGAGAGACAAGCACTTAGAAATCCATGGAGGCTCCTCAGGAGACAACCACACGTCAGTCTCCATGTTGACAGGCTCCTGAGCTGAAAGTTATAGGATGAGGCAGCACATACAATTTATCATCCACTTCCTGTCGGTTTGTGTTTACCAAACAGCCAATCACGAGCCATTCTAAGCGTTTTTTGATAAAAATTTTACACACCTGAATATGGAGCAGTGCGAGCGCGGAGACGACACTAAACACTCACCACACACACCTGTCACAGACTGAACCGTGGCTGACAACTATTCCATTATTGGTGAAAAACTGACAGAGAGAAGAGAGAGGAAGCGAGTGGAGGTGACAAAGGGCTGTAAACACTGGGTAAACACTTGCCTGTGTGTGAAATGGAAAAGCAAAGAGCGGCTCCAGCAGTTGCATTAGTGACCCCCATGGGAGTGACTATCGGCTTCAGAGACACACACACGGGCGATTGTACTTTCAGCAAACTAACACTCTGCAACAACCTCTGCTGGGTCACACACCCGCTTTCAGTATTGAGCTATTTTGTGTTTGTTTTTTTTTGTTGTTGTTTTTTTTAAATCAGAAAAGACTCATTCCGAGGTGCTCACAAAATCTCAATCAATAATTCCTCTGAGCAAATGTCACTCACAACGGATGCATTTTTCCCATGTCAATACGTAGATTTGGTGGCATTTCACAGACCTTAACTGTTCATCCTGTGTGTGTGTGTGTGTGTGTGTGTGTGGGTCTTACATTCGTATTGGACATGGAGGCGGCATAGCAATTAACGTAATCCTAAACACTGAGTACACAGGAAGAAGACGGTGACACAGTGTCCAACCCTGGCAAAGCATGTCTCATTATCTACTCATTTTGTCAGGAGGGCTGCTGGTGGGGTTGTAGGTGGGGACGAGGCGGGCCTGAGAGGGAGACAGGAAGGAAGAGTACAAGAGAAAGACTTTCAGAGAATACGAAAAGGCACAGCCATTAAAATAATTGAAGAGGAAAGTGTAGTGGATGAAGACATATAACCCACTGTGTTAGGGACGTGCAGGGGGGGAAAGAATAAGGAGATAAACAACAAACATAGAAAACATCAAGTTAAGCAGAGCGAGGGCAGCAGAAAGGATGAGTAAAAAAGACACATGAAGATGAATTGCAGCACAGCTCGGTGGCCTATGGGGATAACAGTTAAACAGCGCAAATATTGATATTTCTCCCCTCTCTTTGTCTGTCTCTATCCACCAGTTTGAAAAGTTTGTTTACACAGTAGTGTTTCCTAAAATTAATGAGTAAATATCCAGCATTTAGTACCTCTGTGCAGTTGTTATTTCTCCCTATAGTGAAAAATACATTTTTGAAGCCAGGGAATTTTTTTCTCTCTAAAGTTGATGCTGCATCTCTTACCAGTTAGTCAGTTGCATTACTTCAAAGTGAATGCAGATATTGTCTGGATAACTAAAGTCTCAAGGGAACCGTTTCTTAAAACATAATTCACTACTTGCACAACAAGAGTGCCAGGTCAGGTGAAAATGACAACTGCGTCCATCTGAAACCACTCTGCTGTGCATCACTTTGTGTTTAGTGTAAGATAGGGCCCTAATGTTCAATTTTAGAAAAAGTTTTTGGCCAGTTATTAAAAAAACACTGAATTTAATCAGCAGACTCTGCCAAAACAAGTGTTTAAAGGTCCAGTGTGGAGGATTTAATTGCACTTAGTGGTGAAGTTGCAGATTGAAATGTCTTTTTCAAAACGTAGAGGAGAGCATACGGTGGCATTTCAGTAACCAGTGTTTGTTTGTTCTGGATCTTTGTAGCAACATTGTGGTGCAACATGGTTAAGGAAGACCTGCTCCCTCTGTAGGTGCAAATGGCAAACTAGACCGTAATAAAACCACTATTACCCTTATTTTCATATTTATGAATATCATCCTCCATTTTTGCCGTAGCCTGCCAACAGATCTTTCTAAATATTACACATTGGACCTTTCAAGGGGTTTTTCAGTGATTTAGTATAACACTTCCATATGGCTGGGGGACTCACAGGAGAACAAAACAAAGGAAAAAGAATGACCAAAACAGAAAGCTCCCTCCAGAAATGATACTGTTAGTTGATACTGTTGTTTAGACACCACTGGGTAAGATTTTCACAGGCTGTCCCCATACCATATATTCACATACTGCTCTAATATAAGAGTTTAGAACTTGAATCAAAGTACACCAGATGTTGGCATATGAATATATTTCCCTTCAGTTACACATTATTGTTGCTGCTGCCTTTGTTGAGGATGGTTTCTTCAAGATTGATTGCAGGCTTTTCTTCAATCCCTACGATGCTCCTGGCTGGCTCTCTGCTGGCTGCTGACTACCACCTCCATCAGCTCAGCACAAACCCGCAGGCTACGAGCATCGACACCAGTGATCGAATACACGCTGTCATTTCCCTGTATTATACACAATGTACAATGCTATTCATATTCCAGGGTGCGAACTCTATTCCATGGACTCAGCCTCTCGGTGTCTGTATCTGCCTCCCTCGCTTTCTTTTGTGTCTTCCCTCCTCCTATCAATAACTGTCAGTCTGTTGTATTTCCATGCAGATCAGGATGAAGTAAAACAGAAGCACTGAATAACAAAAAAGGTTGGATGTGAGGGGGAAAGTGGCGTTGGCGTGCAGAGACTGTGAAGCATGCAGAGAGCAAAACTTTTCTTAAAGGGGAACACATGAACTACTCTGAGTACTCATCCTCTTGATACAGATAAATATCACAGCTTTAATAGACTTTTGTGTGTCAATTTAAGACAAATGCAGAGATTTAACTTTAACTGTGAACCATAATGAAGCCAAAGAAACATCTCAAGCCTTCATCTGGTAGAAGCTGCTCGGCTCATAACTAATACCAGAAGTCAAGATCTCATTAGCCTGTTTTAGGCTCTCCTCACTGGTTCCCAGTTAGTTTTAGAAATGATTTTAAGGTTTTACCGATGACATTTAAAGTACTTCATGGTTCAGCACCTAATTATATTGCTGAATTGCTGTTCCCCTCTTAGTCAGGGCATGGCCTCGGATCTTCAGCAGAGCCCTGCTGGCTGCCCATGAGACAAGGTCAAAGAGTGAAGCGGACTTGGCTTTTGCAGTCATGGCCTCGCAGCCCTGGATCCCCTGCCCGAGAACGTGAGGTATTTATTTTTGTATGTGTAATTCACTTTTACTTGTCTTAAACTAATTTTATATTGTTTTGTTGTGCTTGATTCGATTTATCCCAATCCTTAAAAGTTTTTACACTGGTTTATACTTTTGTAAGGAGTTCTCTATGAGTAAATTTTATGATTTTATTTTAATTATAACTTTCCTTATAAAGCACTTCCCTCAAAAAAATGTCTCTGGGTGAGCATTTTACTAATTTAAGGAAAAAACCTCTAAAACTGTTAAATTAGCTTTGACTTCATTTTCACAAGTGAATGGACACAATTTAAGGGTTCATTTGCCATACTGTTGCCCCCGTCAGTGAAGCTTCAGTGTTATTCAGTGGATTCAGACGGCATGGCATAAACACAGACACAATATGAAAAAGGAAGTGAATGTACTTGGATTTTGCAACAGGAAAGTGGTAGTAGGAGGTTTTCCTCAAATCAGAAGTGAAATATGGAATTTTTATTTTCGTGGTTGTCATATCAGTCACCTAATGTTCCCCTGCTACATCATTTTATCATCCAGATAAATTAAAAAATATGTTTTATTTATAGTTTAAAGTGTGCAGATTCAACGATGATGTGTTAAGTTTGAGATAATATAAATTATAAAGTATAAGAAATCATGTTTAAGGTAAATTTAAGGGTCATGTCAACTCTGCATCTGAAATTGCCCTTGTTGGATCCGTCATCACAAGATCATGAGATACAGTAGACAATAACAGAGCAGAGAAATGACTAATAGACAGAGACCAGGCATCATTCTTCAGTGTCTGATTTTGACACACTGAAGGAAGACAGGCTGCCATTTTTTGTTTGTTTATCATCATTATGTGACTTGGCAGGGCCCTGGCATTGTTTGGTTTCTCTGTTCTCTCTCTAACATGGACAGATTCACTGAATGTTGGCCGACAGATTGTGTTACTGTCAACCCACAAAGCTGGTTGTGTGCTGTGGAGTTGCATCTCAGATTCATGGGTTGCAGTGCTCTTTTATAGAGGTCTGAAGACTCCATACTGCATCTCTTGAAAACTGCCCAACAGCCAATGTTACTGTAGGTTAAATGCACTTACATTTCTATCACTATCAATGTCTGTTAACGTCTGGGACAACGACAGGAGTGTTATGAACTGATGTGCGTGCAGCTGAAATAAAGTAATTACTCTGTAAGAAATGGCTGAAAGTGGAACACACCACACAGACACACACACACACACATAAGTATGGAGAGGTAACCTAGAGAGCATTCATTTTATCAGCCTTCATGCATCAGTGGGTTACCTTGATAAGCTGATGTAAACTGCATTAATACATCAAATAAACAAGAACACATTTTGCTGAGGAAATATGTACTTATAGAAAGACACGACCTCCCTTTTTTCTCTATGTATTTATCTTTTACTACTACTACTTTTACTACTGTATAAAAAATATTATGATCATTTTTATGACCATTGAAATGTTTGAAATTATTATTTCACCTCTCATTTTTTAAGGAAAACATAGACTTTCATTCTGCACCTTTCAAAAAAATCTCTGGATGATTTTTTTAAAATAATTTGTTTTCATGCAATTGTTTTCAATATGACCTTTAATATTTCAGTTCTGATTGTTTCTGTTGATACTTGTGGTTACTGTGGTAACAAGTGGTAACAAACACTGAGCTTCTCTGTCAAAAATATGAGAAAAGTGAAAAGAGCAGCTCCTGCACCTGTTTACAGTGCAATCAAACATTCTCATGTTGATTTAATAGAGAAGTTAGTCAATGATAATTGCAACTGAGATCTTATTTCACGCTGCTGCCTGCTGAGTGGTTTAGAGGTGTGAAGCCTGTCGCCTGCAGCTTCTTATCCAACAGCACTTTATGGCCTCTCATTCTTGTTCCATTATTCTTCTTGCAAAAATAATAAAAGAAAAAAAAATCTTCCATCCAAGAAAGAAATATTAAAAATGAGTGCTTTCTTGTTCTGCACACACATTTTTGATGAAACTGTGGTCAGTAATCAGGGCTGTGACAAACACATTGTGTTTCCTGTGGCTGCTCCAAAGGAATAACCCACATATATTTCCAAGTTAAATGCCTTTAATGTAAAATGTCAGCAGTAGAGTGATTTGTTTGCATTGTAGTGACTAACACTGTTGGGAGAGAGTGAAGATTAAAGGGTGAGGCTGTTATCTAAGAGATAAAACTGTCCTGGATTACGAGATCATTTCTGAATGCAAATACCAACCTTAAAATGTGTTTGCGTTAATGTGGAATGTGAACCACTGATGTGCTTCGCTCCTCTGGAGGAGCTTTTTCTAGCATTTAAAAAAAGAAAAAAGTCAGCAATATTATGTGTATCGGACTCATGTTTCTTCCCTTAAACCCTGAGGCTACAAGAGATAAAGACTGAAGTGTGTTGGGAAATGAGCACAAGAGAAAAAAAAAAGATTCTATAATCAATGAAAGTACAACTTTTTGTAGGACTCATCACTGTCTCATATTTTTAATATATTTCCAGCAATGCACTTAAGCCAGTGTGTGCAGAGTGTGTACACACATGTGAAAACTCAATATCTCTCATTAAGTGGAGTCCTAGAGGGTAAGTGTCAATTTTGCACTTAAGTTGAAACATATTAAATTAAAGTAGTCTCCATTTGTGCAGCCTTGAAACCTTTTAGAGCTGAGGTGGAGCATGCTGTCTATCAGTCAGAATGTCGGTTGTTCAAATCTGTGCTCCTCCAGTCTGCATAAATCCCAAAATGATCCAGATGGCTTTGCAATTGCTATTTGTGTGAATGTGTGAGCATAGTATTATCATAGGGCCCTTAGGATATAAAGAACTGTAAAACTTATGAAGAGCAGATTGGCACCTTGCATGGGAGCCTCTGCCAGAAGTATATGAATATGTTTGGCTTGTGTAGTGAGCAAGTAGGAAACTCTGGGGGTGAAAAATGATGCCAATGGAAAGTGCCAAAAACTGCAGTTCCTCGAATGGCCACTTGAGGCTCGCTTGAGTCAATTCCCACAGAGTCCCACGATAAAAAGCTAATAAAACTTAACAGCAGAAATAAACATTTTACAAACAGGTACATGACACAACAGATTTTATAAAACTTAACTTATCTCAATATTAGTATAGGGGGAAAAAAATGTAAGTATTAATACTTTTGGCCCAAAAAATTATGGTAACAGCCATGATGTCAAACTTAAGGCTTGAAGAAATTAAGGTGGCTCTGTCCACTATTTAATAAACAGTTGATTAAGTGCTTATAGCAATTGATTCGGAAAGCTCTCGGTAAATGTGATCGATCAACCATTTAGCTTTCAATCGATAACATTTTCTTGTTGTCAAAACACAGATTAATATGTGATATTTTAAATAATAATACATATATGCAGTTAATCTATCTCCACATGTTGTTTTCTCTTCACTTCATCCCATCTGCCTCATCTGCGGCTCAGCTTATTCTTCATTCCTCAGCCATTTCCCTGTTGAGTCAGAGCTCTTGCCCGACTCCTGAGGTCATCTCGAGTGTCAATCTCAGTAAATAATGAGCAAGTTCACGAGGCTGGTTAGTGCAGGAGTTGGGCCTAAAAAAGTACGCCATAAGCCATCTGTGAATTTACTTTCCAGATGGACTGTTTTAAGACCCCATGCACATAATTCATCACAATTAACATCAGTTACTCCTGCAGTATTCTGAGTAGTGCAAATTCATACCCTCTTTTTCGTACACACACACACACGCACACACACATTCTCGTCCCTAAGTTCTCCTGCTCATGTACTGGAAGAAGGATGATGTGATATAACAAGCTTTGTCACACTTACACAAAAGTTAGTCTTCCACGAATGCTGCGAGTTTCTCCACTAAAATGTCAGATGAGTGACTGATTATAGCAGCCTAATTCATCATTGCCTTTACCGCTCAGCCTAAAAGCACGAGCCTCAGACATTTGCACCAGATACAGTCTCTTGGTGATTAAAAAACATCAGCTAAGGTGTTAGTTGTCTCAATGATAGATGCAGCAGTGAGAGAAATTGAACTGCCATACATTAGTATTTGATTTATGGACCTGCAATTGTGACTGTGACAGAAAAGTAAGATTTTATTGAAAAATTAAAAGTCACAAATGCAAATAAAAATAAATTCTCAAATATATCTGCATATTCCTGTTCTTAGTTAATAACAGTTATGGGAAATGGATTATACATTGAGAAAAAATACAAACCCTTATACTCCACGATTTATCGATCCTCTAAGAAATGTTAATACTGTGTCAGAGTGTTAATATATTAACTCAACTGTAAATTTTTAGATTTAAATTTTTGGTGATGTTCAAATTTTAGGTTTTTTCTTATAATTTGATTAATCATATTGAATATATAAATATAAAATAGGGACCAAATGTTATGTAAAACATTGTCAGAAGTCTTCTAACACAACATCCATTTTAAATGTTATCAGTGTTGATGCTGACACAACTACATTAGAAACACATGCATGGTCTTGTTCTCTCTTGGAAGGCAGCATTTTGAATTTTATTCTCGAGCAATCAGTCATGTAAGTGCTACTTGAATTGAGTAATGAAAGTCTAAACACACTGGAAAATGTTTGTTTTTTTTTTTTTTGATCCACGCCTCTGGATGGCTCTTTCAGGCTGTGAAGAGGACTTGAAGAATAGATGAAATGAGATGAGAAGAGCTTTGCCGCCCTCTCAGCTACATGTTGTCAGATTCTTACAAGCTTTACCTTGCGAGAAGGAGAAAAAGAGAAGAAATGAAAGTAGTCTGTGAATATTTACAGATGTTTTAATGTATTTGGATAAAATATTTAATTGGATTTGATCACCCAGATGTTTGTCAGAGTAACAGAATCGTTTTTGTTGAGATGCTATCAATCTGTGGAACACTACAAAGCCTCTTCGGTGAGTTGAGATGATCTTTGAGCGCTCACTGTGTTTGTTGTTGGCTTGACAAAGCTGTTGATGAAGCCTTCTGTATGGATTTTATCTCTAAAGGGTCTAAATCAATTGAATCATAAGAATCTAAGCTTTCCATTGATGTGTTGATTTAAAAAAGCAGCTGGTTGAAAAGAACAAACACATAAAAAAAGGCAGATTAGATACTAGCTGACTGGATAACCATAAAACAAGCACAGATTTGCAATAAGAAGCACAGATAGTAGATCGAGTAAATATAGTTTGCACAATTGTAGAATCAAAAAATTGAAAAATGTTTGGAGTCTTTTTTGATTCTCCCATCATGAGGAGACATGAGAAATGATGGTGTGAGCTGATCAGGAATGTTCCTCTTATAGAGAGGCCAGCTGCTCATGGTTTAGGTGGAGTGGTGAAGAGCAATAGCTGGTAAGTGTGGATGGAAGACACAGGGAGTGGAATCTCTGATGAGCTCAGTGGAAGCCCCCATGGACACTGGCTTTGATATTTAACTTTGATAGCATGATTGGTTCACGGAGGTCATGGCAAAATCTGACTGGTTCAACTGAAAGAGCCAATGCCACTCAGGTGATTGAGTTGGTGGTGAAATATTGTATTCATGTACCAAGACAATCCATACACTGGTTTGTGTATGCAGGTTCAAATCCAGAGCAAGCAACCCCCCCCCCCCCAGTTTACCTTCACCTTCACCTTCTCTTTCTTCTCTGCCAGCATATAAAGCACTAGTTACCCTCAAGAAAGGATTTGTGTGAGACATGAATTATTTTTGTCATTTCAGATGGCAGGTCTATATGTAGTAATATGCCCTCTGGAAAAGATGTTATAGTGCCCTTTTATTTATTGCTCCCACTGTCCCAGCACAACATGAAAACATGGCAAAAATCCTCACTGTGGTGATGATTTAAATTTTTTTTTTTTTTTTTTGGTGAAGGTTTTATGAAAAGATAGCCACAAACTGTAGGAACATGATCGAAGCCATGACATGTTGTTGTGAAATGTCTATATCCATTATTATAAGTTACTTGTGAAGACAAAAGTAATGAGGAAAATCCATTTTGCACAAAGTGGAGGTATACAGAAAGCTAAATGTTTGTATTCGAAAACCAAAAAACAAGAGCAAAAAGATGTTGAAATCAACTTCAGATGAATTTAGTTAATCACTCACTTGAATTTTCTTTCGGTATAAAACCTTATGTTGTGCATGCTTCTTAAGTTTACTAATCACTAGAAAAGCAGTGGGCAGAAAGGTTACAGAGCTTATAGTAAATGCAAGGTTAAAAAAAAAGTAGAAGCTCACTTCAAAACTGGACTGCTCTGTTAGTCTGCCATTAGGAATCTCAATTGCACAGCAGCTGGTACTTACTGACTCTGTGTGACTGGCTCTCTGTTAGAAAGGAGGAGGCTGCTCACTGTGAATTGCACTGAAATGGTTTTAGTTTAAATGGACAACAAGGTCCACCAACACAAATGCCCACCAAATTGGTGGAGAAATTTCACTCTCTTCTATCCTGTTAATGACCACTAGGAGCTGGAGTTGATCCCAGCAGTGTTCTGTGCAAAAGGCACTTCAGACCAGTTAAACGTCTTATTATTTTTAAAAACACCTGTGGACTATGCGAACCATCCAGATCAAATGGCATGCATGCTGTGGAAAATGAAGAAATATGGACAGATTTAAGACTGACTCAAGATGAAGGTGAGTAAACCGCCAAAAACTGATGAATGAAAAGAGGTTTGTTTCAGCTGGGTGACATCAAGTGTTTGTGTCCACCTGAACAGACTACAGAGGTCTACATGTGGCTATTGACAGTGTTGCCTTTGAATGGCCTAACATTGCATCAGAGTGACAGACAACATTCAGTATTTCTGTCATTGTTAAATCAAAATTTCGGTCAATGATGAAAGACTTATTGATCTATTGCAACCTCTGTTTCACTTTTAATGCAAAATGGGAAAACAATGACCAGAGATACATCTGTATAAATTAATGTAAGGTTTACAAACACTTTGAATGGACTAAAAAACAAGAGAATTATTACACTTAGATTTGTCGGGAGTAATTAGCTGTATGAGAACACACTTGCCAAACACAGCTACTCTTCCAAACTATGCGGTAAAGAAATACATGACGAGTTAAAGGTGGAAAACATTAGTAAAAAGACTGATTTTACATGAATTTTATACACTTGTACATGCTGAAACATCTTCACAAAGTGGATTGGCTGCAATACGTAGATTCGATTTGGCATAGGCGTGGGTTGCTTTTTAAATATAGAAACAGGAAGGTAAAATGAGGTTTATAGTGTGAAAACAGCTCAAGGACCACAGTCAGCACTGATAAATAGATAACTTATTGATAATATACTTTAAAAGAACATAAAATAAAGACAGAGTAACAGAGAAAGTATAAAGAGCAATTAAACTCAAAATTACCACAACAATTAGGCAACACAGTGCCCCCAAACTGCTGTTGCACTCAAACTAATGGTGCAATCCAAAGCACAGTAATAAAAAGGTAAGATTAGCAGCAGCACATGTAGAAAAGATACATGTACATGTAAGATCTTTATAATACTGTCAGCTACAACTGTGTTCATCAGAATGAAAGATAGTTATAGCTTAAAGGAAAAAAAAGACATAGAAAATGATTTAAAAAAAACTGGAGCGCATTTACAGAAAGAAACTTTCTCATACATATAAATGTGTCATGCAGTAAAACTTTATAAAAACACAGAAATGTAGGAACGCGAAACAAACAAAAAAGGGACACATAAATACATTAACAATGAATCAGGACAGTCACTTCAAAACTCAGGCTAACAGTGAGAAAAGTGCTCCTCGTCAGAGTCTTTATTACAACTTAATGGCGTCCAGATGAAAGCCAGATACATTTCTGGATTGGTTTTCTTTGACCACTTTCATTTCATTTTCCAGCAGGTGATCGTTTTGGTGTTTTGTGTACCAGATGGAGACGGAGAGCTGTTGTGGCACGAGCACCTCTCCGTTCAAAAACAATTTTCTTTTAAGATAGGTAGAAGTCAAACGTGAAATATCGTCTGCTTTGTGGATGGCTGTTAACATTTCATTACACTGAGCAGTCACACAGAAGATGCTCACTACAAGCACCAGAGGCTCTGTGTTCTTGTTATTCCTCTTTGCCTTTATGTCCTCCAACCTTGTCTCCCATTGCTCATACATACAAACAAACACACACTCTTTGCTTATGCAATCTCAACAAAATCTACACTATCATCCCTCTTTACTCCACCTGGGGCTCCATTTGCAAACATTTGGGAAAGTTCTCAAAGTGAGAATAACTGGTGCAAAGTGGTAGTTCAGTAAGTTGCTGTTTCACAATTCTTTTTCGCTGATATCCTCAATGTTCTTAAAACACAGGCATGTAGGAGTCTCCAGGATAATGTCCCAATATAAAGGCTGATGTACGACCACTTGTTTTAATCATTGCATATTCTTTGCTGAGAAATGTAACCATGAACCTCACTCTTTGTTCACTCTTTTAATGAAACCAGCACTTATGTAGGCAGACATGCCTGTCGTTCTATGAGACTGCTAAATATATCTACATCTGCCAACATTATCAATGAAAGAGATATGTACTGGCATATTAATGACAAAGTAGTTGCACTCAGTGAACTTAAATTCTACCAACCTCTGGCCTGTTTTGTTCTCTTCTCTTGCAGGTCCATGTAATTGATATTTGGGAACATCCATTTGGACTGACTGGGAGTATTTGGGCCCAGTGCTCCCAGTCACCATAAAAACTGCCACCTTGGTCTGACTTTCTCCATGTGCTTTGTTCAGTTCCTTTATTATACATACAACCAACACCAGCGGATATTTACTGACTCTACTTATCCACATCTCATCTCTTTTGCAATTTAATTCACACTTTGGTAAATAAATCAGTTAATCCAGATGCATTCTCTCCCTTTTTATTTGCCAAGTGCCATCTAGCCAATCACGATGAGTGCTTGTTCCATACCTCAGCAGAGAACATATATAAAGTGCATGTTTTTCTCTGATGTTTACCATTTCATCATCGTAGTTTAACAAGCTAGCATGCCAACATTTATCACCAGACTGACAGTTTTCTGGACCAGTGTGACTGGCATTGCTGTCCCTTAGAGACATGATGGAGGCAAAATTTTGACTCAGCTGCTTCTCTTTTGCACTGATGCATCACCCAGGAGAGTTTAATGCACATCCGAGTCTTGGGAGTGCTCCAGTCACCAATGCTACGTATGCAGAAAATGAACACGACTTTTACTTCTCAAACCCTGGACACCAAATAACTCCTCACATATTGCATGTTTATTAGACAATGGCATCAGCTGCTTTGTTCCTGCTCGGCTCAATAGGGTTCATTCATCAGCAGCTTGACAGCCAAATGACTGGTGACTTCCAGTTATATTAATAGATGTGTAATGCTTGGCCATTATAACTTTCCCTAGCCTGTAAATCCTCCCATTCAACAACACAGTTGTTGTATGTACTGTGTTATTGACCACTTTGCTGACG
Source organism: Acanthurus tractus (assembly GCA_029783725.1). Classification (NCBI taxonomy): domain Eukaryota; kingdom Metazoa; phylum Chordata; class Actinopteri; order Acanthuriformes; family Acanthuridae; genus Acanthurus; species Acanthurus tractus. The sequence continues at coordinate 8,661,891 of JAQNCA010000013.1, forward strand.
GTGTCTTCATGGCCATGCTATTTGCTGCTCCAGCTCCTTCCACCACTTCAACCTATCTATGCACTCACCGTTTGATACTGTTGTCTTTAATGGCTCTAATAGTCTTGCACTATCTTTTCTACATTGATGGGATGTATGATTGATCCCTGGGAAACGTGTTTATTTTTTAGTTGTTTGTTCCAAGAGTTTAAGTAAATCTTCTTTAAAAGTTTAAAGAAATGCTTGAAATGA
>JAQNCA010000013.1:8663449-8675022 GCA_029783725.1 Acanthurus tractus
ATCAAGATGCATAAATCAAGCATTGTGGCTCCCCGCGGTGATCTTAATGGCTGATGAAGGTTACTGAAAAAAAAAAACAACTGCAATTCTTTGACTTCAGGAACAATACCTAGTACAAAAACTGTTGTGGTCTTCACAGCTTAATTTCTTGTCAATGACAACTTCAAGGAGGTAATTTTAAAAAGGGGCTCACTTTGAGGTTTGGTAGAGGTTTGGTAGATATGTTCATGGTGCTTAGATAATAAATCCTAATGACAGGATGTTGTGAAATAATTTTGGTGATCCACTGAGTTTTCAAGCACCTCTCCACATTAATTGCTTTCTTTATCAGCTATAGTTGTTCCTCTGAGTTAAACAGGAAAAGCATTGCTCATAAATTTATGCTTTCCATGGTCCTTCTCTCTCTGTGTCTTTATTTTACTCCTAATCTATTTCCCAGCCTCAATCCGAGATACCTCTGTTGTTCTCTGAGTCTCTGCACTTTATTTGCACTCCCTTTTCGCCACCACCAATGCAGTTTAAATGTAATTGAACCTTACAAACAGATAGATTATATTTATCTTCGGATATTTGGCTGTCTCTCCTCTGGTTTAAATTACATCTGCACTGACAAAACTAATACAAAACTCTACATTTACCATAAATGAATTCAGGATTTGGAACAAATTGTTACATACAGTTAAACCAGGAGTTCAAAAGGCAACAAAACAACTGTCCTCGGAAATGTGCGTGTTACTTGTCATCCAAAGAGATTCACCTTATGTCAGGTGTTTCACATCAGCATTGTTATGACAATTCATGCAAATTTGACCTCAACTTGTGCAGAAAGCAGCAACGTGATGGCAAACTTGGGGGTCAGCAGGACACCAAAGACAGTTGTAACAGCAGGTAAATGCCAGCATGGCTTGTTATTATTAGCTCCTGTGTCTGCTGCGTTCAGACTCAAGAGGACCTTTCTGCCACGTTGTAAAAGACTGTTTTCAATAATCACAAAGACAAATGCTGCCAGTTTAACTCATCCTCTTCACTTTTCTGCCCAAGATGAAGCTGTGATGCTGCCTCAGGGGAAAAATCAATTTAAGGTACCAGAATTTTATCGACTTTTCTACAATACATATCAGACTGACATAGCTTATATTAATTGTAAGTCTGTATGAGTTGTCTGTGTCTTCCGTAGTGTTTTAAATGAGGCATCAGGGGACCTTCCAGCTGTGTCTGTGGCAACAAAACCAGGTGTTTTGAGATAAAACATGATCATTTACTAACTTGGAGCAAGTGGTTTTTGTAACTAAACATAACCAGGCCTTAATCACTGACATGTTTACGTTCAATGCAAAGACACTAACACTGTCAACATAAATTCTTGGGATTGGATTGTGAGACAAGTCAGTTATTTATAGTGGTGTGCAGATAATGTGAGGGGATAAAAGGTATCTAACAGAAGCTGAATAACATCATCAGTGTGGTTACAATAACTACATGTAGTGAAGGTTTGGAAATCATGACAGTTGTTATAAAAAGCTATGCTAACTTACTGTTTGAAATTGAAGCAATGTATTTTTTGTAGTAGTTTTAAAATATGTCCATATTTATTACTCATGCCTGGATCTTTTGCACAATGCTCTTTGTTTGGGTCTGGACGGGGGGCAGCGATGTTTATATGAAGGCTAACGTGTTGGACATTTAGTGTTTAGGGGCAAAATTGGAAAAGGGGGCTGAGCATTTGTTGAGCTGCAAGGGTTCCTGCCCACAATTCAACAGTGACTTCATGTTGTGGACAGATTGACTGCAATGATCCTAGTTGCATTGAAGCACAATACAAGGTAGCACTGCAACACACACAAATAACACACCATCTATTATGACCCCCTCACAGTTTTTACAGCCTGCTTTTCAAAAGAACAACTTATTGGACTTTAAACCCACAATTTGGAGGAAATGCAGTTTAAAACCAAGAACTGGGGCACTATTAATGCTAATTTATGTGCAAATGCTTGTCACCACTGTATATTAATAGTGTTTATCAAAGAAAAACCATTAGTGATTTGCCTGGGGGAGCACAGAAAGGAGGATTGAGGGAAGAAGAATGTGAAAACAAACAAATGCTACCAAGAGATAATGACTGTTCCACTTAATTTCTTACTAATGTGTCATCGGGAAGGCATGCATGTTAACAACATGTAGAAACTGAGATGTGAGTGACAGTATTCAAACACTGAGATCAAATGGAGTCTTACTGATGCCTATTAGGAGCCTTTGAAGCAAAAGCTATACATAGTTAAAGATGATCCTTTTTTATCTTTCATATGTAACTCTGCGGTTTTGCTTTACCCCTAACACTTGTATAATAGCATAGGCCTAATTATAATGTTCAGAATATTGACTTAAAGAACAGAGAAAAAATAAGGGAACAAGAGACATCGTGGAGAGCAAGATGCAAGCATTGTAGAGAACAAAGGCGGCAGAGTAAAACTCACAGTTCAGACAGAGTGCCACGGGTTAAACCTGTGCCAGTGGTCGATCAGATTGGGGTTGAAAACAGGTCAGACGCGATTTGCCACCAGTGGACCAGCGTTTAGTGGTGTGAATTTAATTTAATGTTATTGATGTTTAGCAGCGTTTAAACGGCATTTAACCTCATCTAAAACAATGTGTGAGAGAAAGAAAGACACCAGGAGAAAGTCGAACAGCACTCACAAATGGCTGTATGAGACTCACAGAGAGAGAACTTAAACGTAAAGTCCACTTAGTGAACTTGTAATTCCGTGTTATTGTACGATTTTTAATGGAGCCTGTGTGTAGTGATGAAATAATCATAATATTTTTAAACCTGGGTCCTATTTTTACATGTTTTCCTGGCAATAATTGTTACATGACTAACAGCACTATCAAAAAGATCTATACAGAGTTAAGCTTTTCTATCAAAAGGTAAAACTCTATCTTACGTGACATTCTGTCTTTTTTTGTGCAGGAAATGCAAGACTGTTGAAATCTCACAAGAATTGTGAATTCAGTTGAGTGGAAAGGATTTTACTCTGATCAAAAAGGTCCACATCTGTTCAGCTGAGTTTCATAATGTTATCAGACACGTGAGTTATAAAGAGCAGTCTGTGAGTGGTAAAAAGCATTTTTTGTGGATGCAGTTAAGACAGTTGTCTCTGGTTCAAGAGTGTTACATTGCTGCCATCACAATATTGTTGCAGCTCCTCCTGAGGCGATCTACTGAAAAATTTCAAAACTTGTCTTAAGTGTCAGTCATTTGCTAACAAAAACATAAAATTAGGACCCTGTATGTTAAAAAAAAAAAAAAGATATTCCCATTGACCACAATGTCTTTGCTGCCTGAACCACATCGAAGACTTATGATGCAAACCATGCAGGGTCTCCAGTGTGAAAGGTCCCTGTTTTATACACCTGTCATACACCATCAGTGGTCTAAAAACAATAGTAAGACTCACTTACACTGTCATCTATACCAAGAAATATTTAGAAAAGCATGTCAAGAAACATTTTTATTAAATCCTGGTGTGGGCTGCCTGTACTACTCTGGGAAAATGAATCCAAAAACTGGAAAACCCAAGGAATCTTGATTTTGTTGGCAGTGGAACAATCCGCTGGACATGTCATGAATTCATGCATCTGTCCTGCCTGGTGTCAGAATGCAGGCTGAGGTTGGTGCTGTGAAACCAGTGATACGTAGGCGCACACACCAGCCTGTTTTTACCAGCTGGACATCATCTGAGTACAAGTGTATCAAACATTATCCCTAACAAGGTGCAAACTCTGTCAAAATGTTTCTCTCTGTTGAACACTTGCTGATGAAAATTGCCACCTATGGTTCAGAGAACTTGACAAGGACATTAGTTCTTAATACGGGCCTAGATCTCAAGTGGATAAAGCGTTTATGGGATGAAGTGGAACAGGATTTTTACAGCATGAATGCATCACTGAGATTTCTGTGGGGAACTTTGTGATGCTATCAGACCAACAACAAACAACATCCCCATGAAGGATTTTTGGCACCTTCACAGTCCTGCTTCATAGGCTGCTGTGAAGGCAGGAAAGGCTTTCCTACTCAGCACCAGTTCTGTGTACTGATATCACAATTATAAACAGTAAATATTCATGTTTTATACATCCTGTATGTGCTTACAAGGTGATGTCAGGGTGCTTCCTCCTCCTGTTTCTTTGTTCCATAAGGGCTCCAAGCAGCAAAAGAATGAAGCCATAATCCCTGTCTGGAGATCTTTCAACCTTGCTCTGCTCTATTGTTTATTGTTGTTTTGGCATAAAATTCAGGATGGATTCTTTGATAAAAGAGAGAGGTTTTTAAACCTCAAAAAGTGAAAGAAATACAAGCTGAAATTGCTTTTAAGACAAATATAGGGATGATTATAGAAAGTTACATACAAAGTGAAAAGTAGAAACAATTTGAACGCACAGAAACAACACTGAAATAACAATGTTTGGTGGATTGTAAAGAAACTTTTACAACTGACGGACTGGAAAAACAAATTCTTGTGGCAAGCAAGGTTTCTTTTTTCATCTTATCTGACACCCAGCTGCTATGGAGCAGTTTTATATCTTTTTTTTTCTCTTTAGGTCTGTCTGTTTCATGTCTCAGCTGCAGCATCTGCCCTTTGAAATGATCCTCAGATATCAGCACTGTAAAGAAAAAAATACTGGTGGAAGTACACATTCCCTTAAAACGACACATTTCATAACCTTGTTCATTGCTGCTGGCTGGCTTTATGTACTGCATAGGTGCGAGAGTATATAACGGCATGTTGTTTGCACATATGGCAGTAGGTCAAACTGTGTTAGTGTGTCAAGAAAACAGCACATGCAATCCCGCCCAGCTTCAGTTATGATGGCTCGTGAGTGTGTGGCAACTAGATTATTTTTATAAAATGATTTCTACAATGTAGTTTTAGTTAGATATGCAATATAATGCATAGTTCTAATAATTCAGTGTCATACAGTGAAGTAAATTCTCTGCGAGTATGTATAGGGTACAGTGAGCAAGATTATTTCAGCTTTCGTTCAAATGGTTTTAAAAAAATCAACATGTTTTGCAGTTTTTTTCTATAACTTTGACAGAAAACAACATTTTGTTAAACTGCTAATATGCTTGCATCACACACAAGACTTTTGTTTTGCTTAAAACACCTGATATGTTATGCAACTTTAATGATTCATATTTTCTTACATTAAAAAACGAGCATTTCGTTCTCTTTTTGAAAAGGTGTTGCCTTTTTTCTTTAATCGATGCCATTATACTCTTTTTAAAATCCCCCTGAAAGCTGGGCTGCTGTTCTTTGTGTACTGCTGGCACATTTCTCAACAGTACAGGTTACACTTAACCTTTGCCAGTTCACATTAGTTTACAAGTCACTCTTCACACAAACCAAACATTAGTTCATTGCTTGTGAGAAGCACATGTTTAAATTTTAGGAACACACCGCAAATGAATACTTTCATGAGGACATCATTTGAAGATGTTTATTTTACAGCACCAATGATTGTTTACTGTACTTTATGTTCTATTTAAGTATTGCATAAACAGGTTATTCATTTTTGGTAGAAACATTAAACATTCATCCTCTAACTTTCCTCCCACAGTTTCCTTTTTCACAGAAGGCATTTTGACATTTAGCTCAGGTGTAAATAATAACATTAACGATGGCTGAATTAAACTGAGGCTCACTGTCATGGATTAAAGTGGCCTTTAAATAACACGGAGCTATCGTTAATGTTATTAGCAACCCCTGTGCTTTTCCTGCCTCAACAAGTTATGAAAAAAAAAGACTTATTGGCACACAGTTGCTGAAAAAAACTAGGACACACAGCGGCTGATGTCTCTTTGCAAATGAACGTTATATAAGTAAATAAATAAATTGAAGCAAGGTAAATACCCAACATGCCACACAGCACAGCATGAATGGTATAGTACTAGCTAGTTTGCAATGCCCATCCTCCTTTCTTAATTAAAAGTGGCAGGACAAGGTGTTTGTGTGGAGAGCGCTCTGGCCCCAATGGACATCTGCTGTCTCAAGTCTGTAATTCAGTTCTTTTAATTATAAGGTCTTGTACAGCTGTTATCAGTTATTCTGATTTGTCTGACCTCCCTCCCTCCCTGGGATTGGACCTTTTTCTCAGCATTCATATTGATTTGTTTCAGCATTGAAAGCACAGAGGGAACTGAAAACACAAATGACAGCTCTATACCATATGAGTGTACCAGGGCTCAGAGAGGGAGAAAACTAAAGGAGATGTAGTCATATTAACACTGTTTTTACACCTGTGCTTCTCCTGCCATGACATGTCACAAAGTTTGCCATCAGATAGATCCTCGCCCGCCAATAGGGGGTACAAACAGGTCAAAAAAAAAAAAAGTAACTTAACCGGCCAGCTCTAATGTTAACATCCATAAAGTATAAAAGCCTGACACAACATGTTATCTGTAGCAGAAACAGTTGAGTTTGGTTGCTCCGTCAGAGAGGAGAGAGATCCAGTTGCAGCCAGGTGACAGAGAGAGTGATGCGGAGGGGCGGGACTAGAGAGGGACTAGTGTCAGAATTCCAATAGAGTGTATTTGGAATTTTGACAACTCAAGTGTAGTTTGGTATTGTTAACCGTTACTGTCAATGCCTGTCACTTGTTTTTTGCAGAGAGATGTGAGGAGAGGAGAGGAAAGGAAAGCAGGAGAGAGGAAGAGCAGAGGAACAGGAGAAGAAGAGATGTGAGGAGAGGAGGAGCAAGAGAAAAGGAGAGATTAAGATATTATCTTGTCCCGGGCTAAGCCAAGACTGTCAGCTGGCCTGGATAGATCCATTACTAAATTAGAAAGCTGATAGGAATGGTAAACATGCAATCAAGCTAACTTTCTCCATCCTGGGAGAAAGTCTAATCAGGCAAAAACAACGTGTGTGTGTGTGGACCATGGGTGCTAAAGAACCTTAAGTTTTAAACCTTTTGGACACATCAGCATGGTAAATATAGATGTGAATAAAATAGAATACACTTGTTTTTCCTAAAAACACCTGATAGTAATATAAAAAATGCATGTAATATGCAATTTGCTTCAAAAAGTTCCATTAAAGATCTAAAAATATTTTCTTACTTACTAATTTATTTTTGCACAACAAAACAAACTAAAATGACACATAAATACATACAATACAGTGCAGGAAGAGGCAGAACAACAAAGTGGGCTTCTTTTAAGTCTCTACCTAAATCATGTTTAAATATCACACATTTAACATGAAAATACAAATCTGAATAGAACATTTTCTAACATTATCATTACTTATAACACTATTATAACTATTAGTATACTATTACTACTATTGTTACTACTACTACTACTACGACTACTACCAATAGTAATAATAAATAAGCATTCTGAGTTTTAATCTGAATTACAGAGGCTTCAAAACATTTCTCTAAAAAAGCAAATAAAAAAATGGAACTGTACATGGACCAGGCTAAAAGTTAAGGTCCTCTAAAATCAAATGATGCAGGACACTTGATGCTGACTAAGTTTTATTTTACCATGCGTCTAACTTTTGACTGAAACAGTTCATATGGAGTTTATATAGAATGATTAATGGATATGCACACACAGTCATTCGGAGTAAGCAGCAGGACATGTCAGAATCAGAGGACAAATCGACGAAGAACAGCTGCAGGTGTAATAAGCATTTCTGTCCCCTTTGGAAAAAATATTTGGAATTTCATAATTAACTGCATGTTTGTGTGCATGAAACTGATACAGGACTTGTGACTTTAATGCACTTTTAGGATAAATGCTGCTGTCATTTGGTTGATGCAGGTATTGCAGCTTTTCCCTTCTGTCTTTAGTAGGAGCTTTGAAGTGTCAGTGTGTCCTTAATGTCCAGTATTTTAACTTATACCTCAGCATTAAGGAGTTTAAAAGAATTAATTACACACAGTCAAAAGCAATTAATTGCTTGCTTTTCAGCTCTGATACTGAGAGGTCTGCCTTTTCAAATGCACATTAGTGACAACAGAATTAAGCCATAAATCAGCCTAAGACAGGGGCAGCTGCCATGTATCCAGAGGGCAGATACAAATCATACAACTGTACCAAAAGGAATAGACAGGAGATGAAAAAGAGGGGGCAGCATGTGAAACACATATGTGTATTGTCACGACCTCCACTGTTTTCTTGTAACATTCTGCAGTTTCACCAGCAGCTGTTTGTTAAGCACCAAACATGGTTGGAAACGGTTTATTTTTCTGCCCATTCAGTTCTCTCTCTGGAAGATTTATCAGATCTTATATTTATGATATGTCATTTTATGTTTTTTATTTATGTTATTTATGTTATGATATGGGGTGGAAGTAAAAAATGAAAAAATGGAAAAATGCAGACTTTACTTTGTTCCAGATGATTCATTTGGCTATTGCTGCTTATGCTAGGCTCAGGACTTTCTGACTGACATAATCCCTGTTGGCAGAAGTGATAACAATTTTTCACAGTTTGTTTATTATATAGTCATGCTCCCAGTTAGCAAAGCAAAACCAACAAAAATGACAATTAGGTTGATTAGCCTGTGTTACCCCAAACTCATTCAGTTTTATACTTTTACTTAAAGTCATGCCTTTGCCTTGAAAAGTTGTTTTTTTCTTTGTTCATGGGAGTTGGTGACAAGATTAACAGTGTTTTCTCCTGTGTGTTTAATACAGTAGAACTTTTGAATGTTTTTTTGCTGGCACTGAAAGTCAGGCTGGCTAGCTTCATCACACAAAGCTTATTACACTTTTAAGTCTGTTCAAAGGTTGTATGTGTATATGTAATACGTGTAGAAGTAGAGAATGATATGTATTGGGTTAAAAACACTTATTGAAGGCCATGCTCTACAGCTGTAGGATGCAGTTCTGATGCTACGTTAAAGATGTCTGTGTGTGCTGCATAAATATTTACTAATGGCAGTATGCTAACCAGCTATCCTCACTGATAGTGATTTATCGTCAGACACATATTATTAAAACTTGATAGAAACAAAAGGTAATAAAAATTAAGAAAACCATCTTAGTTTGTCCCTCTACTGTTTCCACAATCACCAAATGTTTCTGTTTAAATAGCCCTTAATCACTGATTTAGATTTAAAAGTTCCTGCTGATGCTTGACTATTCTCCTTTTTACATTTTTATGCCTTTGCTGTTTTGGCCTGCCATGTCTTAATTGTCCACAGAGTCAGAGCCCTGGTCAGTCCTGTTGTAAATCACTTTGGTATTGTAATCCCTGTCATTAAAATGGCCTCAGTTGATCTTAGAGGCTGTGGCCCTTGGTATAAACATCTCCCACTGCCCTGAACTCTAATTCAAGGTAGAATAATCAGCTGCTCAGCTCCAGTAGCTGCATGGCTAACTAAGCAAACAAGGAGAGCTACAGCAAAGAGTGCACTCAGCAGCAGTTAGGGGTAAGTCTGGTGAAATGCTGCCCCTCATCTTATATGTATGCTGGGCATGTGCAATTACAGTCACTAAAATTGCTTTTAGTCTCGACAAATCGCAATGCACATGCTAAACTACTGAATGTTTTCTCCTTGCCTGTATTTCACACACTTGGGTAAAAACACCCCATGTTGCATATGTGCAATCTTGCTCACTTAAATGATGCAATCCTTAATGTGCACCCTTGGGAGATCAATTTGCACTTTTGTATGCAGGTAATCTCAGTTTGTACATTTTTACCCTAACTTAACACTAACCCTCAGTAAATCGGGCCCATTGTTGCACTGGCTTTTGCACATTTTTCTTTTGCACATTTTTCTTACTCTGACTGAAACAGTTTTTTTGGTGTGATCCTGGCTAGCAAGACAAAGATGCATCGTGTTGTACAAGCAAGAACAATTTTGAACTGCTGGGTGATGTAGTTCTCGGGCTAGCTTTTTTCTTGTTAAAAATTATCGGACTAAGTACTTTACATGTCTCCTCATCCATTCACAGTACTGAATAAATCAACATTTATACTCTCATCCAACATCTGGTGAGATAGTATATCCCAAATTGTTAAAATTTTACCCTTGCAGTGCACTGATGCTAAATACTAAGCGAAATTATTTTTTTTTACATTGACTTTGTATGCAGGTTCAACCCTTCCATTAATAACTATACCCTTGCACTGCCAGCTAGCATATGAACAATGTTCAGTCAGAGGACTCTTCTTGGCTCAAGTTCATTGCTCCATTATTGTGCACACCTTTCAGTGAACCAGTTATCATTTCACACACTGACATGCCATTTAAATGACACATAACTCAGCCGTTGTCAGGCTATTACAGCTGCTGCTATATGCTGACACAAGAGCTGTGTTGCATTTTATCCACCCCTCAGCTTTAGCTTGTCTCAATGTTGGGTAATACCCAGATTTGACCCAGCCCAGTGTTTTGGGTATATTAGAAGCTCCAGTGTAGGCCCTGGGTCTGAGGGGGTAGGGGGTGAGGTTTCTCCTTGGTATAAGGATTATATGTAAAGCCCACTTTTGTTACGAACATGCATAAAAGGGGCTAATCTTTTACTTTTTCCGTTCAGCTTTTAATGAGAAAAATAATAATTAGAATTTATTTATCTCCTTTTTATGAAACCCAAAGATGCTCTACATGAACATACAAACAAAAACACAGCAAATGTACAGCCATAATATTTAGACTGAAAAGAAAAGAGGAGCCAAGAACTGCCATGGAGAAAGAGGTAGCTAAGGTCAAAGGCCTTGGCTAACAAATTATTTGTTGGTTCATCTTAACCTTTATTTTTCATTACTAAAATATGAAGTCTCCCTTTTGGCTACATCGTGCAGCAGCAGGCTGTAAATGGAAATCTATCACCAACCTTATCGATCAAGCTGTTATACGTTGGTCCATAGAATAGTTTTCTGTGAAAGAAACTGACACAGAACTCTGACCTTCACCCTTTCAAACACCGTTGAGACGAACCAGCCGCCTGCGAGCTGGGCTTTGCAAGCGTTTTTGGTTCCTCAACGAAAAAAACAGTGCCTGACCTTCCTCCTGTAACTGGAGCTAAGACTCTAAAAAACTTGTAGAAAGTCCTCCCAACACAACTGAGGTCAACAATCCCAGCATACCAATGCCCAGAAAATAATTTAAGTTTTAATGTTTTTTGTTTTGCTTTGGCTGCATCATGTTTTATTATTGCATGTAGGTTAAGGTTGTGATTTCTCTCCATGAATTCCTCCTTTTCATCATTTTCTTCTACTCTGTAACATACAAGGAAACCTTGTTTGTCTGTCTAAGACTATGAGGGATGTGAGGTTGTATAGGGAAAGGGTCATTTCATAGAGTTACAGGGTTTGTGGTATATATTGACCTGAGACTGAGAACAGGCTGGTATGTGGTCTCTCTCCCTTACTCCAACATGCTTGCCATGTGGCAGAACAGAGAGAGAGGTGAGTGGTGAGAGGTGTGCAATAACAACTTGTTGCATTGCATTGCGTTGCGTTGTGTTGCATTGCATTGCGTTGCATTGCGTTGCTGTAGGACCAAAAAACACCCCAAGAATATTAAATTATATTATGTCCAAATGTC
>JAQNCA010000013.1:8675122-8694960 GCA_029783725.1 Acanthurus tractus
TTGCATTGCGTTGCATTGCGTTGCTGTAGGACCAAAAAACACCCCAAGAATATTAAATTATATTATGTCCAAATGTCTAAAGATGGATGGACATGAACTGCAAATTTGGACCAAAATATCTACTGCAAGAACGCTTGCAGAAACAGCTGTCAGCTTTATTTAAAACAATGACCACTCAGATTGGATGACAACCAGCTTGAGATGCACTGTCAGCTTACACCTCTGCCTTTTTATTATTTTACCTGACCACATGCAGTAACTTACATTGGCAGTATAATGAAATCTAGTTACTATAATGCATTAATAATTATTATAATAAGACTGTGATAGTTATATGAGTCTTGCAAAAATAGCCTGTGATCAGCAATTATGAATCCTTATGATACTTAAACTACTATGAAATTAAAAAAGTTGTTTCAACATGTTGTAATTTTTGTAATAAAGCCTCATGAATACCTCGAGTGCACATTACAATGCATTATAAGTATTTTTATGCATGTATGTCATGCATTATGGAAATGGACGTTATAGCATGTATTATTGGTGACTCTAATCAATAGTGTTCTTCAATTTCCTTTGAATTATGGTCTACCTCCCCTATCTCCTTTGGAGCCCAGAGCAGATGCTTCCTCTGTTGCCTGTGGGTCCAGACAGAGCCTGGGGACTGTGGCTCTACACAAACAGCATTAAATCCTCCTTCATTTCTCCTTTCATCTTCACATCCCCGTCCCCCCCTCCGTTCACCTCTTCATTTTCTCCTCTCCTCCTTCACAGCCCTTCCAGTCCAGGTGGTGGACTGTGAAATCATATCCTCATTATTGGCCCGTCTATAAGACGCCTCGCAGCATCCAGCGCCAATCCACACAAATGATCACTTCTAACAAAATCCAGGAGGAGGTGGAGGAGGAAGAAGAGGGAGTGTGGCTGGTGACTTAATGCTCTCAATGTATCTTACATCTGTGCCTGTCAAAGTTGCTCCAAAACAGAAGGGGAGGACTAATATGCATGCCACTTTTACAAAGCTGGGCAACAAACAAATTGCCATGCATAACAAATTACAGAAGCCATTTGGTGACATTATTTGTATGACAAAGCGTGTTAGCTAAACAGACTGTGAGACCTAAAATGAGATTCAAAGTACGTTGCATAATACCAAATTATCCAAGCTCCAATTTGCTGTGTATACAGAAATGTAAAAAATAATAGGAAAGTGAAAACATTGTGGTCAATGTTGGGGAAAACAAAGATGAGACAGTTAAAGAAAATCTACGTGACCACCTCAAAATATTCCTCCCTCCCAAGGACCTGAGGCCGTTTAGGGATTCAGGCCTTAAGAACCAAATGTTTGTCAGTTCATTAAGGTACTGACAGGCTGCCTGCTTACTCTGAACCAAACAGAGCAGTCGTCTCCCAATCAATACTCTGAACAGGTACCTCATTGCAGCTCATATATAATCAATTTGCCACAGAGCATTACAGCTTAACTTCACCTCCATCGCTTTTACACTCCCGTACAAAACAAGCTTTCACGCTTGTCAAAGGGAGTTGAACCAAAATGGTAAATGAATTCCTCAGCTGAATATTCCCAACAGCAGCAGCAGCTGTGCAGAGACACCATATGCTGGGTGCTCGGTACAAATGATGTGATGAAGTGTGGGTGTGAGACGATAAATCATTTCTCATGAGGTTAAAGGGATACTCTAAACAAAATCTATCTTTTTCACTTTCTGGATGCCTTGAAAGACAGCTGTAAAAGGTGCTGTGTCCTCAATGAGAGGTGACACCAGCTTGACTCCAGTCAGTTACAACGTATGATGAGTTTTCAAGGTGGGAAGAATATATCATAATGTTCATACAAACATGTCAAACCGCCTTGCTATGGTCCTTGGTCCATTATGTGTTACAGATCACTGCTCCAACAGTCTCTTCAGTGATGAGCTCCGCTAAAACTGTGCAGTCAGACATATGAAGCCTTGTGTGTGTGTCTCCCTCTCTCTGTGCTGTGTGAGCGCTGCCACTCTCTATGCAATATTGCACTTTCATATTGCTACTTATTGGATATGGACTGTGAAATATGATAAGTGCAGATGTATGAATAATCAAAATGTATGGTTGTGCTGACAGTGGAATAAATATGTCATCGGGTGACTAATAGTCCTCAGCTTTTATCATTTCTTTTTAAAAAAATTAGCAAAACTTTTACTACCAGCTGCTTTCCACACACAAGCAAACTTTTCCTCTTAATTTTAATGTCTGCTAGTAGTCTAAGAAACACTGTTCTCTGTGCGTGTGTGTTTGAGTGTATATGCCCTTTGACATATTTATTGTACGGAGGACTATCTCAAAAGTGACTTTGAATACTCTGCCAGGTGTTTAAATGTCTGTAGACAGATTTGTCACAGCAGAGCAAAATGTGGTCAAGGGACTCTACACCGAAATGAAAGTACTAAGAGTACTAAGATGGGTTTGGTCCGGAAATAGGATAGCAATATAACCATCTTGCATGAGATCACATCTTCCTCTATGCCAAATTAGGTTGTAATGGTTCAGTGAAACACTCAACATCAGAGATGTGAGTTTGGTGAAACAGTGAATGGAACATTTATTCAATATGCAGCTATTCTGCCATGGCAACTTAGAAGATATGTGTTTTCTACTAAAGCATCCCCTCATTTTTTTAACCAATGTACAACATCAAATATTACTTGTGGTGAATGGAGAATGTGCCATGATTTGCCACAGATAAATGATCAGTTGAACATCTGTCCGTCTGTCTGTGTGTTTGGTCAGTGCAATTTGCATCACAACTGTGTGTGATGCAGCCAAAAAACTCCACTGTGTAGTTGAAATCAAAATAAAAGCCGAGTTTGAAGATGGGAATGGTCTAGCCCATTGTTTACTAAGGACTCATGTAGCATTGCAATTACTGCCTTGTACTGTGTACCATGGGCAGCACAGCTTTCGTGACCCAATCACAAGAAAGCGTCTCGTTTTTTTGTAATTTTCTCTCCTAGATGCTAAATAATAAATGCGCCACCCTTGTTAGTCATGCTAATATCTCTGAACTGGCCTGTGCCATGCTGCGGTAACATACGTGATTAAACTGATGAGTATTCTAAATCTTCTCTTCAGTGTCTTACTCTGACCAATTGATTTCTTTTTTTTTTCTAATGTACAGCTATTAAACAAGTCATCGGGCCATGAACCCGTGTTCTGCCTCCAGTCATTACTGTTCAAGACAATACCCTGTGTGACTTTATCATCTTCACTAGTGTCCAGCATTTTGAAGTGTGCCATTTTGCTGCCATACGTGGAACTCTCCGTCTAAGCCTCTGAAGTTGATATTTAATTTGACTCCAGCCAGTTTAATATAAAGAACGAGATCTTTGCCGTGTTCTGACCACAGCTCAGTCAATGCTAGCAAAATATCTCTTATGTCATTAGTACAGTGATGTGCAATATGAGCCTGTCTTTTACTACAGCATTTTCCTGTATACCAGTCTGCTATCTGTCTCTGTTCATCTCATGCTCTATTTATCTTTTGTCTCTTCGCCTTGTTTGTTTGACTGTGGCTTCGCTCTTCTGTCACGGTTTATTTCTCAATTCCCTTTGCCTCTCCTCCACTTCTACTCCCTAAATCATGCTACTAGAAGCATCCATGCAAATGGTAAATCAATAACATAGCTGTACTGTAAATACAGAGTATATATCATGACATTGCTTGCCATTTCATGGGATAACTGAATTTTCTCCTGAAATAAAATGCTGAGTTAAAGGTTCACAATTTTTTCTGCGATGAAAGATCTTGGACCTGCAGCTCAGGGAGGAAAATGCCAAGTCTGGGCTTCATGGTAACATCTATACATCCTGAGGCGCTGGTCAGGATAAAATGGGCTTTACTCAGCACCAGTTTAATCCCACTAAGAGCTGCTGTCTCACAGCATTTCAATTCTTCATGGGAAAAGGCCACAGGAAAAAGTCGATATAATCAGGGGAATGTTCTGCTCATTATTAAAACGGTTACCTTTAAATAGTTGTGATGATGGCGGCAAAATAAAAGTTTGTTTATTTATTTTTTTAGCAGCCGGCCAGTATTTGTGCGAATTGAGCTGTTGTGCCTTGCTGAGTGTGATTGCATAGGCTGGCTGAGACCTACTGGGTTCAATAAAGGGAGGAAATAGCTGGAAATTGATTCTTTAAAAAGGTTAATGTTAACAACTGCACCTTTGTATACAATCCGTCTTTACCAATTAGCCATTTTCTGAGTCCACCACCGACCAGTCTTTGGTCAAAGCCTTGGCCGTAGGGGGCTGCTTTTCCAGCCTCCATTATTAGTCGTTCTCTCTTGCATTTGCAGAACATTTCCTCCTCTGTGCATGTCATTATGCCTCATTTGGAGATAGAACCTAAAGCCTTGATGGCAGTGATAAGAGGCTGATAAGGGCTGAAATATATCTTTGGTGAGATTTAATCAATCCATTGATCAGCGGCTCATAATGAACACCTGAGATAAACAGCCTGAAGCAGCCAGCACAAAGCATGTAATCTACACCAGCCCTGCAAACAAAATCCAAGTGGATTAGCAAGGTTTCATTAGGAAGGTTCTTTATATTTATAAATTAATTTCACACATTGTTTGACCCAAGTTTGTACAAAGAGTTGTCTCTTTGTGAAATAATCCTAGGAGCCCAGGGGGGTTCATTAAGCTTTGTCTAATCCCAGTAAATCCACTCGCCTCCCCAGAACTCTCTAACCTGAGCTGCCTTCCTCCTAAATAATAGTGACACCTGGAGCATCAAGACATTTGTCCTTGTTGCCTCTTGTCCTGCTCAGCCTGTCACTCACAAAGGGGCTCTTCTGGCTCGGTTGTTATAGAAGTATACAGGTCAATACAGGTGAACTAGTCAAAGGCCAATCACTATTTTAGTTTTCATGATTTTTCCTGATGTAAATCTACAGTCTATTTAAATGTGGGGGGGGAATGTGTTAATGCTGCAATAGTCAAGCTGCATTATTCCAAACCTCCCTTACTGCTTTGCCTCCCTTGTCAAATAATAAGCTCTTTCCAGATGTGATTTCCTCCCCTCCTGGTGTCAGTCATTAAACATCATCATTGAAAAAGGCATTAGGCAGCAATAATGGTGAAGAGAAATGATGGGGTGGTTACAAAGAGAAGGGATAAGTCCCCAAAGCAACATCTTGTCTATTGTTTACAAAAGGCCGCAGCTGGTCTTGTGGTTAAGACATCTTGGAGATCATTCTTGACACAGCAGTTGACACAGCAGTCTCACTTCTGGGTTCATTAAGTAGCTGTGCTTAAGTGTTTGATGATATCACATAGTCTTAATCAGCAGATAGAGTTAAAAAAAAAAAAAGGGTTCAAATTAGAAATGTTTTCTCAGCATTTTGTGGATGTCTGGTCCATGTTGGCTGACATTTTACCTTGAGCTTATGTTTTTTATCAATGGCTGATTTCCCTGGGTATTAAAGCAGGTGAGGAAAGTAAAATAATATTGGTCTTATCTATCATGTAATGAAAGCCAAGATGTGTGTACAGAGTTGTCAAGAAGGTATCAACACAACAACCCCACTCTTGTTGGATATGTTTATACAATACATTCACTTTTGTGCAAACATGAAATATTAATATCACATATTTTTGGCAGGACTATAGATCCTTTCCTCTCTTGTCACTGGTAGATTCTGACATGCTGTATAATATATGACAAGCAATGGCAGCTCTAATGCGAAGGGTTTGCATTTTTCAGCAACGCTGCCATGTGTGGCAGGATGCAAAAGGTTACAGATTTCACTGCTGAGACTTGGAGGATTTATATTTATCCCCTCAGAGGCAAATCTATCTAATATGACAGTTTAATCCTCTTAGAGACGTATTAACTGTGATCAAAGAAAGGACTCCAGCATTCAAAGTTTCCCCGTGTCGTTGCCCCTGTCTAGTAATTTACAGTGGCTTCCCCTGAAATGATTCATAGAGGTGACCAGACGGGGCCAGTGAAAATCTGAGGCCGAAACACCAAAATCAAAAAGCCATATCCAAATATCTGGAACTCATATTTTGCTGTTGGAGTATTTGTACAGACAGCACGTACTCGTCAAATACTGATGCTTTGCCACACCCTGTGGCATCACATACAGACTTTCGTGTCACTCTTTTGCACTAGTGTCAAAAAGTCAATATTTCGATGCACTGGGAAAAACTAGTTTAAAACTACGTTGATATGTGAGTTAAGGAACTGCATGCGAATATACTTTGGATTCTTTCCTTACAGGTAATGTCACTCATTACTTGATGTGCAGAGACTAATACTGGTTCAATTTGGTTTTTAAGTTCCACAACGGTTTGGTTTTAACATGTAATGTATGTATACTAAAGTTGAGATGATGTCTTGTTTGTAGGATTTATATCTGTTTGTAGATTATGGCAGAAATGGATACATACACATATATATATATATATAAAAACATCTATAATAAACATAAGTCTGCTTTCATTTGTGTATAATCATCTGAAAACAGGACCTGTTGTGTTTTCATTATCGAAGAATCAGCCTTTTATACTTACAGTGGGAGAAGGTCCTCTTACATGAAAACTGCCATGTTGCAGTGCCATGTTTCTTCAGTAGCCAAGAATGGACAAACCCAACACTGGCTTGAAGAACAGATTTTTTTGTGATTTTATATGAGTTTTATAACAAAGCTTGTTGGCTCCCCCTGATGTTCGGAAGATGAGGGTGAGTAGAGGAATATTCAATCAGATGGCACTAAATCCTGTGTACTGAACCTTAATCTTAAACAGTAAGGTCAACTAAAGTGTATTCATTTATTTCCAACATAGTTTCTTGCACTTTTCAAATAATGACTATAAAAACCTTGAGTGAACTTGACCTGCAATGAAAGATTTGTCAATTTGCTGATGAACTCTTTAAAATGTTCATATTACTCTTGAACTCCTTTATAGAGCTGTATTTTCTAGTAGTAATTCATAATGCATTGCTATGCACTTGATTAATTCAAGTTTTTTCAAGGTATAAGAGTTCCCAGAACAACTCACACTCCTACACCTGTGGTATATGGAGCATACTTAACCTACAGTTCAATTAAATACATATGGAAAACATTTAAAGGTACTGCTTTTTGGTATCATTTATGCTCTTCTTATGAGAGATGTTGAGTGCTGTAACAAGAGTCTTCTTTAAATTTACACATGTTAATGAAAGATTTGTGGAGTCCTGTAGTGTTGGCTATAGTTAGTGTTTCACCTTTAGATCACTGATCAGAATCCCCTTAACTTATTGAGCTAAACAATACAGATTTTATTTAAAATTTAAGCATAGGTTTGGGAAAAGCCCCTCAGCTTTTTTGCTTTGATATTCATGAGTTTACCCAGGTGTGACTCTTTAATTTTCTCCATCATGTCTTTTTCCACAACCATAAGACTGAGGGCTGACACACCAGTGTCATTTGCAACTATTTATTAGACATATTCTCTATCAGAACCAAATATTGTTATATTATTAAACTTTCTAATTAGCGGATAAGACTGGTGTGAGGGTTAGCACATGCTACTTTATTTGTGCTGCTGTGACAGTGACAGTTTATGAGCTGATCATTTTAGAACTGAAATAAAGCACCATAGTATATATTATAGAATAGAATAGTCAAAATGAATGTATTGTTTCTTTGACATAACTCAATTCTGTAAATATTTTGCCTTTTTTTGAATACCTAAAAGAAAAAGCTTGGAACAGGAAACTGTAAGGCCAAAATTCCTGTATGGGTCAATGGATTTGTTAGTGGAAAATCTAACAAACTGAATGATATATTGCATATCCAACATTCAAACCTCTGAAAGTTGTTTTGTCAGCTTTGAAAAAGCTTCATTGAATCTTTAATGAACTGTTGGATCTTAAACAGGTTAATTCTTTCAAAGTGCTAAAATTACATTAAGCCTAATTTTTACCTTCATCAGGGTGCATTGACAATCATCAGAGCAAATACTGTCTTTCGGACTTTTGGCTGGATCTTCTGTGGCATGTGAAGATAATTAGAGGACTAATTTTAAAGGCTCTTGATCATTGGACTCAGCTGGGACACACAGCCAAGCCTGCAGCCCTGCAAGCTGCTTGTAAAGAGGAAAAACTGGGCTGGATACTTAGCTTCCTTTTTTTTTCAATTAGGACTACAGAACACAGTAGGAGGGATACAGGCATTAATGATTTAGTCTGATACACTGCACAAAGGAAGTCTGATCTCCTGCACAGAGGCCTAATCCTTAAAAGTGTCTCTCAGGTTTTTGAGTTCAGTTTTGATCCTAAATGAAGCTCACGGAACCAACTGGACACCTGCCTGACTGTGTCAGATGCCGTAAAGTTTGGCTAGTCTCCCTGATATACACCAAACAAACACATGGCTCAACACAGGAAGGCCAGCTCCAGCTCAAAAAGAGACTCTTTTAAGGACAACATTGTGCACAATTTGGATGGGGAGAACAGATGGTTTGAAAGAGGAGCGATGTAAGTCAGAATAGAGAAATCATCCCTCAACAGAAGAAGAGATCTACCACACCATCTGTCATCCATCAACAATGCTGCCCTTCTATGCCTTTCTTGAAGACTTGTGACAACTCTAATGACAGGATCTCACACTGTTAGTTGAGTCTAACGATGGTTAAACAAAGCAAGGAACCAAATGTACCAGTGACCTTTAAAAACTGCACAGAAATTAAACCACGGTCCCCCTGCCAGTTGGTCAGAGGTGAAGAAGCCACTTGGGTGAGAAGCGGAACGCTTTCAAGTATCAACAACCAAGTCCACTTGGCCTGGATCCAACTCTATTTGGATATCTGACAGTAAATGTTATATTCTACCTTTTGATTTGAACTGACCACCAGGATAAATATGCTGAGATGAAGGGAGGCAGGTTGTTTTTCCCCCTGGTCCAGTATCACCTTTTAAAAATGCGCTTAATCTGATCACTGTCTTCGGCTCACTGTTTCTTTATCCCCTTGACTGACGACACCCTCAAGCAAGACTAGGCACAAGGACAGGTACATGTGTTACCTGCATACAGAAATAGAAGAGTAATGTAAAACGTCTTTAGAGTGAAGCTTTCCTTCGATTTATAAGGATATTTGATCCACCTTCATCCTTGTGAGAGACGGAAATGTCCCAGATCTGCGGGACATAAAACAAAATTTAAACAGCAATTACACTTTCTATACACTTTAACACAACAGTTATCAAATCTAATAAATGTTTTATTCATGTCTATTAAACTTTTAGAAAAAAAATATTTCTTTTTTGCTCCATCTGGTGACATTTGATATAGTATATCTGCGTGGGTTGGAGCAGGTGTTTGCATTAAAGATATGTAAAAAGCTTAACAAGCCCTGGCATTAAATAGGCTAAGGCTTTATTTTTTACTTGGTGCCAAAGAATTATATACCTACTTTCGCACAAATCACTGGGTATGTGGGCATGTTTTCAGGCTTTGTGGTGTTGAAGACTAATCAAATAATAATCACATGGTAGGTACTTGATTTTCTAAAGCAGAAAAAAGCTCCCAAAATGACAGTATATCGAAAACTTTACACCGGTGCTGCTGCAAATCACTGATTGCTAATAACTTTACACAAAATAAAATCAGAACAGGGCAAGGTGGCAGTTGCAGAGGACTTCCATCTTAGTTGTGTTGGCGCACTTGATGAAAAGCACATTAACATTCAGACACTTAGGATCCATACCTCAGGAAGCATTCAGAAAATTAGAAAGGGCTTAATATCCATCATCTGAACGGTTGATGCATGTTCCTTCATGTCATGATAGGCACCCAGGGAGGAGCGGCAAATACAGCTTGTCACAGCTTGAGGAAGGTTTCTCCTCACAGGGGACTTTCCTTCAGCATCTAATCAGATATAATGAAAGTTGCATGATGAGAGAGCATTTTTTTTTCTTAGAAAGAGCTTTGTTATGAGAGTACAAGCTGGTCTGCATTAATACTGTCAGTCAATTTGGGTCTTAGTGTTATACACGCCATTTCTTATAAAGCATCATATTTTTTGCATCAGTCATTTCCTCCTTTCATTTTGATGTGCAATTACCAGAAGAAAATCCCTCTCGGGTCTCTTGTGTTGATTCATATTGTATCTTGATAATCTTATCACCTGAATGTCATGTTTAATATTTTTGTTTGTATAAATTGTTGTGAAAAAAGGACTAACATAGAAGTGGAGAACTTTTCTTTAATCTTACTTTCGAGGGCATTGAATTGCCAACAAAATGCCAAGGATCCAGCAGGGAGATGGAGTCTATGAATTTTTAATGTTTCCCTAATGTCAGACACTGCTGGAGAGTCTTGATCTTTGCTGTTGAGAAAATAATTCTTTAGCATTGCAGACTTCCCACTGTAACATGAACTAAGTACCAGCCTACTTGAAGCCATGCAGCCATAAAATCAAAAATGAGCAGCAGAAGGAACAATAAAACTAAAATTTGTCATAAATGCACTGACACACTTGTAGAAATTGATGTCTGAAGGAAATTTTTGTTTTTCCAAACATAAAGGAGAAGGTGTAAATAAAACAGTTATATATGTATATTATATATTTGGTATAGTCAAAGTCTACATGAGGCATCATCATTACCTCCTCAGCAGGTAAATACCAAAGCTTTATGAGATGCACCAAGGCTTTCAAAAAATTCCCATATAAATTAATCTAAGTCAATATTAGACACTCAAAGCAACTGCTCCAATGTACATGGTTGGGAGTGTGTTAGAGCAACAAAGTCCCAAGAGTGGAGGAGGTAGAGTGACGAGTCACACTGACACAAGTGTCGTAGAGGAAACTTGGTTTCAATGCAAAACTAAAAGTAAAACTTCAGTTGATAAACCAAAAATCTTGTCTTAACCAACCACATTTAGATCTTTTTCTAAGCTGAAGCCAGGGGGTTTTACCTAAACCTTACCAAAATGTGACTGTCTCACAATGAAAAGCACATGTGTAGACAGGCTTTGTGAGAAAAGGGCTTTTAATGTCTGCCACATGCAGCAAAAGGCAGGGATCTTATGTGTGTATACTAATGCCAAAGGGTGTGAAAGAACAGTTATATTTGACAAGGTGGGATGAGAACGTGCTGGTATTGGCTGTAGTGATGGGAATTCCGGCTCTTTTTAGAGAGCCGGCTCTTATGGCTCCCAAGTGGCTCCTCAGATTTTTGTTTTAAATTAATTTATTACCAAAAACCAAAAAAAAAAATTATGTGAAAAAATGAATTGCTAATGTAAAAACATACATTATATCAAATGTTTATTTTTTTATATGGCTTTATTTATCTACTCAACATACATACAAACATGGGGCAGAGTGCTGCAAAAAATAAATTATAAAGTACAAAAACAAAGACCCATCTCAGTTAGACAAAAAGGTCCAACTCCTACTCTGTGCTCACTGCGCTGCCTCTAACCCCTCCCCTCCCCTCCCCCTTCTGTTCAGTGTGGACACACAGACAGGAAAAGCACGTGTTGCAAAACAATACCAAATGCTGAATCCCTTGGAATACTAATCCATAATCTACATGCATATCAACAAAATATATAGCCTTTTGGCAGACGGGATGGAATGTCCAGCAAAATTTAAGGCTTATTGTTAGCTACTGACGTCGATTGTTATCAAGTTTTTGACTCTATTGGAATCATCAATCATCTACACTTGATAAGAATTTGCTTTGGTTCATGCTCATCAAAAAATATTTTTTAAAAATGACAAACAGCCACATGCACATCTCAACTCTGACAGTGATGAAATGTCTGATTTCAGTATCAAAATCCAATAATTTTTCATCTTATGAAATGTGGGATCAGACATTAGTTCTGTGTGTCAGAGCTGAGAAGGACAAACACTTTGTATGCAGCGAGGCCGCCAAAATGCCAGCCCACCAACCCATGTGGGGCTAACATAAAAATGCTGGCCGGGTCCTTGTGTATATTATAAATTCATAAAAGCACAGCATGTTCTCCACTGAGTTTTTGTAATGACTACACTTTTTATCTGCGTGTAAAAGCCCTTTTTTGTATCTAGAAGTCAGTGTGTGTTTGCAACTGCAACCACAGAAATATTCAGTTAAAGTTGGACACCTGCAGTTCAGGGCAAGTATATAGGAAAGGTCAATATCTATTATTCATGTTTGAAACCTTGAAGAGGGATACATGCTCTTCTGGAGATTACTTCTCTGTTCTTTCCTGGTAATGACAACGATTCATCACTGGAAGAACAAAGGGGGGAATAATGAATTATAACGCTTTTCTTTTGCACAGATATCCATCCCATGTGTACTTCTTAGTCGATATCACCTCAATAAACATAAGAATACTGCAATGACAGAGATTCTGCGGCACAATGAGGTAGCTTATTGTCTTTACTGTGGAGTGGCTATTTTTCGTAATCCAAACGGCCTCTTTGTTCATAGCATGGCACAAGTTTTTATCTTTTAGTTGTATGTCACCTTTGGAATTGCTTTGTTTTCTCAGAGGATAATACTTCAACAGATTCCCATTTCTGTTCTCAAAAACCTAATTCAACTCTGGCTTGGCTATTTGATATGAGCTCTACATTGGGACTTATTTTTCTTTCCTGTCTAGAGTTTTTTCCTTGGCACTTAAGACCATGTTCTGCAGTTTGTTTACATCCATCCAGCACAACTTGTTGGGTTTTATCAGGGGTAAAAAACATCCTTAGACTTTCGGCTGAAATCAGTTTTTCCATTTGATAAATAGGCTTATCTGCTTCCACTGACCCACTCTTAGTGTTCGGATTTTTAAAATCCTAACTTATATAAAAGCGTATCTGCCTTTAGTACCACACATATATTTATATAAATATTTGACCACCTCCTGCACACACTCACTCTAAAATCTCATGGTTTCAATGGATTCAGGAAAAGAAAACGAGTGTTTTCATTCCAGCCTTTTCTCCTGCTGGCGACCACCGTGACCCGTGCCAACGTGCAGGTTGGTCAACCTTTATGTGTCAGCGGGGGCCTCAGTTTGAAACGATGCTGAAAATAACAAGGTTGACATCTCTAAGTTTGACTTCCTTTAGCACCACTCTGAGTCACAAATGAAGGCCATTACGGCCCTGCAACAGTAGTCACAGGGTGAGAATGTGTAGCCCTAACATCCACACATGAGGGCTTGGATGTGTGCTGCAGTCTTGGTGTTCAGGGAGGAGATGCTCCTGCTTTTAAAGTCATAATGTGGAGCACTTTATCATGCATGCGTTCAACCGTTTGTATTATGTGTCTGTGTAAGTTAGCAGCAGCATCTCATTCAGATGACAAAGGGATGGATGCTACTTTTATCTCAGTCCATTTGCCCCCCAAAAGGAGCTCTCACCTGGAGGAGCTGATGAAATTAGTAATTTAGCTGGATATAGACCATTTTCATTGAACCTTTCACTCACTCGGTTATTACTTTCAATAAGGCAGCTAATCTGCTAAGCTCAGGCTGAGAATCCTCGTCTTCTATCCTCCTCACTCTGGACTTATTCACAAGGGGTTGGACGGCATTGTTATGAAATTGAACCATTTCTTATTACTACGTTCCATTAGTGCGTTTACATTCTATTATGACTCCCACCTGTCCTGCTAGCGAAGTCATTCATTTTTGACAGAGTGCTGATAATGGGAGTCTGCTGTCTTACAGAAATAAAATGAGCTCTTTTTTGAGCACCAGCCAGTGGATCTCCCATCTGAAGAGACTGCTTCAGATCTTACAGTTTTATTTTCTTACAGACTGATGTAGAGTCTAACACCCTAGCAATTTTAATAATGGCTTTTCTTTTTGTATTTAATGGAAGTTGGCTATAAATCTCCTTTAATATCACATCAACACTTACTGTATTACAATCACTGTTTCTCTCTGCATGTGTTTGTTAACTGAAATGATTAAATTAAGTTTTAATTTGAATATTCCCCCTGTGTTAATTGTTCTGATAAGTAAAAGATGAGATAATATCTTAATAAACTGGTGTGTTATTGAGCTTTTATGATGTTAATTAAAAGAGCCAAGCTTCTCTTTTTCCTTTTCTTTTTTCTCTAATTTAACTGCATATCTAAAATAGTCACATCTTTTCAATGTGACGATTAGCATACATAAATTATGTATGTTTTCAGTTTAGAGCTCCCTTAAACACTTCAAATTTATGTTTTGTCATACCTGGAAGGCTGCTTATTGGCAGAGTAAGGATGTGCATTCAAACATTATTCCACTTTGGTTTTGAATTATGATAATACTCAGGATCTTGATAGCAACAGAGCCAATTTGTTTCAAATAAAAAAGCTTCAATAGACTTTCACTCTGAATTATTCAGTCCCTCTATCATTTAATAAACAGACGATCCCTCTTTTACCAATCCTGAAGGATTTTTTGTTCTTTTAATTCCAAACCTGGGCAAAAGCATCTTTGTGGAGCTGAATTGATTAAAAACACACCACCTTTTGAAACAGTCCTTTAAATAGAATCAAAAATTCTCAGCCAGTTGTGGCCCAGTTTTATCAAGGAAACTCAGGTTTTCTGGCAAACCATTGTCGCTGGAAGACAACTTGTCATGAAGACCTTTTAAAATTAGACTGACAAATTCAGAGTTGTAATTAGGAGTATTCAAATACCATTTGTTTCTAAGTTTTATTGTTTTATTTTTTTCTGTTGTAATCTCTGTTCTTAAAAATATTCAATTCTGTTCAACTTTTTTCATATAGCAGTATACATAAACAACATTAAAAAAGACATCAACACAGAGGTTTCAATATTGCTGCTCGCTGTGATTAAAACAAACAAACAACAATATATATATATAGAGCTAAGTTGAGTTTCAAAATGAGTAAAGTCTGACTCCCTCAGTCTCTGTTAGAGGATAAATTCCCAGGTGGCTGTGGGTTTTGGTGGCTGATTTCAGCTTGTTTTGTCTCCAGCTGACTGTGATGGAGCTCCGGAGGGAAACATCCCCCCCGAGGCGTGTGGTTGACAGGGTGGAAGTCAATGGGAGAGGGATTGATGAGTCTCACAGGAGCTGGACTAACTGTTGTGAGCAGAGTCAACAAAAAGCCATTCTGGGCTACATCTGGTTGTGTGTTTGCTTACATTAATTGTTTTTTTTGGTCCTTGATATTGGTTACGTTTACCAGTTTTATGTGGGTGTTAGCATTGGCAAGGCTTTTTAAGCCTGTCTGTTTGGTAACATTTTCTCTTTGTTAAAATATGCAATCAGGAAACAATTATATCTCTCAAAATATTTTTTTCTGCTATACTGAGGCATTTTCCAAAGGATGGAGATTCTGAGTAATAATCACCTCTCTCTTTCAGCAGTAGGATGTCAGCCATGGTTTTAGGTGTTTATTGTGCCTTTTATTCACATAAATGGCAATATTACTTAATGTACATAAATCTTTTCCACTGTTTTTTCGAGCAACCTTAAAAACCTTATTTTTGCAACGTTGCCCACTAGTGCACTCATATTTTTTTAGATTAAAAAAATTCATTTGGATGGTCATAATCTATGAGTAGTACTGAAAATATGAAGCAGCAAATAACATGAACACCAGAGTGGAGCCGAATTAAGACTTAAAGAAAGTCTTTAGTCCTGACAGCACTTTGAGTGAATGAATAAAACTTTCACACTTCAGTGAAATGTGTCAGACTGGCTATCAGATTTTAAACTATGGTGGGTGTTAATATGGCTCCTTTCCAGTGTTTATATCCAGGTCCACACTAGCTGATTGATTTTAAACAGTATTTTCAGCACAGCTATAAGCACTGCATCTCAAGAGAAACTGATTTAGACTAAAGCACCAAGTAATTGTTGCAGTAGATGACATGAAAACACAATATTTGAAGACACACTTCAGTCAAAATTCCGCCTTTGTAGTCACATCGACCAACACAAAGTTACTCAGAGTTCCACCAATGCGTGCCCATTAATGCAGAATGCAGCCTGCTGTAACAGTGACTTGAATAAAGTTATGGCCATTAGTGCTTGTTGATCCATGACTGTTTATGTTCTTATTACTGGCATCTATTCATCCCTGTGACAGCTGCCGAGGATATCTACTGACCTGTGATTTGCTGCAGAAGGGAAACAATCGCTACCGTTAAATTAGTCTGTGATTGTTTAATGTTGCTGATACACACTGATACATGTTCATAAAGTCTGCCGCTTTCTCTAAGGAACTTATCTTGAGTTATACATCAGTTTTGATCAGATTTTCTTAAGAACAAAAACAAGTCAAGTATAATACTTTTTCACCAACTGCAACACTGAAAAGCTTATTCCTCTTTAGTTGCCGACTAACTGTTAGTGAAGTAAACATAACTGTTTTCACTGTATCTCAGCAGACTTTTGTGAACACAAAGGCACAGAGGTTGATCGATTTAGCTTTTAGAGTAATAGCTTCCCCTGTTTCATCCTATTCAAACAAAACTCCATTCAATTTAAGTGCCACATTAAGGTAAATAAGCAATAGCAAAGATATGACCCACAGTAAGTCAAACTTAGTGCTGTTTAATTTTTTCTATCCTTTTTCATCAATTTTCACACGCGTGGGTAGATTATTATTCCTCCTGTAGCTTCGCCCTCTCCTCCCATTCTTTCCGTCATCTGTCTTCATGCTACCAGTGTGCACATAGAAAAGGGTTTTAGCATGTGTCAGTAAACCTTAATCTCCTCACAAGCACCCTGAGGAGCACAACCGAGTTTAAAAAAAAAAATCAAGTGTGAAAATTACGTCTTTCTTGCTGATTTCTATTTCCCTGCAGGAGAAGTGTCATTATAGTCAACAAGAACACTGACTAATGTTCTCAGTGGTCTCTTCAGTGTTGCATGCAATACAGCAACTTGTGTGCTAAATGCATGAGCATGTTGGCTTTACACTATGAGACAAACACAGTAGCAGTTTTGTATTTTTCGTCAGAACATCCCACTCAGCGTAGTATAAAAGCTGCACAGTAGGTTGCTTAAAACACTCCTCCTACACTGAGCTGTGCGCACTTTGTCTTCATCCATATAATCGCATCAACATTAATCAAGTGTTGTCCCCCTCGCTCGTTCACTCTCACACACACACACACAATGCAGTTTCCAGTGTGTGGTCAGCATGCAAAGTAAGAGGGGGGTGTTAAGATGGAGTGGACAGCTAATGCACAAAAATACTCCATTTTTACCCTCCTTTCCCAATATTTTGCAGAACTAAGTTTTTTTTTTTATCATAAAATGTTGCTTTTGCTTCGATAAGTGTTCACTTTGTAAAACATATCAGCTAGCGCTATTGATGGGATTTACTTCAAGCTCTTGTTCAAAACAAACCAAATAAAAGTATACAATTCTTAAGATTTCTCAAGAAGAGAATGGTTGGACTATTTGGAAAATATTCTTATTTGCTTTCTTGCAGAGATCTGGAGGCAAAAACACTGTTATGTTGTTACACTAAATACATCCTGGTCCCCTCTTTGCCCTGTCTTGTTTTTTTGTTTTCTGTGTTTCTTTCCTGTGCTCCTCCCCAACCTGCCTTTTCCTTGAACACCTTTCCTGCACACCTGTGCTGCATCAGCCTCATTAGCCCTGCCTTGCTGCTAATATTCCCCCCAGCCAATCAGCTCCTCTCCTGTTGCATCAACCCATCCTCCTCACCTGAGCTGCTCCACCTGTCTCTCATCCTGTCGTTGGTTTACTTTGTATTTCAGACTTCGCTTCAGTATTTGTCGAGCCCTCTGCTCCGCTTTCCTTCTCTAAGGTTCTGTTATTTGCAATAAATCTGCTCGTCCGCTTTTAGCGACAGGGCCCACCTGCTGAGTGTTCCTCCTTATGACAAAATATAAAGCCAGAGCCAGCAGACAGTCGGGGTTAATGCTGGAAGCAAGGGAAAATAGATAGTATAACACTGTCTAAGTAGAAGCAAACAAAAAACAGCACCTCAAATAAACAACATTATATCTAATTGGTATGGCCCATTAAAAATAAAGGGAAGAGGTGGTGCTGGCAGGCATCAAACTTTGCCAGTTTTGCAAAAAGTTGAACTCTTTTTAGAAGCACACAGCAGAAAAAAAATCTTTATTTCAAGCAAAACAACCTGAAGAAAATAAAAAGACCCATGATGTGTCCTCTTGTCTCAGTGAAACAGTTTGCTCCCCTCATTAATCTCACTCTCATTAACAGAACTGATCATCCATGTATCCCATCCAAAGCAGATAAGTTCATGCTATCCCACACATGCTTTCCACCTTAACTGGGCCTTCAAGTGCTGCTTAGAAAGTCTGATTGCTGACAGGGGAGACACAAACTCTAACAACACATCTGTGTGAATATGTCTCTGGGCTAAAATCTATATATATCCAGACTGTATATAACCATTTCTCTCTAATTCGTCCTTGTGAGTGCTTGACTCTGCCTCTCCGAGCAATCTGCACCAAGCCCTCTGATAGCAATTACTCCATGAGTCTGCTCCCTAAATGACAACACACTGCACATCCAGCCACCATTATTATGGCAGCAAAATCCACAGACACCTGTGCTGCTTATGCTCTTTAAGTTAAGGCCTTAATCAGACTGGAGTCTTAATTATTTGATTTGTCTTGTTTTTGTACTTTTAACATGACACTCACTAAATTCTCTAAAAAAAATATTTTGCAAAGAAAACTGTTATTTAGACACTTTGGGTAATTATTTCATTTTTTTTTTTGCCTTTGTTTGCACTTCCAAACAAGTTTAGCCAACCAGCTTGTGTAAAATTGAAAATTAAATTAATTCCTTATTGTCTTCAGGGTACACTTTGACTTCAATTGCAATTTTTTTTGTATTCTAACACACAAAATATTACAAGCACCAAATAGCAAATCACAAAGGATCCCAGCTGGAGCAATTGGTTTCATTTCGGCAGCCTCTGAAATGCAACTTAATCCATTTCATGGGGTTAACACTCGCCCACATGTGGGATTATTACACACCCATACAATCTTTAATCAAGCGAGTGTACATCTGTCATTCTTATAAAATCAATTCATGCCCTCAGGCTGCAGTTTCCACACCAGCGGTGTCAGCCATCCTTTCCCCCACAGCCTGAGAGCCAATCATGATCGAGTTGTTGGATTTCATTGCCAGCAATATCATCAAGCATGAAGAACACATGACCCACTGTGGGGAAGTGTGTTCAGAAATATATTTGTTTGTAGAAACCTTCAATCAATCAGTCAAGTTTTATTGGCATAGGGCCTTTTTAAACAAAATAAAATGCAATTCAAAGTGCTTTACAAGTAATTAACAGACAATGAAAGATAAAAATTAAGAGAAAAAATTTCAAAAGATGGAGAGAGTGAGGGACACCAAATTAACTTAAGAAAAATAACAAATAAGTTACAAAACTGAATAAACTGGAAGGAGTAAAATGTTAATGATGAAAAACGTTAAATATTAAATATATATAAAAATGCCCTAATAATGATAAAATAATAGTGTAAACCATAAAATCATCAAACTATGATATATATTGGATTGCTTCAGGTTTGACTTTGTGCAACTTAGAAAGGAAACAACAACACCTATCACAGATTACATTTTATGCTCCACTATCTCTTTTTGTCTGTCTGTTCTTGTGTAAAAGAGATAAATGATACTTATCTACAGGAAACGGTCCTTATACATAGTGATCCTATGATACAGAGGTGTGCTATCATTGTGAATTGTTGTCATGGTTTAAAAAGTGCCGATGCATCTAAAGGCATTTCAGACAGATTGCAGTCAGATTGCTCAAACCACCTTCAGGAGGTCTTGAATG
>JAQNCA010000013.1:8695060-8718367 GCA_029783725.1 Acanthurus tractus
TTGGTTGTAAGACACTTCATATGACAACTGTAAGTAAGACTTAGTGCAACAAACTCTGCTGTTACAGGGTGACACTACTTACTTACTTTGTTTCTAATACTGGACACTCATTATTTACATGATCCTAAGAAGTAGATAGACACTTAAGTATTATCAAAGGTCCATTCAAGCAGTCTAAACACATAAAGGATGAAAATAGTCTCCCAGTTGTAATGTGCATGTATTGCATTTATTCATCAAATGCTTAGATAAGTAAGGGCTGCCACCTTTCAGTTGTTCTCCTCACTTGCAAATTTGAAACTGCATCAGGAGTAGTTTTGCTTGGACAGAATGATAAGGAGGCATCTTTAGTTTGGTGGAATTCAGACTTGTTCAAAAAGGTAACCTTCAGTGAAAAACTTTAAAATAAAAGTTTTTGATGACAGACAAAACTGCAGAAGATCTCTGCAATAACCTGTCAGATGATCCAGTACAAAGTGGTACAGATTGGGAGACTGAAAGTACCTGTGGCTGAAAATTTGTCTGGTCAGTGTACGAGCTCTCTGTGTGAACTTTATAAAGGACTCCTGGCCTATCATTTTTAGAGGTTTTTTTTTTTTTTGTACGAGTCATTGCTTTTCTAACGGTTTTCATCTCCCTTTGATTTTTGATCTCATCACCAAAGCTCATAAGCCACATAGAGAAAATTGGATATGAGACTGCAGGGAAATCAGGACCCTGACACACGACAACCTTTTCTTTAAAAACCTGCCAGTGACGAGTCGACAAAAGGACCCTGAGAAATGTGATTCTTTAAAATGAATTCAAACAGCTTGTAAAGTGATGCGTGTGGAATTTTTCTGTTTCTGATATGTGGGACTACAGAAGAGGTGGGCCCTTAGATATCTGCACACTGGTTTTTACATTTGAGTTGTCAAATTGCAGTTTTTGCTTTGCCTCTTAATAGTGGGCAGTAGACACATGTAGTCACAGACTGTGAGATGTTTTAATTTGAATAAATGTAGACAAATTGACTAAATTGAGGCAAAAGTTAGGACACAAGGAGCTTTTTGACCATACTGTTAATGTTTTTCTCTGCTTTTGTTTTCTAATTTTGTGTTAGGTGGCAGAGAGGAAGTGTGTGTTTGCTTGTAGGGAACGTGTGTTTAAAGTCTGTTCACTTTAATGTCTTTACTGTGATTCTACAGAAAGCAACTGAAATGTGTCTTCTCACGTATTCCTCCAGGTTTCACATTCGAGGTAACAAGATGTCAGAGCCCAGGGTTACATGCAACGCAGCGCCCCCTGGTGCCTTGCTCGTGGACACTTGGACGTCAAGATGATTACAGCCAACCTTCAATCATCGGCTCATAGCTGCTGTTAGTGCTGGTAAGAATCGAACCTGCTGCCCTTCAATAACTGCCGGCCTCTGTTACCTCCAGGCCATTTAGCTTCCTCAGTCTAAGACTAAGTGATCTTTGTCACCTGGTTAAATGAATTTATGGACTCCGACTCACTTGCTGCCAGAAATTGATTTAGCCTCAGAAATATTTAATTGAAAAGTTCATCTTGGTTAATGCTGCACAGAGAAAGTTATATGAGGATAAACAGGCACTCTGGCTAATTGGAAATTAATCTTTACAACATGGTTAGAATGAGATAGGTGCCGGGGTCTCTGTCTGTCTTAAATATGTCTGTTGCTGTGTTTAATTGATCCTGAAATAATTAATACTACATAATAAAATTCATATGAAATTATAAATTGAGACAGTGGACTGAACATTAGTATTAAAGCAGATTAAGTAGTATTAAAGGGTTTAGAATGATCAGAAATTGAATTTATTTCGAGAATTTCTTTCTTCTTTCTTCCACAAGACGCACAATCATATAAAGGAGTTGTAATAACGTAATGGTATGTAATCAAGATTAAGAAAGGACAAATAAGTATTCAAAGATAGTGTGTTTGCAGAGGCTGGATTGTTTTTACTTTCCTAACTGATGTGTAAATCTGTCCGTGC
This sequence comes from Acanthurus tractus, assembly GCA_029783725.1. Lineage (NCBI taxonomy): Eukaryota > Metazoa > Chordata > Actinopteri > Acanthuriformes > Acanthuridae > Acanthurus > Acanthurus tractus. The sequence goes on from JAQNCA010000013.1 coordinate 8,697,058, forward strand.
ATTCTAATTATAATTATTTGCTCAGTGTATTTTAGGACCTCGCTGATGATGCAGCACTCTGCTCGATTAGCCTGACTCTTCAGTGGTGCTGACGGTGCTTCCTTTAAAGTGTTTTGCTGATCAGTAACTGTCACCAGGTGGTTTGGATTTGGGTCCCTCACTTAAAGCTGACTTCAAGGACACATTGTTCAAAAAACGGACAATAAACCTCATCTATAGCAGTTTGGGAAGTGTTTTTTGTGGTCTTTCAGTCTTTATTGCTTTCATCTAATACGTGATAACACTCATGAGAATAGATTCTGAGTGAGCAGACGGTGCGGATCCCCTTTGTTTTGGCACAGCAGGGTGGGAGCTGATGGACTGACTGCGCTGAGAGAAAACCTTTGTGTCAGAGACTTCGAGCTAAACTTCACGCTGCGGTAAAGCGTCTAAGGTTTTCTCAAGAGATACACAAACAAACGAAATTCCTAATTAGGTGCAAAATATGCCAATCGATTTATGTGTAGTAAATCCTGCCTGGGCAAACTGACTCCCTGACAGCAATTACTGCACACACCTGCAGTTAAAAAGGCGGTGCAGCACGCTTCACAACCCCATCCACTTCCAAAGTAGACATTTTATATGATCTTATGTGTCACACAAAATTCAAGCTTTTGTGGGCTTGCCTTCTTTTTTAAAGCAGGCTATTTTCACAGCAGGTTTCCTTGTGGATATTAGTTTAGGATCTCAGTCACTGTGAATGCTTCTTGTGCTCAATTCACCGCAGGTATCTGATGGGTTGTTTGAATAGAGTATTTTTGAAATATATCCTGGTTGAGAGGACAACATGTGGATTACATCTGTTGTTAAAAAGAGTGCGAAAAGGTTCACGTGTTGTATCAACTCAATAGGAATGCCATTTAATTATCCTATTCAACGCATAAGTGCACATTTTTAACTAGAGCATTGTAAACAAATGCAAATGAACTCGATTCTGTCCCTACACTCTACACCTGGGTCTGGCTGCAGACTTGAAAAGCCTGCCTCCCCACTGGCAGTACATTTTAGCACCCTGCGGCCTGTCAAACCGAGAAGATTTGTGCTTTCATTAAGAAGTCACAGCATGCTGCTGCTGTGTGTTAAAAGCTTACAGTCTCCACCCTCAACCGAGTTGTATTAGCGTCCCAGCAGATGTAGGGGTTGTATTCAACTCTCTGCCATTTACTTTTGTTCCACTCTCATAACACTATTATTTTTTTTTTTAATATGATAGATGATCCCCACTGTTTTCTGCTCTACTCGTCTTTGATAGAATATAAGAGCTGCCACAAAAAACCACTTAAACTTTGACAAGACTCTTTCCTGAATTCATTCGCGACTGGTTTTTATTTATTTGTTTGTTTTTCCTGTGGTGAGTGTGACTCAGGTGGGTCATTAGTTGTCATACTTGCCCCACAGCATGATCTTTCTGTGTCAGATTCTCTTCTCATCTCCTGCAGGAGCTCAGGAGATCAAAACCATTTAAACTGCCAACTGCCACCTTTTCCAAAACATGTTGCCTCTTGGTCAGGTGAATTTTGTGTCCTAATTTTGATAAATAAACAAGTAAAATTTTATGTTTATGATTTGTGGTGTTTTATTATTTTCAAGAAGGATCTAGTTTGGGTTGAAAGCCTCTGTGAGGAGTCTTTACAATCTGACAAATCAAATCCATTAACATATTAGCATACAGAGGAGTATAAACAATTAAAGTACAACCTGAGCTGCTTAAGTTTTCTCATTGAAAAACCTGCAATCTGTTCGTGTTAAGGAACAACAGGGTGCAAAAATCACTTCCTTCAGTGATTTTACTGTTAAAAGTCCTGTTTGGAAATCAAAGCTTTGGTGTTATAGTTAGTCACAGAACACAGCAGCAGGCAGAGTTTGGTTTACCATTGGCCCAAATGTTTACTCAGATTGGTCTCCAGGCAAAACACTGTTAAAGCCTAGTTTTACCCCCAGATAATCAAGCCACCAGGGAGTCAAAGCCGCAACATGATGACTGGATACTCGTGAACCATAATTTATTCATGTCATTCTCTTGATCTTAAAAAATTCGGCCGATATTTATGCATGGTAATGATTTTCTTGCAAGGCTGCAAACTCATTTCAAACCAAGGCGACTGTGGTAAGTGCTGCTTTAAAGCCCGGAAGAGCTGCACTGACTGTTAACCGCAAACATGGGATAATGCATATATTTTTGTGTTTTCCCACTAACCTTTATCTCCCTTTAAATATACGTTTTATCACACCTTCAAGTTTTAGAAGCTTGCACTTGAATATGATAACCAAGGCAACAGAGTGAAGTTAAAAGGGTTGTTCTCGATCCATTTAAAACACATTTTGAAGTAATTTATTGGGGGTAAGATATTAAAGCAGCTATCTAAGCACAAGAGGAAAACCTCAATGGCTCAGTTGCAGCGTATTAAAGATCAATGCAACACAAGTGGAATTAAAGCTCTGCTGTGAAACAAGCCTTTATTGGCAACATTGCAACCAAACAGGCGCTCCTCAGGAAGCAATCTATTTCATTTTATAAAGGTAATTCTAAGCAAGGCATTTTTTTCATTCCCAGATTAAGCAGATAAGTGTTTCTTCTGGTTTTACAGTTTGATACAAAAATCCACCATTATTTGATCAAAACCGACCTCTTTTTTTGATGTGAGCAGCTTTCAAGATCTTCTCTCTCATGAACAAGGGGTTCGATTCTCTCCCATATAACTTTGCAGCATCAAACATACTACTGCATTATATATTTTTTTTATAAATGTGTAAAGTGTTTTAAAATCTATGTATGACTTTTTTTGGTGAAGCTCACCACCGCCTGCATTTGTAGGTTTCTTTCATGTTTCACCACAAAATCACTGCACCTCAGCTGTGTTAAGAATTACAGCTGCTGTGTTGTGTTTTTTGTTTTTGTGTAAAAATTTCTTATATTTTGAGACATGATGGTCTTCTGAGTTAAGTATATTGAAAAGTTTTCTCCATCATTAGTCCCTATTTCTCTTTTTAAAGCACACTATGGGCCCTATCTTACCCTTTGGCGCAAAGTAGGACACGCCGGAACACAAATGTCATTGCTAGTTTCAATCCAATGCAGATGTCATTTTCTAGCAAAATTAAGCTGGACATGCCCTTAACATACTTACACCACCTGCCTTAGACCATACACTTCACAGATCATGAAGGGCCTTTGTCTTCCACCAGATTAACTGTAGTTGAACTGGTTCCATTCAGGCTTCTTGACACCTTGGTGCTTTCAGAACCATTGCAATAAAGGACACATCATCAACAGAAGTTGTTACAATCCACAATGGTCAGTAGAATTTAATAATTACTTTGGGAACCAACTTTTGGTTTTGGTGGAAGAGAAGTAAAGAAATGAATTTGACATAAATCTTCAATTCTGGGGTAAAAAATTAAAAAAATCTATTAATGACACGGCGTATGAAAACATAATTGTACTACCTGAAAATGACCAAATATGTCTATTTGGTTTTGCTTTTTAGTCATTTTAGCAACAGGCAGACATTAACTAGTCCAAAAGGGGAACAAACATGCACACCAACAGGATAAAAGCTGCACACCAAAGCTATTGTTGCAAAAATTGATTATTATAGTCATAGGTAAGTTTAAATACCGAATGACTGATAATCAGATGACTGTGAATCCGCAAGACAAGCTTAGGACTTACAACATGTTCAGCTAAAAAATATATATTTTTTTTACAATCTGAAATGACAGCCCATGTTGAAACAAAAAATGAACAACAATATGCAAAGAGGCACATAAGGATGAAGCTACAGTGATGTTGCATTTCATGTGCAATGTCACAGCATGAAGAGTTAAAAAGATAATCCGACAGGATAATTTAACATGCTCCAAAACATCTTGCACGCTCACAATCACAAAGCATTGTGTTATGATGTTACACACTGACAAACAAATCTGCATGCTCAGATTCTCTCTCGTCACCCACTGAACTCTTTCTGCATGGGCACAAACTGTCTGTTTGTTCTCAGCTGCTGATCTCTCTTTCTATGTTTTTCCCTCTGTTGTTTTTTGTTGCTGTATTCCTCTGTTGCTTCTCACTCTCAGATCACTCACCTGTTACTTCACCTGAAATATCAGTGTCACACATCTGCTCAACTAATCCTTCAATATTTGCTGAAAATTAAACTGGTTGCCATTTTTGCCTTAATGACTCAATACAAAAATTTCCACACTGTCACTTTTTTACACAATGATTTGATGAACAACATGAACAACATAAGAATGCTTAAGAAAAAATTGTATTTGGAACATAAAAAAAATCAAAAAATGTTGAAATTAAACACTGTGATGCTTAAGATGCTAATTTACAATTGCTGTATTGTGAATTTTGGTTAACCTTTCTCACTTTTACTGCAATGGTAGGAAAATTGGCCCTGTATCTCTACAGTAAGTATGCACAATGATGAATTTATGACAAAAAGGTGCTAAATACCAGGATATTGTGTTAACAGCCTCAACAGCCACTTACCAGGTGCATCCATGTGTGCACTGAACTGCAAAGGACATTTTCTGTTTGTGTTGTTGTTGTAACAGATGCATACTATGGGAGGACAAACTGGTCATCGGCAGAAAGAAAAGGAATCGATTGAGGGCAAATCCATTTTGTTTTCAGAAACACACAAAACATTCAACTTTGACTTGAAACAAACCCTCCACACACACACTCACACAGAAAACTCTTATATGAAATTTGCATTCCGAGCAACATCTTTGCAAGTCACTCCGATAAAGTCAAAGTCCCTCTTGGGTTGTCCCCAGCATGCTGTGTTCAAGCTGTCTTTGATGCTGTTATATGAATGTAGTCCTCTTTCAAAAACACACACACACACACACACACACACACACACACACACACTCAGACAAACAGCAGTTACACCAGGGCACACTACAGAGCTGATTCATCTTCTCGCTGGGCCAACCGCCACTAATCTCTCTGTAGCGGAGGTGTTCCCCCCCGCAGCAAGCCTTGATCATAGACTTTATCTTACAAGAGGGAGAAGACAAATTATGTACACAGCTCATGGAAAATTTCTTAAACTTTAAGAAACTTTAATCAAGATTACTAATTTTTCTACAAAGGTGAATTATATAATGTTGAATGCTTTTGAGAAACTTTGTTAGCATTCTGCTCAGAAGAGCATAAGACAAATAACAGAACTCTTTAAAGGTTGCATCAGTTGGTGTAATTGGGGTTGTTCTTTCTTGTGTGCTTGTTTTTATTATGAATAATATACTATTGCAACTTCTGTTTCCCTAAAAAAAAAGTTTCTAGCTTTCAGTACATTTTTGTATCTTTTGTTGTTTGTAAACATTTATTTAAATTTTAAAATGCACTAACTGTGATAACTTTGATAATTCAACTATTATCATGTTCAATTAATCAAGCTATTATTATTATCATATTATTCCTAATGAGTTAAGTCTTAGGTTCTCAGTAACATTCATGTATGTTGCTATAAAGTTTAATGCTAACTCTAGCATTTAGAGGTGCTTTTCTGTGCATCTGAATTGCAAGACCATTTCTTTTAATGCTTTTTCAAAACACCGTCACCAGTCTTTGAAAGTTTAATTCTTTGACTCTGCTTGTAGCATTACTTTTCTATTTTCAGTCCCTCAGCAGTGCATGTTTGGGATGGGAGCCAAGAGCACTTGGACTATAGGTATTTCTACAGAGGGGTTTTTAGTTATCTGGGTTTTGCAGACAGGTTTACAGTGGCAAGCAAGTCACTGATACGGGCGATGTGAAGGTTCTTCACTGATGTGTTGTGATAGAGGCTCTGCTTACCTTTTGCTGCCAATGCAGTTTGCCAGCTCGGTGACCAAGCAAACAGTCTGCACTGCTCTATCTGTGATAAGTATAATGAAACTGCTGAAGAAATGAGGTGAATTTCATGGACAATTCTCCATGAGAGTTGTGAGCGAATGAACACATAAGCAGAGTCAGTGTGCAGTATGTTCTGCGGGATGAGTCTAATACACATAAATGCAAGACATGCATGATTGTGCATTAATTATACTGACAAGGAGAGTCCAGTAAGTGATTAAAAAAAAACAAATTGTGGACTTTTTATTCGCAAAGTAAAAAGCATTTATTCATCCAAAAATGTATTTCATCTCTTTTGCATCCATTTCCAGCTGCTGGCAGTGAATCATTTGAAGAAATGTTCTTTCTTTATGATATATTAAAGAAAACATAACCCAGGCTATAATACTTCCCCCTACCTAAAATGCATTAAGATAATGGGTTGAGTCAAATTATATTTGTGATTCAGCTGCCACCAGCAACAAATGGAAGTGATTTAGCATTCCATGTTGTGTTTAGATTCATCCATTTCCTGCAGCTTTGCCAAGCCTGGGTCACTGCAGGCTGAGCAAAGTGGCCCAGATGTCCTTCCTCACTACGACTCTCCCCACCCTTCTGGAAGATCCTGAGGCCATCTTAGGTTAGATATTGGATATGTAATTCCTCTTGCATTTTTCAAGGCCTTCCCCAGGGCTTTCTTCTAGTTATATGTGCCCGGCAAGCCTGCAGACAGAAGAATCCAGGGGGCGTCATGATCAGATACCTGAACCACCTCAACTGGCTCCTGTCAATACAGAGACCTAGGAGTTCTACCCATAGGTCCTTGCAGTTGTCTCAGCTTCTCACCATTCCCAAGGGGCAGCATCCTGCATTTGAGACTCAACTTCATTTCATGGATGAGAAATCTCTTCTTTGCTCTTTCTGTAACAAGCCACAGTTACTACTCAAAGAGGGAGAGAGCATACATCGTGGCCTACGTCTCCGTGCTCAGCCGCCCCTTCAACAGTTCAGTGTGTTCCCTGCTTTACTGCAGATGCTGTACGAATCCAGCCACAGATTTCAAACTGGATACTCACTCTCTGATGTTTAAGGTGGAATTTATTTTTCAAATGCTGGAAGGGATTCAAGACCACTGCTGTGAGATGAAAGGAATACATGAAAGCATCTTCATAGAATGGCAATGAAACAATCAAAGAGCAAATCAACCCTTCATTTTGCGTTTCTGCCACGGCTCCAAAAAAGGCCAGCTTCAAAATTTCAGATGTGTCCACTACCTCAACAAAAAGCTGTGTCTAAGGTCCACTTTATTAACTCCAGACTTCCTGAACCGCCTGCATCGATGCATCACCAAACCTTTGCAAGATACAGCATGTAAACACCGCTGTCAAATGGATCTTTTCTAACCCTCACACCAATTCAACAGGGGAGCAACTGTTTCACTGAAACAAAAACTTGCTATAAATGCAAGAACAGGTGTTTGTAAGCTCCATTACTTTTAATCACATTTTACAGCTTTGTGTTGTTTTTAGATACACTGCGCCATTTTTTTCAGACAAATTTATGCAGCGTTGCTATACAAAAAAAAAAAAAAAAACCTTACCAAAGGGAGAAACCAAAGAACAAAATATGTCTTTTGTCTTCTTACCTGACTGAAGTGACCAGCAGACTACAGAGAGAAAGCATTGGGAACCAGGTGGTGAAATAGCAAAAGGTGAACCAAGGCCAAAGGAAGAAGAGAATCTTTGCTGCACTGAAGCACTGAAGTGCCACCGCTTGGGGATCTTTATTTATTCATTGACTAAAGTGAGATATACTGTTGCAACAGTGATGTGGACATTTCAACAAGAGCTCAGGTGAAAAACAACTTTAAAACAACCTTACTTGCAACTCTTTACCGTATACAGTTGACTCAATGAAATGTCGCATTTTAGATATACCATATTAGTAGTTTTTTTGGCAGCTATTCACTGCATCTCATGTTTTAAACTATGTTTTTTTAAGCTATCCCATGCAACTTTACATGTATTTTGGTTGGTTTTAACAGGACTAAGGCTGAGAATGTCAAGGACATACTCTGTAACATCAGGTGAGCAAGAGAGAGCTCTTGTTATTGGCCAACAGTGTGATATGCTTTGGAAAATTTAAATGCAATGACAGCATATGAGGGTTTAAAGTTTTATTCATGGTACTTTTAGACATGTTTGACAGAACCACTGAGGTCTAATGTATCAGCTGGTGTTAGTTGAATAAAGTATGTATGTCTAATTATTCATTCAGTGGCAATTTCAACCTGTAGTAGATTCACCATCCAACAGAATGCTGCTTTAACACACATGTCGTCTTGCCTGATATATTCTGCTTGGTAGATTAACATTTGTGTGCTGTTCAGCCAACGGAAAGAAGGCAGAAGCCCAAAAACCTGGTGGGGGGCCACTGCTACCACCCTCACACCTGACAGAAGCAAAAAAGAGCCAGAAGAGCTGGCCCTATGCCATAACAGCGGGCCATCAGTGGCTGAGGGCACCCTGGAGGGAGCACTTCTAAGACTATCATCCCCCTGGACACAAGCGCTGACATTATGTGTGAGTGTGTGTCTTCATTTTTTGTTTTTTCACATCTCCCAACAGTCAGTGACGGTATTATCTCCATTGTTGAGCCTCCTGCCACTTGCAACTGCAAGTCCTCAATGCTCCAGAGATATCGCTAAGTATAGTAGTTTTAAGTATACAAAGACGCAATGCTCCTCTCAATCACAGGATGATGATGGTTCTGATGATGGTTAAGATATATTGTCTACTGCAATGTAAGGGATTCAGAGGTTCACATCTTAGCTTTATGTATTGTGGCCTCTGCTGGTTCTTTTCTAATTTGAATTTCTGAACAATATCTAGTGTAACTGTGTGGCTGAAATGCACACTGAATCTCATTCTTACAAAGCACGGCTGGATATTTCATGGAAAAGAAAGTTGTCCACTATACCTGTGTAACTACACATGATCTTATATATCAGACACTCACTTTCGATGATCTCTTGAAGGTTGCATTAACATTGTGTGTGTGTGTGTGTGTGTGTGTGTGTGTGTGTGTGTGTGTGTGTGTGAGTGTGTTAAATTAGGCCAGTTTGGTATTGAGCTCAGTCTGGATGGCAGCCAAAAACCAGACATTGAACATCAGGAGCAACAACAAGTCAAAGTGGAAGTGGAAGTGCCTTAAAGGTTTTTTTTTTCTTCTTCTTCTTCTGATGACTAATGACGGAGAAAATGGAGTATAAGCAGGTGGAGGTTCAGGGTTATAGATGAGATAGAATGATTCGCTGATATGTTAATAGAACAATTTAATATTGTGACAGTTTTGTGCTGATGGTTGACTGTTTGAAAATAGTTTCTGATGGCTGTTTGATAGGATAGGACAGTTTAATGTGGCACATTGGCATGCATCAGAGCGTTTATTTGTCGAGTGACAGAAGCAGCATGACAGTATGATTTTGTAATCGAAACATGTACCTATCACTGCAGGATCTATCCACAACACAATCCACACTATCTAGCCTTTGTTATTATGTTGCCAACCTACCTATAAAGGCCCTTGGCGGCATTAAATTGAAAGCAGAAGTCTATAATAAATGCAAAAAGCTCCTATTTTTTGTCCTCACTAATTTCAATATCAAACTTCATCCTTCAAAATCAAACCCTAAATCAAACTTGATCTTCTTTATTATTGGGCTGTTTCTGTTGGCTTGTGAAGTAACTGCACCCTTGACTAGTTCTACTATTGAAATTATATCTTCACAATAAGGCGGATACCTTTGTAAAAGCTCAGGTTTATTAAATGTTTCTGAAATGTTGAAACAATTGTGAGGCGGATTGCCTTTTAGGATTGTTTTTATTTTGTTTTTAGAGACTAAGAGTCCCCTTGACATGACTTCTTGCTTCCAGATTTAGATGCTGGTTTTGGCACTGGTGGCCATGTGAAATACTCTTGATCCAAAAATTTAGGAGTCTTAAAATTATCACTGACATTCCCTTCTTTTAAGAGTTACCTCTACATCAGCAAGTTGGGACCTATTATAAGCCTCATGATGTTCTGTGGATATGACCCCTGGGCCCTGATCCTGCAGCCGGCCACATTAAAATGCTGTTGGGAGCTGGCTCAGAGTCAGGGTAAGCTATGTACAAAGGGTAACCTCTGCTACCAAGCAGTTGGTCATTATACTCTCCTGTAATTATATACTGAAAACATTTAGAATCTGTCAAAAAAACAGGGAGAAAATGGAATGGTATGTGCACAAATCTTAACTTCCCATGTACAAATTAGTTTCTCAGGGTACTCTCATTATACCATTGTGAGTCATGTTCACACTTGGTTTCATTATTCATTATCATGCATGCTTATTAACATATGATCTCGAGAGGATGGAGGATGAGAGATATTAACTGCAGTTAGTTTTAGTTCTTATGAGGCAGTAGTCAGTGTAAGTGCACATTAATGATCTTTACACCGTTGTCTCTTCATCTCTTCAAAACTTGCAAAATAAGTAAATAGTGACACTTTGTGCATTGGGAACATTACTGACTTAAGTGCATGGGACACTATTCATGGGGGGCTACAAACAGTCACTTTTCTGATATGTTCTGCAACACCACTGTAATAAAATAAACTCAGCGTCTAGTAAACAAAGAATGGTGGCAAAGGCTTTTTTCTGATCTAAAAGTACATCATCAGCATGGGCTAAAACTAAAACAAAGCCAAAGATGTTGCTACAATAAATAATTAACTCTGAAGTTGTTACTGTAATATTGTTTAGGTATTAATTGGAATTGTAGCACATCCAGGCGAGGTCTCGGAATTGTCTTCCAGTGTGAGGCCATATAATTAATTTGGCTTTAACACTGATTGGGTAAACAGGAAGGCAAACTGCCACTTTGGGAGGAGGAAGGAAAGAGAGAGAAACTAAGGGATTGTTTGAGAAAATTTGTCTGCGAGCAGGTTGGGTTCACAGAGTCAGTTACTAAGGTAACTGACACAGAGTGTATGTTGCCTTCTATTTACTCCTCTCTTGTGTACTATATGGTGACACAATTAAGTTTTCAAACATTGTACAGTTTTGAATGAGGTGATTAATTTAGCAAAAGATCAGAGGGGCTCTGCTACTTGTGTGTTTGGTTGAGTGAATTGTGTGTGTTGTGTTTTGACACAATAAGCGCTGTTTGAAAAGCATTCTTCAGGTTCCCCCCCAGATTGTAATGTAATCACTAAAATCAAACCTTATTTAAAAGTTTGTTTTTTTTCAAAAAATGAAATCTTTTAATAAAAAAGTTATATTTGCTTAAGTGTAACTTTACACCTTTGCTTTCATGTAGATCTTGGATTTGATATTCATAGTCTCAGCCTCTGTCACTGCAAATTTCTCCACCTCTTAATTGCAATTTCAACTCTTCTCATTAAACACACAAACCACATGAACAGTTTCTGCTTCAACAGCCTCAATCTATATAAATGCCCCGTCAGCATTTGTCATGAATCATCATGCAACTTGGCAGACTAACGTTATCTAACATGATGTAGCACACTGCGGATTTGTTTGGACACAGACAGCACACGAGAGCAAGAAATAAACTTATCAGCTAACAGACATCTTGGCTCCTTCTCTCTGTGTCTCCAGGATAAATAGATTTAACGGGGTCAGGCTTCAGTATGACTTTCATGACGAAAAAGGTGCTACAGCAGAAAAACTACAGCAGATATGTCTCTTGCATTTGAAATTCTTTGCTTATAGATAAAAGTTTCCCATTTTTCCTTTTGCAAGTCTCCATCCTCATTGTTTACTACAAAAACTAAGACATTTGTGTTTACATCTTGACTGTAACCGTGCCACAGCATTATCTGCACCTGCTGCCAGCAGAGAGATTAGCCAACACCTGGGTTATAATTCTCTTTCGTCAGTCCCCAAGAGTTGCTGAGCCAAAATGTGCCATAATTCGCTCATTTTGTCCTGTTATGGAAAATGTCCCCGATTGCAATATTTGCAGAAACACTGTCCCCTACGGCACAACAAATTTGTAAACACGTGCCTACAGTCTTAGAGTTAATCATGACATTGGACATACAGAGCTGCAATAAAAGAAGCCCCCAGTGACCAACACAAATTACACCAAAGGAAGCATTTCAGAGGCAGAGTGTCCAGGCAGGCTGCGTATGGAGTCTTTGTTGGGAGCTAATGCACCTTTCCTGTCAGCTTTTGCAGTGAAGCTTGAATATTATTCACCCCAATTATGGTTATTTGTGGACTGAAACATCAGCCCCTTCCCTACATTTTATTGTTCAAAATTACACAGTACACAAAAACCTTCTCCCTGCCATGATATTACTGTGTAGAACATTCAGAGGTCTATTTATGAGAAGCATCAGCACCGACAAAAAACTGGCCTGGGACAGAAGTATTGGACTGCAAGCAAAATATGTGACCTTGGAAATGATTTGTTAAAACAAATGAATACCCATCATTGGGGTTGTTTTTTTGTTGTTGTTGTTTGTTTGGTTTTTTTACATCAACCCCTGACACACTGGAGCAAGAACAGTCACTGTACAAAGATCAAGTCTATACAAAAATAACTGTTTCTCTAAAAAAAGCACTGTTACATGTGATGGCAAATTCTACTCTGATTTTTACTAGTTACTGTCAACAGTGAAAACAGATATACTGGTGGGTTTTAACCATTATTGTTGAAAGCCAAACACCTGATGCCAGGTAGCAGGTCCTCAGGCTTCTCCTGCACACACACTGAGAATCATGCAAATGCATTCACACAAGCATTTATGTTTTTGGAGTTTGAAAGGGCTTTGAATTTCTGGTTGAGTGTTCTCAGGCTGATTCCCAAAATGAGGACTAGCTTTTATTTCTCTTCCTGTTTATTCTTCTGCTTTGGACAATAAGTCACTCACTTTTATATGCGGGTTTGTAGAGTGCTGGGCAGGTGCTGCATCTTTCTGAATGAAAGTTTTGATCCTGTGCATTTATAAGACTTAGGTGACATGGTCTTCTTACAGCCTTCATCTCTGTGTTTGTGGAGTAACTAGAGTGAATTAAGTCTACAGAATTGCTAGATAACTAGCGTTGTACATACAAGCTAATAGCAGTCCTGGTCCTGTGGCTCTTGGAGACTGCAGGCTTGGATTACAACATTCTCAGACATAAATGATGTAATTCTGTTTTTTACATTTGATTGAAAAGAGCAGAAAAAAAATACCACTGACCAACATTTAGAAAAAATAAAGGAAAGAAAGTGAAAAAAGAGACTCTAGTGACGTTGATCATTACAAAAGGAGAGGGAGAAAATGATTTAAATTTAAATTTCTATTTGGGATAATGATTGTGCTAAGAAGTTCCTCTCGGGGTTCTGACATAAAAAAGCAATTGACTAGATTGACTTAAATGAGCAGTGTTCAGGAGAGTGCAGGCACAGAGAAATTAAACCATCAGAATTCATCACTGCAGGGATCTTCATCATGGCTTTGTACTAAATAGATGGGAAATTCTACAGCAAAGAATAATTTAAGCTCCATTTACATAACTGCACAACTGTATGACACTGTGGAGCGCTTTCCCATACAACCTGAAAAATGTCTAGATTCCTTTGCTCCAGTTTCTCTTTCATTATGACTTTATTGATTCAAGTTGCAGGGGGGGGTTTGTTGTCATAATATTACACTGATGACACTAGTTTGGTGTCCACTCAGGTAATCACTCAAAGATGTAATTGGAGTGTGTAATGTCAACACACACAATACCTGTACATTATCTGACTATCTTGCAAGCAACAGAAGGGACCAAATGTGTCTGAGTGTCTTTGCACTTTTCTCTGCACTCACCAGTAACTCTGATTCATAGTGTTTCCCTCCGATCTTTAATTTTCCCCGCTCTTCTCTTCTCTCTTCTGCATTTATGAAGTAAAGTACATGTATCCCTTCGCTCCCTAGTCAGCAGTCAACATAAACAGAAAGAATAATTACAAACAAGACAGTGAAGGTTGGCAGTCTGTGGCTCACTGCTAGCAGACGGCTTTAGAGGGGAAGGTGATGATAAATCCACTTTTTAATCCCAAAAGTTTTTTAAAAATAAATGTTGAACTTCTCTCCTGTTGGTAAACTGCTTTGCACTCTGATTGTTTATTCTAACCTTGCAACTTTATATTGACTTTGAATGTAATTAAAACTTGCTGAAAAACTCGTTTTCAATGTTCTGCTCTCAGTTCATGGAAGAGGACCCAAATGCAGACACAAAATAAGGCTGAGGAGCCCTAATTTAAAAAAAAAAAAAGAATAATCTTAACATGAGCAGTCAAGAAGGCAAGCTTCACTGAGAGCAAATAAGGCCACTCCTTTCTTCCCTGCAGTGAGTCCCTTTGCCCAACACTCCCTATCAGCTAACCTCCCCCGCCCACCCTCACATCTGTTACAACTTATCCCATCAGCTGAGTGATACATGGGCCTTTACCAGCCCGTTTCCATACATTCTGTTTCTGTTTATTCTGTTTCTGCCTTTACAGTCAGAACGTTCTGGCTACATGAGCAGCACGTGCGTCACACCGTGTCTTGCTTTTTAATCCAGCACGAAAGTTAAGATTCAAGTTCTTGCTTATTTTTTCCTTTTTGACGAATTGGTTCCCAGTAAAAATAGTCTGTTAAACATACAGACATCAAACCAGCAGCATCTTTCAGTACAGTATCATTGTCAATATCTGTATATATGTATGTATGTATGTATGTATGTCCCCTGTATGAAAAGGGACAGGACAAATAAAACATCAAAAGATGAGAATTTATGTGGTGCCTTCTCTCTTTCTGGCCCCCACATCATCACTATTAATGACTGTTGTCAAGTGTGAACTTAATGAATAGTTTACATAGGGGTGACAATAGAAGAGCCTACAGCAACAGAGCTGTGTGTGTGTGTGTGGACACTGCAGCACTTCAGCTTTGCACACACACATACTTAAGCAATCAGTGTATCCAGGCCATTAGCCGTCCTTCTGTTACTGCCTGCCCACCTTTGGTCTTCCTGCTGGACCCCCTGCCTGCCTGCCTGCTTGCCTGCCTGCCGACCGGCCTGAGCCCCCTAGGCTAAGTTTGCCTCCACTCTGCCTGCCTGGCTTTGACAATTGACCCTCTCTGACAACAAGTAAACATCAACTTTTTCTTCCACCTTGTGGGCTACATGATGTGGTTCTGAGTTCAGACCTGCTGTCCATAGAGACTGATATCATGTTATCTTGCCAATGTAGGCATCAAATGAAAAAAACTCTTCTGTGCTGTTCTAACGGGCAGTTTTTGTAACTACGTTGCAAAAACTGTCAAAACAGGATATGTTGGACATATTCCCAGTTGGCAGTTAGGAAATACTTTAAAGTGGGAGTAATAACTAGTTAATCTCTTTATTTTTCAATGTCTGCTGTATTTGCCTCTTGCATACTCCTCAGGGTTACAGAGAACAGGAACTCATTTGTCTTTCCCTTGTGTGTCTTTTTGCGAAAGCTCTGTTTGTGTCAATGACCTAGCAAGCAGATGTCATTTAACATTTATTCCCTCTCCTCCTTTATGACCTACTTTCCTGTATTATCCTCTCGTTTCCCTTTTAAGTTTTATCAAACCATTTTTGGCTGTATTACTCTTTTTATCACTATTACCTGCCCAATCTCATGCATTTTTTCAACAAGAATAAAAACACTGGTATTACCACACCCGTGAAAACATTCGCCTCCATAAAGAATTGCACAATCAACGACAAAGCCCCAATTCTACACTTGGATTAGGAATGGGCTGGTAAGGCTGTTGCTATGCAGACACTTGCAGATTAAAGTTAAAAAGCAGAACCTCTTATAACAGCTATACCAGACCCAGTGGGGTTTTTTTCCCTCTTTGTATGCTTACAACCCTGCAAACATCTCTAGCCAAGTGGGAGAATTCAAAACCACCTACAGGCTTCATAACCCTGCAATATGGAGATATGAGTGATAAATTACAAGTTCTCTCTCCTCCCTTTTCCTCGTCTGTTTTCTTTGTTTCTAAATGCTTTACTGCCCACCACATTGAGAATTAGTTTTCCTAGGACTGTATCACAAGCTAATAAATGCCTCCCAAAGAGCAGGAAAAAAAAATGTAAATGCACACACTTGTACAGCTTTATGACTTTCTTTTTACTCTCTTGATCATTCATTCTTGTGTGTTAGCTTTTCAGGGTAATAAAATGAAACAAAACTCACGGACGACATGAGGAATCGATATGCCTGCCAGAAACGAGGTTACTGGAGGCTGTTAGTTGCACTAATTTCTGGCCACAGCCTCTGCAGCCCTTTAATTAGTTTATTCGTTTCTAAATGCAGACAGAAGATTTAAGGGTGCTCTCTTTACTTGCTTCTCTGACCTAAATGGAATAAATTGGACTGGGATTAGTTCTCGGCACAATGCTTAGCATGTGATTGGCGAAAAATGATTCCTCCCACAGGACACTGAGGAAGCCAAGATATAAAAAGCCCAAGGGAAATGAGCCATCAGGATTGCAACTTCCATTTAGTCTGC
Organism: Acanthurus tractus; assembly: GCA_029783725.1. Lineage (NCBI taxonomy): Eukaryota > Metazoa > Chordata > Actinopteri > Acanthuriformes > Acanthuridae > Acanthurus > Acanthurus tractus. Next base: position 8,713,508 of record JAQNCA010000013.1, read on the forward strand.
ATAACCCTAAATTACTTTGGTCATAAGTTTACCACTATCACTGCGTTTTTTTACAGTATTCTGCTGTCATTGTCTCCTTAAATTTAAAAGCTCTTGTTTTAAATAGCAATATAAGCCACGTCCACCTCCACAGGGTTTGGTTTATTCTTGTTCATAATGCAATGAGCTGCATACCAGGAGATGAGACTGGACCACTGTTGCTATGGTACTGGAACAGGTGCTGAAATGAAAAAATAGGGATCTGTGTCCAGGTAGTGTGCATGCATTACTCAGTGCAGGAGCTCATGTTGTAGTGGAAGTCAACCTTAAGGAAATTGTGCACATTTTATAACTTCCCAATACCTAAAATGGCTAAAAAAAGGGCATATTTTTTTTTTCTTTTTAGCTTCTCCATCTCCAGTCAGTCACCAATGAGATGGGATGTAATTTAAATGCAAATACGTTTAGCTTCCCTTTAGAAAAATGGATCAGAGGAGACATTACAAAAGGAAACAGGCTGTGTATGTGTTTGGATGTTTGTTCCTTTTGTTTACATTCTCTTTGTATGCAGACAGGGTGCATTAAATGTGGTTGGCTTGATTGCTGATGTAATATTGCTGTTGCCTTGAGGTACTGGATTGTAATTTGACAGTTTGCTAGTAAACCTGTCTTTTATTTTAAATTGCAACATGTAGTGTATGTGTTTGTCAGTCTCTACAAAACCCCCAGTGGAAATTAGCTTTCCACCTTCTTTGTTGAGTAAAAAATCACAAACAGCACATACATATAGGAGCAGTTTAATGCATACATGCATTAAAAAAATATGTGCATAATACATGCAGAAGTACAATTAAAATATGTTCAATGTCTCATTCAAAAATAATGAGCACCATCTAATCACACCCTGACTCACAGTTCATAAGTCCTCTTGGGCCCACGTGTCACTTTAAACGGACCCATCATGCTGTGCGTCCTGGATACACATCTCTCAAATCTCCAATCCCAGTCACTCACTGGTTCATAAAATTCGCAGCCCAATTTCTTAAATCTTAATAAAGTACCACTCTCCAGATCCAGCATAGCCATCAACCTTCTGAAGGTCACTGAATTTGAGAAGATTAGGAAAAGTAGGGACGACTGTTGGAGTTGGCAAACCAATCATCTGAGCCGGAGGAGGTGAAAATAATCTATAGTTTGTTTGTACGAGAGTAATTACAAGAATCGGTGTGTGTTTGCCTCTTCAGGAGTGTACCTACTCCTGAGATCTGTGTCGTTTGTTCTGTACAGGGGGTGTGCGGTGCCTTGTTTACTAGTATTTCCTGTGGTGCAGCTGTGATGTGGGTAGTGTTGCTGTTTAATTGACTGGGCGCTGTGTCTGCCATGCTCTGTAACAGACAGCGAGGCCCAGTCCTCTGGGAGGGATGTCATCTCCACGCAGGCAGCTTCACACCAAGGGCTCAAGGCTTTGGCAGTCTGCTTCAGCATCTTGACACAACTCAGCCTGCTAATGAACAGCATTAGGGACCCCATGGGCCAGCACATACAAACTCAGGGATAAACACACATATGCACCCACCAAAATTCTTCCTCCTCTTTACATCTCATGCAACTTCTGTACGTTCAGGAAGCTGTTTTTTTTATTTGCATTCTTTCCTTGTACCTCCAAACTCTCTTTAGTTAATTGTGTCTTTTCCTAACACTTTTTCTTTTTGTATCTATTTTTCTTCCAATGATAAAGGTGTGATTTTGATAAATGAAATAAGTTGTGAGGAGTTTTTTTTTTATTTTTTATGGTGGCCAAGAAGTGCCAACCGCACTGCAAACTAGGAAAACAAATCAAAGTACCCAAAAGAAAATGTCTTTGTCAACTCGACAACATGTCCTCTTTCCTCTGACAAAATAACTTCCACAAAGATAGAATGAGCTGTTAGCTGGATATTTTAGCTGACATTACCTTCAGAACTGTCACCAAGAGGCTTTATGACAAAGGGTGAAATAATTCATCCCCTGTTGTTGTACATTGCATGTGTTTTCTAAATTCTGCACAAATGTTGATAAATTAACCAAGATGTTTTCCTAATTTGTTTGTGTTTTGTTTATTTCGATTTGTTTTCCAAGTTTGTAGCATAGTTGGCCCTTCACGGCCACCATATTTTCTACTGAATATGTCAGGAGAAGACAGATTCTTGTCCATGTTTATATCCACCAAAAACCTCAAAAAATGACTGGAGTACTGTGGTACTGAATTTTCCATGTTCTGTGTTTTCGTTTCTCCCCATGCTCCCCCCACTTGTTTTCTCGTTCCCCATTAGAACCTCACCAAGGTGATTTTTGCTATTAGTCAACATAATATACACATGGTCACGTTTTATCACTTGCTCAGACGCACAGGGCATAAATCTCTCATCTGGTGACCCTAATCAACCTGTTATGTGGAGCTGAGGAGATTAAAACCCTAAATGACAGATATGCTTGCAGTACTGTACGCCCTTGATTAGTATGTACACAGGGAGATAAACACTTATTCAGTCATAGACCCAAACACTTCACCAGCAGTGGTCACTGACAGGCCTGTTCCAAGGGCTTTCATGCCACGTGTCCCGCACATTAATGGAGACATTTTCTCAAAGGTTCTGTACAAGTTGTCGCTTGACTTCATACTTCCACGTCTACAGAGTGCTGATATATAGGTGGACTTTTCTTTTGCTTCATAACTTACTGTGCTGATTTTGCAGTGTGTTACTGTTTGAGAGCTGCATGCTGCTTTCTTGAAACCACTTACTCGTAGAAAACTACAACAAATGGCAGGATGTCACCATTAATACGAAGCAATTCCTAAACACTCTCCCACAGAGATGCTGCTGATGCTTGCTTACAGCTATCTTAACCTCTTTTACTGTAGTAGATAAGGATACATATGATAAAAACTGTGATAGATAAATGTAACCAAATGGATACAAAGCAGTCCATCTGTCAGCTCTGTGGGATCATAGACACATTTTCACCTGTACAGATATACACTTTCAGTTGTTGCTTTTAAGAAAAGTAGGCATTTTTACTCACATCATCAGATTTTAGAAGTATATCCAGATGTAAGTCAAACTGGTGATATTAAATAACACTAACAGTCATTAACAGAAAAACATTTAAGAAACCTCTGTCCAAGTTTTAGTATGTAATTTTGTCATATTTTAAAGAAATCAACATTAAAAAAAAAATCAATAATTTTCTGTCTTGCAGAGAGCTAGAAGGAATGTTTCAAACCACTGTAACTTTACACATGAAATGAAATAGTGGATATAGGGAATAACTTAGCCTGGCATTCTGTCATTTTAAAGGAACAAGAACAATTCTAAACTCACATTTTTTTAATCTATACTAAAAGTGAAATCTAGAAACATCAATTTGTGGATTTACTGGAAGTATGATGTCTATAAGTGTTTCATAGCCTGGTACAATGACTGCCCAATAATTCAGCAATGAACAAGCAATGGTCAAATGATTTAGCTTTGAGGTTCAAGCAGTTGCACTCTTTGGAAAGAGCCAGGCTGACTGGTTTTCCCCTGCTGCTAGTATTTTACACAAAGCTAAGCTAATTTCTCTTGGCTCTTTCTTTGTGATTAGTATACAGAGATGTGGATGAATCAATATTCTACTCTGACTGTCCCAAAAATGTCACACTATTTCTCTAAAGACACTGCTCAGACACTAAACATGCTGGTCATTTATTCACACTAATTTCATATAAACGGAAACTGGCAAAAACTCAGCCATTAAAGTTATTTGTTAACTGTGAATACTGAATTCAAAGATCACAGACTGAGTTATGGATGCATTCCCTATTCTGAGGATACAAGGAACCCAAATGTAGGTATTGTGTTTTACAATAACTGTGATTGCCAGTAATGGAAGCCATTGAAATTTGAAAGGATGCATCTGCATGAATGTTACTCACCCTCACAAACACGCATACACACATACACACACACACACACACACACACACACACACACACACACACAAGGCTGTACCCCATGTGGTAAAATTCAACACATAAATTATTATGGCTTCAGCTCGTTCTCTTGATAATACAGTGTTAAGAGTTGGCTGCTATTATGGCTTCTTGATTGATTAGAGGGTCAATGGATAATCCTTGGACGCAGGTCTTTTAGGAGCTCCGTATTAACATAGCTGTCAAACCCAGCTAATTAGGGGGAATTAAAATGGAGATGACAGTGCTTGGCAGACATCACCGATTCTGGTCACTGTGGATTTTTCTGCAGTTGGCTGGAATTGTGCTCATGTACAAGAAAGAGGGAAGGACGGCATAATTAATATCTTTATAGAAACAAGTTCTGTTCATGTATATGTATTTTTATTACTTTAAAAGATATATGATGACTCAATATGCGTTTTTAAAGCTTTTTTGTTTTCAGTTTTTTTTTCAAATTCATGAAGTTTTTATTTTTAATCAATTGATCATTAATTAATTAGTTATTAATTAATGTAGTTGTTGTGTATGAGGAAAAAATGTACTAAAAAAGGATTGTTTTATTTGAAGTTTTCAGTTTTATGGATGCTGTTTTATTGTGTTTGTCTCTCTCCTTGATTATAGTTTTTGCGTGAAAGATGAGCAGACATAAGCGCAGTATCCATTTGGCAGCTGCTGTGTCAGCGCAGTAAGAGGTGATGCATTCACAGACCAAACCATCAGTTTTCTGTTTTGCTGAGGTCTGGAATGGTGCACTCAGATGTGGATAGGTTGTTTGCTTAATCCAAACAGGAGACAGTGACAAAAGTAGTAAAGTAAGTGCGTTGGCAAGTTATGTGGACCACAACGCCCCCATCTGGCACATCCAACAATGTTTTTGGTGTTTTTTT
>JAQNCA010000013.1:8752843-8773709 GCA_029783725.1 Acanthurus tractus
TGAAATGATTTGCTGCATCCACTGTAAACTTAAACCTTATAATCCTCCCTTCCCTCTTCTTAAGCAAGTTAGAAGATCATGAATTGATTTTTTTCTCCTTTTATATTGTGTTTATATAGTCGGGACTTTTCCTTATCAGAGTCTTAAAAAGAGGAATATGACTGTTATTGTTGCATAAATCACTGGTTGAAGAAACAGAAGTAGTGTGTGTGTGTGTGTCTGTGTGTGCATGGGTGTTTGAGAGAGTATGTGTGTGTGTTTGTGTGTATGAGAGAGTGAGTGTGTGTGTGTGCGTGTCTGTGTATGTGTGTGTGAGAGTGTGTGTGAGAGTGTTTTTTTTCAAGCTAGAAAGCACAGCAAAAAACAGTTAAGCACTGATTGATTCATCATGAACAGGCTTCATTAAACCTGAAAGAGAACATGTAATGTGTATGTTGCTGCATGTAAAATTATGCTGTCTTTAAAATTAAAATGATTGTTGAAGAGAAGAAAATGTGTCCATCATTAACTAATGAAAAAACTGATTGTGCAACTTACATCATCTGAAGCAGCCACACTGACTCCTCCTCTCCCTCAGATGGACCAGGTTTGGAGGCTGTGGATCAGATTTTTAAGACAGGTGAAGTGACAGCAGGTTTCAGTACCCCTTCCACTTGTTCTTCTTCCTCTTGCATCCCAATCTGCATGTACACCTGGTTCTTTATGGACCACACTTTAACACCAAATGGACCAAACAATACGGCTGAATTAAAGTGCACTGTGCTCGATTATTTTTTACAGTTCACAGTCCAGAAACATTACTTTAACACTATGTCCTCCTTTGTAGAAATTAAGGTTTAATACAGCAGGTTAATTGTTGAAGCATGTATGCAGTCGTGGAAATGCAATTTTAGGAAACTGTGCTGGTGTAAATTCCTTTATTGCTGCTTTATATTTCATCTGCATTATTTTTTAATGACTCTACAGTTTCACTCATGGTTGAGTAATACAAGAGTGTGTGGTAGCTCAATGAACTATTCTGTCTGCAATGATTCAGTTCAATTAACATGTCTATGGGATGGCTGTTCTCCCCCCTCTCACATTACATGTAAGAAGTAAAGATTTAGCCCAAATTCAAAACTCAAAATTCAAAATAATGTTTTAAATGTTTACATGTTACTCTTGTAACTGTTACGCCTCAGAAGTGACCTTTTTGCAAAACATGCACTTTAAACTTATTACTACAAGTAAACAATATGGATGACACATAGTTCTGACAAATGATCTCTGATAGGTTTCTTTCTGTCCTCCCTGATTTTGAAATCCTCACCATCTGGTGTCCTTTTATGCAGATAAAGTATTTGTGCAAATCAGTCCACCAAACACTGTCTCATCTCTCAATCAATCACTGGATCTGATCTGCCATTATGCTTAAACAAGATCACACCTGGGGAATGATTTGGTCTGATACAAAGATGGACAGAAAGTGATTCTACATGAAAATATGCTGCTGTTGCAAAATGCCACTCTTCACTTTGACTCACTGCTGCCCTCTGCTGCTGGATTTTACCATTGTGAGACTAACCTGCCCACAGCCTATCATGGAAGAGTTTTCAGCCTGGGCTATCTACTCAGCTGTAAGTATTCATGGAGCAAAGCGTATTTTTAAAAAAGTAGAACAAAAAGAATCTATTTTAAAACATTGAAAACTTTATGATCTTTTGTAGTTGATCCATGGTACGTCAGCATCCGTAGACCTGATACTGTGTTTTCCTGAGTACCTTCCTCATGCGCCTGACAAGCTGTTCCTTAAACATGGGCTGTACTGTTAGATGGCATCTCAACAGCAGTTTCCCCATGGATCCTACTTTGCAAATAATAAAATTGAGCTCAAGTGGTCCCCTTCTGTGCATGTACCGGAAAAGGCAGCTGCTGAGGCCACCAAGATGACTTTTTTTAACTGATACGTTTCACACATGTCTTATTGTTTGTTTCTAATTTTGTCTGAAGGACTATTTCTGAAGCTTTTCTGAGTGTCAATCACCTTAAAACCATTGTACGCTTTTTTATCCACATGCAATACTCTACTTTACAAACCCTATATTCACAATCACACCCATTCGTACAGATAATGTCAACATCATTGAAGCACTAGGGATCATTTTAAAACATGGAACACGATTGCTAATAGTAACAGTCCAGTAGTGAAATAATTTGACCCTCCTAATCAGCCATCAGTAAAACTAGGCAGCGAACATAGTATAGATTCTTTCAGTAGGGTACCAGCCGAGTCTCTCATGGCTGCCTCCTTTATAGACTTAAATAAGAACTGCAGTGCCTCCAGTGATGACAATGACAGGGGTATTCATTACATTATCAATTCCATTTTTTTTCGATTTCAGTGTCTTCTTGTTTAATGACAGAATGAACTCGTTGATTAAATCTATTCAATTTTTGAGCAATTAAATTTTCCCTAAACAAAGACAAGAAATCTTTTCAAGCCAGATCTAAACTTATCCAATTTAAAATAGTTAATATGGGAGAAAATGATTTCCTTTCAGGCTAAGTATTATTGGGATAAGTAAAACGTGTAATTTATGTACGGGTACACAGTATGAATATATTGGATAGGTGGACTTTTAAGTATATCACTGTATTCTTGTTTATGTTGTTCTCTATGCTTCTGTTCGTACAGCAACCTGTAATTTTAATATCAAGGTAGCCCTTTTGACTTCTGCTACGTTAGCTGCTCATCGGTATCTGCTATCTGCAGTCATCGTTAGTTTCCTTTTTGTTTTAACTGCAGTGACTCGCCACATGTAAACATATTGGACTGTACTCATGTTTGTCTGAAGGAAATAATAAAAATTATAATTGAAAAAAAAAAAGGTTTCAGACATGGTTGTCCGTTTTGCACTTTCTGTGTCATTTCTGGTTCTGTCACCAGGAGCCCTTTTTATGGCTCTTGCATTGTAGCTGAGAAAGTAGCTAAGATGAGGCTGAGACACTACAGTGTTTCTGTGGTTTTGTCTGGGGGGGGATCAGGATAAGGCCATGCTGTTTATCATGAAATCACCTACAAGGGAATTAATACATCCAGATGATGTTGTTATATAGTGAGAAAGTTTATTTGAACCCAAACCATGATTGTTTTCTGAACTTTATCGAGTCAAGTTTGTGCCTGAACATAAAAAAAAAACATGTTTAGAGCATTTTCACATAATAAAACTGATTTATATCTAAGAACAAATTAATAACCTCTTTGGAAAGCAAACTCATAGGTTCACCGTAAACTTTCCTCCTGCTTATAGGGGCAGCAGATTAGAAAATGCCGTGGCTTGAAATAAAGGGCTGTTACAAACATTTTGTAGATAATAAGAAAATGTAGGTTCAAGAATGCAGGCGGACTGTCAAGATCTCAGTATCTCTACTATTCAATCAAAATCAAACCAAACTATGTAAATGGCATGGCTTCATAAATCCTGTTCTGCAGAATCATCAAGTACAAAGTCATTGCAGGTGGATGATTTAGTAGAACTTTGTTGATACAAACGAGGTGGCAGCAGTTTTGAGCAGCGCTGATGTCAGTAGCAGCAGTGCATTCAAACTGAAAAACTGGGTATCCAGCAAAGGTGAAATGTGCCAACTGAGAACTTTTATAATTAAGTTTTTTTACAGAAGCAGTTGCTTGTGCAAAACATTACATTTTAAATATATATATTTTTTTGGTTCTCTACATGTTTTTTTTATACTTTTACACCCTGCTTGATGACCCGTGATGTGTCAATGTACTGAGAAATCCGTGCATTTGTCAGCGTGTTTGCACCGATGTCAGCAAGACAGTCTTGCAAGACTCCTGCACATTCATCATTTATCAGAACCGTCCACATTTCATTCAGGTGATGCTCTACAGCGAGGAAGGTGAGAGCAAAACTTCCCCCCTGCCTGATCTGTACTTGTGAGTGATTTAAAACTGTTGCGATTGATCGAGCACACTTTAAATCACATCGATATTTTAGGTCAGATCTGTGAGAAAATGTTTTGCAAGTGTGACGATCTATACTGACCCTCCTCACAAAAACATACACACACACAGACACACAAAACTGATTTAAGCTCAGGTAGAAACACACCAAGCATTACTACCTCTATAGTGTAATGATCTGGTACAGATTCACTGCCTTTGACGGCCGTAAAGTACCTTCATTTTCATTAACCCTGAGCTGAACCTGAGGAATCAAGAAAGAGGGGTCTTTACTGTGACAGCCGGGCAGATGGGGAAATTTACAGCTGTGCTTTTTTACATGTTTTATGGCTCTACGTTTCCCTCTGACATCCATCAATGCTTTCATATCTCATCGGTTGCCCTCTGTAGGATGGTCAAAATGAGCCCACACAGTTTTGCACACACACAGATGCATGGATTAGAGAAAAAAAACATGAACACCTAATATATAACCAGAGTTCATCTTCTGTCGTCTCCCAATGACACTCCATTTAACTGTTCCATTAAACACAAGTGGGCCTACAAAATCTACTGATTTATTCATAACCAAGCGTCACTGAAGCACAGTTAAAAACCTGCTCTGAGTCATTTTTTTCCTCCAAACTACATCATGGTCATACTTAGCCAACATCTCCATGGCAGAAGAGGGTATTTCAACATCGCAGCGCTGAATTATAATCCCCACTCAGTGCTAATCATATAAACTATCTGCCTGCATGAATGTAAGAAAGGATTAATAAGAGAATGAATGAGGATCCGGAGACGTTCCCATTTTTCCAATGTAACTGGATTATCATGGTCTCCTATAGCTCCATGAATTTCCTAAGCTGTGCAGACTCTGATATACATTTACGAACACTTTTGGGGCCTTAAGTTAGCAAAAGACGAGATGAGCTCATCTCCTCCCAACACAATCCCACAAAGTCCCTTCATTGTCTGTTTCCTCCCTTTTTATTCATCCTCCATATCCAATCCTTTCTCTCCCTTTCTATGTATGTCAAGTATTTCTTCTCCTCCACACAGCCCCCTTCTGCCATCCTTCCATCGTCTTCCTTTCTCCAAAATTAATCTGGTTAATGGGCCGAGCCCTTGTGCAACTGAGCAGAGCGAGACCCACTAAAACACCCAAATGTGCCCCAAAGAGGAGAGACTTAACACACCCTTCATGACTGTGCATTAGCATACACACACACACACACACACACACACACATACACACACATAAGAAACATTCAAGAAAAAACACACAGTACATAATAAAACGCAAGTGAGCATTGTGCTCAAACACACTCGCACACATGTACAAGCAACCACACACAGATCTGGAAGCATTTACTTGATTGCTGTTCAGTTCCTGTGATGATTCTGCAGCTTAAGAGAAAACAAATTAGATTTATGTGTCTTGTGGGTGAACCGGATAACCCTGTCGTAGCACTCCCTTAATTAGCAACTAGATCCAGGCAAGCGGCAGGGTGGGGCATTATGGGATTGACAAGTTGGGGAGAGGGAGGTGAGGCTTTCCCCTGTATCACCTACCTGCTAATATCGTATCAGGAGATGATGCGAAGACGAACAGATGAATGCACCTCACAACTTTCTCCCTTACAAAGCCTACAAAGTTTTTTGTTTTATTTATTTTTTTTCATCATCATTAATACTCTCCGTTATAACACCTCCAAGCTATTGCAAACTGCCTTGATCCCAACAGAGAGCATGTGAGGGTGAGATCGCATCAATCATTGTATCATCAGTCTCGGTATGATCTCTGTCTAATGAGCCTGGAAACAGCTGCTCACACACGCTTTTCTGAATAATGGATGCGACAGGCCGATGCTTCCACCTTTCTATTGTCAACAGCCTGACTGAATTGGCCGGAGAGAAGAAAAAGAAAGAACCATCAATGTTCAATAAACGCCTAACAATGGAGGTGATTGCTCCTTGGTCTCTGGTCGTCTTTGGTGTGATTTTGGTGTAAAGGTACATTTTCTCAGGACTTGGAAGTAATCTATCAGTGGATATGATGTCTAAAATGAACCTATAACCAAAGCAAGCTGGTTTCTATGAAGTCTAATCTGCTGGAATGATAGGAGAAGAAGATCTAACAGCATGGATTAGAAAAAAGAAATTGCACCACAAAACTCCACTCTCTTACTCGACTATAACTTTTATTGAGATTCCTTTTTGAAGGAACCTGTTATATATCCATCAAACCTCTGTCTCATCTCTCTGCCCAAATTATTTAGCACTAGTGAGCGTCTTTGCTCCCCTGCTGGCCTCAGTGTAGAAAAGGGCTTTTGGGTTTTTTTTCTTCTCCAGCTTGCATCAGTAGATGGTAAGTTGATGGCTGCTTCATGCTCACAAGATGATACAGTAAAATGATCCATGGAGGGACAAAATTAACAATCTCAGATTTTAGAAAAGGAAAAGGCTAAGCTGCACTTACAAGCTGACTTTACACTTCATTCCTGAAATTCGGACATCCATTAGCGACGGTGAGTGGAATCTACACCGCAACATGCACTTAAGGGACACTGTCACATACAGTTGCATGCATACACAGCATGTGCACTCATAAGAACATCTAGTTCTTGTTAGATTCACTACATATTGTTTAAAATGTATTACACGCTTTCACGCCATGCATGAGGAGACTTCCTGCATTAGACATTTATGACGTGTGGACCATCTTTAGATCTGTGCTTTCCTCATGGAATGAAGTGTTCCCGCATCACTACATGCCTTTGTGCCCAGAGGCTCTTTCTCCGGTCTCGGTACTGCTGGCATCACTCTGAGTCAGCCTGCTTCCTGTTCCTCTAATGACTGATCTCTAATCATGTCCTTTTGTCCACCCTCCTTCAGCCACCCCAAGATGGATGTGTCATCTGCCTCCAAACTGCAATTTAAAGAAATCAAGTGTTCCAAGTTACATTGATGACATAGATAAAAAAAACTAAGGTCATGTGCCTGTGTTCTGGTGACTGTGTGTGGATTTTTACTGATGTTTGTCTTGTTATTTCTGTCATTTTGCCAAAATACAGCAATACAACCAAAATCTGCTCTGATGATAGATGTTGTTATAATAAAAATGGGATAAAATTATTAAAATGACAAACCTCAGCACTTCCCCTCAGTGAAATGGACAAATCTAGTATCTTTAAGCGCATAGCCTTAGTTTTATGGCCCAGACCTTTACTGAATCGGTTTACTCTGATTTTTCTTCTCAGCATTGTATCAGCTGCAGCAGGAAGCCGTTTTCAGCACAGAGTACCACTGTACACTACCTGTTGGTAGCAGACCAGACCTGGACCAGTCAACAGTCCTATAAGGAGCTACTGACATGGTTTAGGAGTGATGACCAATGAGAGAAGCGACTGTTTGTTTGATAAAAGCAACAGTGACTCCTACAGAGGACAGCTGAGATGCTGCTATAATATCAGTTAGATCAGAGGAGGAGTGTGTTTCTTCATCAAAAGAAGAGCAAAGAATGACAATGAAGGATGTCCTTGATGGAAAACATGTTTTCAACTCTTTTCCCAAATAGCTTCAGCAGTTTGATTCACCAACTGGCTTTTCTGGTATCTCTCTCCTACTTTGTCATATGTTTTATTGATCTGATTGGTTAAACATAGCTCATGATGGACTGTGATAAACAGATGGTTTGTCTGTTTACCTACCCAATGTTTTTTTTAAAAGTGTACACCCTTTAATCAAACAGTTTCCAAGGACAACTTTCCAGATGGTTTTGTATAACAACTTGTAAGCCCTTCAAGTCTGGCGGAGACCAAAACAAAGCAAGAAGAGAGTGAACACTGGGTAAAAAATACTGCATTTAGATGATGATTTTTTTAGCCCACTTCTACTATGATTACAGCGTAATATTGGAGATGTATGTTTTTTTTCTTTTTTTGGGAGCTCATCCTATCAAATTTGTACTGACTGTCTTGAAATAGCAATTAAGTATTGTCTTGACTCTTAATTGCTTACATAGTCGAAATAGTATACGATCAATTTTTGTACTTGTTAATTTGTATAAGAAAAAAGTCTTTATTTCTTTCTCTAATTGCTGATTAATTTAATTTAATTAAACAATGTTTTGCTTTATAAAAAAAAAATCTAAGAAATCTAATCACTGTGTTGTTTCTGCTCTTTTTCCCCTCTCAGTGAAGTACTCTCTTGCTTAGCTTTGTATGTGTATTTGAATGACTTTACATTTACAAATGAGAAAAAAATAAATGAAAAGGAACAGTGCAGCACAAACACACTCTCACTGTATAGAGGCACTCTGTTTAATTGACAAGGGTCAGTGATTTGTGTTCTGTGTCGAGCAGCATCCGAGAAAACATCCTCCTCCTTGAATAAATCTCAATCAGCGTTTCCACAGCGTCAGCAAACAGTAACAAACTTTTCCTTCTCCCAAAGCTCTTTTTTTTTTGTTTTCAGTCAACACCGAGAAAATGTCAGCTGGCGTCACTGCAGCAGCAGCACCACAGAGACGTCCTCAGTCCATTTAAAAAATTCTCAAGATGTTGATTCATTGCTGTGCCAAAAACTCAGGGTTAATGACAAGAGGAATAAGTGTTATAACTGTGTTTTATTTCATCTCTAGCAAACATAAGGACACTTGCTTATTCATTTTTATCTCATGTAATCATTTGATCCTTCCATTAGTCCGTCATCTGAGCAATCTAACAGAAGTCATTCAAGAGATTCTGCTAAAATTACTATTGATCTTTCAAAATGTTGATGGCAGTATAACAAGACCCTCTGGAATAGGGGACATCTTTTAAAGTGAGGGAGTGTTGCCAAAGTGAGTGAAGAAATGAAAACAGACCTCCCTTAGATACTTGCAAATGAGTTTTAACACTTTTTCCTGGAAAGTATTAATCCAATGGGACCTCAGTTTGTCTGTTCTTAATTATTATCTGAGTCAAGGGAACCAGAACTATAATAGCACTAACTCATTTACTGGTATTAGGACACACTGTGTGGCTCTTCAGTTAAACTGTCATACAATAATATATCTGACACAACAAGAGAATGAGGATACAAGCCTATTGGCAAATTTCAAACAGGCTATAAAAGAAATAAAAGAGAGGAAAATGTTTTAAATATAAGTCACACTGCACTTTAAATAACTGAGTATTTGAAAGGCTGATAAGAGTTGATCTGCTGGCATAAATTTGTATTCACTTTTGAATTTCATGAAAATTCTCTTTGTATTCCCTCACATCACTTTCAGTCCTGACTTCTTTACTTCCTGCTTTGCACGCTTTCCCATTATGTCAGAATATTTTAGGCCAACCTCAAAGTAAAGAGTAAATTTATGGGGTTGTTTCATTATTGTGATGTATTGCTGGCTGGTGTAAGCAAATGCAAGTGACTGAAACATAAATCTGAGGAAATAAAGGCAGGATTGTGTGGAAATGTGAGAAACAGGTGGCTTTAAAAACTGATAAAAAAGGCAAAAAAAAGAGTCAAATATTGAGCAAAGAACTGTTTCTATGAAGGTAAATCCTTTTCATATTATGATGATTTTAAATGGAGACAGAGAGGATATTTCCTGATATATTCCCTTCAAAAACTGAACAGATTTTGAGGCTGAGGACTTACAGCCCTGCCTGCTTTCAATGACAATGCGAGGAAGCAGCTCAGAAATTACTGATGGGCCAAACCAAGAGAAATGATCTCCTGTCTGCATGTGAGATATCTCTCAAGTAGCCTCAAGCATAGAGTCTGATTGGAAAAAAGTGGCAAAGGTGTGCCAGCTGTCCCCTTGTCAATAACTTAATACAGTATCCCATCCAGACCTGAGGCAACCAGGAGAAATTACTCAAACATCTGACCTCTTACATATCTGCCTTCATAGTGAGTCCATGAAGATTGTCACAGTATCTTCACTTAGTCCACCACAATGCTTCCAAATTTGATTAACATTTCTTGGGGGAGTTTCAAATCCCTTTGTACTGCTGGTTGATAAATATGTTATACAGGCATTACAAAAACATGCAACACAACTGTGTGAAACCTACAACACCATTTCCAATGTCAAATACATTGTTACATTATCAGGGGTATTGTTCGTTTTTAATCCAAAACTATTGACAAAAAAGTATTAACAAAAAGTAAGATGTGAAGAATGTACATATGTTGTTTTTATGTATGTGGTGAGGAAGTGGAAGCCAGTGTTCTGCCACATTTTGCTTCAGTATAATAGAGCTCCTCTGCATTTCTTCAACATAAACACAAAACACACAATGAACTGAGGTGTGTCACATGATACAGACTGGGGCTGTAAATGACTCCACATGTTCATGTCTCTACTTAAACTTTCAGCCCTCTGTGACAGGCTTTCTCTTCCTATTCTGCCCTTTCTTGTTTCATTTCGAGGAGCTCTGCATCCAGACAGGTGTTAACACACTCCTGAGAGGGGACCTTGCCCTCTTCTTCTGTGCCAGAGTCATGCAGCCACTGTGACTCACTTCCTAGAGGCCTTAACAGGGACTGAGGCGTAAGATGTGGCAGATGTGGAGAAAGAGATGGAGGCGACACTCATTGCCCCTTTGAAATGGCAGTGCAGCTCCTCGGACTGAAGTATTGAGTCCAGGTTGAGTTCAAAGAATAGATCATCCATTGATGTGGCGCATAAATGTGGCCATTTTCCCACAGACCTCTGCTGAGTGGATGCTCTCGACCTGAAAACAGTGGAGGAAGAAACAGATTTGAACTGTTATTAACGCCTCCCTCTCATCGGGGCCATCCATTGGACAGAGCATAAAGAAGAGGTTTAATGGGATTCAGCATAAAGCTGAGCGATGGAGGAGAGCTCAGGTTGTCTGTAGAGGAGCGCGTCCTTGAGAGGGACTTTCATAGGAATGAAATAGAGCAGCTTGTTGACAGTATCACAGTGTTACCTGTAACCTCCAGCCATATCAACAACCACTTGTACACCTTCACCTCCATAAGAATTTTGACGATCTTAACATATTGGTTTATTATTACTTAGTGACCTACAATACACAGAAAACAGACAGACAGACATAGTACCTTTTATCAGTGGGAGGACAGTTAGTCTCACTACATAGCATTAGAACGAATAAAACTGATCTTTATAGCATATTGAACAGTTTCAGTGACATAATTTCAAAGTCATGATCTATTTTGTGCTTGTGAGGCGCAGTAACATAACCATGTGCCAAAGGGTTCGTTTATTAAAGGGACTATAATTATTAACTTTGAATGCTGTGAAAGAACGGACTAATGTAAAAATGATTTATGGTGGGAAATTAAATTACCAATAGGACTGAGAGCAGAGCGAGGGAAGGTGGACAGTTTATTAGTGCAAAACAACAATTCACAATTTTTTGGATTAAAAAAAAAATTGTATTGTTGAAAAGCAATTTAATAAACTGTATAAAAACTGCATGAAAATTTTAGACCTATTGTTTGCTTTGTCATGAAAAATATGCATTATGCATTATGATTATGTGGTACAGCACAACTAATAGTCCAGGCACTGTTATGAGTGAGATCGCATCTTGGAGTGAATTGACATTTCTTGAACAACAATAAACACACAATTATCTTTTAGGTAACTTTGGAAGGTAAACTGAAGAGTTTTCTTTTCATATTCAAAGATGGACACCAAAGCTTTACAAAGTCTTATTATCATGACAGTCTGAAGGAAACTTACATCTTAACATCAAACAAACTGGCTTCTAACATGGATGCCTGAGGAAAGAGAAGATTAAATAAAAGAAAACAGAACCTGATCCAATTCATAGATCAAACAAGGGTGCAGACAGAGGTGGCCATTGATGTTGCACATGGACAAGGCTGAGCCACAAGCCTCATCGGGGAGTCATTTTTCCAGTGCCTCAGAAATCAGGATGATGTTTTCCATGTTTGGCTGTGGGATTAATCCCACCAAGAAAACATCTTATATTGAGGAGGGCTAGCTGGACCTGCCACACTTGAGTTCAAAAATAAATAATCCCCTTTCATTTGTCATATTGTTGAAATGTGAACCCAAAGTTCAGTAGTGCTTTGAGTCGAGTTCACACATTCAGGCAGTGAGAGCAGTCAAGCACGTCAACAAACTGCCAACAGCGTTTCTGACAATTTAAAGTTGTTCAAACTCATTGGCTTTGACATATAATCGAGTGGTTTTAGAGCCACTGGATTATAAGTCTGTGGTCTGACACATAATGACAAGATGACCAACACATCTGATCCTCCCAAGGGACAAATTCACCCTGATTTGCTGCCGAACATCTTTTGGGTATTTTGAGGTGATGTTGAAACAACCTTTTAGTATTTAATACTGGTTTCAATCGTAGTGAGCAATGATTGAAATAACCAATCACACACAAGATCTGTTGTGTCATGTAAATTGTAATTAAAATACATTTAAAAAATGGGACTCTGTTTTAAGCAAAACGGGGGAAAAAAATCTATTTACACTGACTTCAACTATTCTGTAATCACTGAGTAAACTGACTCAAAACCCTTGTGGTTTTTGTAGCTGAATTATTTTCTCCTTGCAAAAATAATCCTTCTGCCATGATTGACTGGATTTTCATATTGATTCATTTTTTGCTCCAAAACATGCACACACACACACACACACACACACACACACACACACACACACACACCCAAACACACACACAGCCCAACGGCAATCTCAATGGAAAATAAGGATCACTCGAGTGTTTCTTTTATTTTCTAACCAAACTGAATGCTAAAACAACAGGCAGAGTTGATGGCTGGTCAGTGCTTGCTGTCTGAAAAAAAGATTATAAAGGCTCTCTCAAAAAATGTTGTTGTTTAGCAACGATCAGACTCTGATGGATTAACAGAAGAAGAACCAAGTTTTGCACCAAGTCATCTTGCACAGCAGGGAAGTGCTATAAAGTTTGTTTACTTGTACTCTGATGATTCCATTAATTTTAATTTAAAAGACAAATCAAAGGGGGAAATTAAATATTTTGAAAGCTTAAAGCAGAGCACATTCATCTGAACTATGTTCCTATGAATAAGTAAGAGGGAAAAAGGTTAAGACCGGATTTATTAAGTCATGGGATAAAAATCTTATTCTATTTGCTTTGCTATTGTGCCAAAGAGAGTCCATCAGAGCAGATCAAAGCCTGTGCTGTTATAAATACGGACATGTAGCCTTTAAAAAAACATCTCACAAATACCAATGTGCAGTTAGGCGAGGAGATATAAGGCTAAGGGTCTTCAGGGTCTTACCATGAATCTTGCATGATAGACTTTGAAATCTGCTCAGTTTCTTATTTAAAAACATCAGATGCAATCAATTCAGGAGAGACTGAAGCTTTTACAAAGTATACACATTTAGATTAAGTAATCAGAAGCAGCACCTGCAGTATGCATTTTAAGTCACATCTTTCTATTCCATTTCCTGACATTTAGGCCCAATTAATGTCTGAACTCAGCTCAGGTAGTCGGATGTGGACACTCAGTGTGTAGGCATGAGTTCTTCTTACAGTCTCTTGGGCCTTTCATCATCGCTAATACCTTGTTAGCCGCAGTGCGTCAGGAGCCAGCTGAAACTGTCACTGTATAATTACCACAGTCACTAGCTGCTTTTCATCCACTATTCATGTAGTTACAGGTCAGTGCATGCTTACAGCTCTAATCCACAGTATCCTACATCAGAGTTTATATGTGGAAGTTATGCGTGTTGTCGTTGTTATTCGGGATACGCTTCATGAAGGATATCAGCATTTTTATAATGTTTTTGTTTTTGTGTCGAGTTATAAGTGGTTGGTTTAGCTTACGCAGTCCCTAATGATGGTTGTGTTTGCTTAATATCCTGTCAGTCTTTCCAGCGTTATCCGGATTAGGCCCTCAATAAAGTTAAATTGATATGCTGACACCCCGAGCTTTTTCTGCTCAGCCATCCTCAGACCAAAAATGTGACCTGCTGTCCTTCTCGTCAAAATCCAGGAAAGATTACACAAAGATGCTTTTTCTGTTGCTTTTGTAACACACAATAAAGTATTAATTAAAATTTCTGGTCATTCTCTGTTCTTACTGTCTGCAGCCTGTTGGAACTGGCTGTGCTGGACACTGGTGTCACATTTCTATACTTCAAGGACTCGTACTTTAAAAGAAGTCGTTGTGATGCTGGTCCTGATACACCACCTGGGAACTATTCCCAAAGGACCCTCAAGGGGCCATCTTACACGCTGAGATCTCTGGGGGACGCATTGGTTTTCACAGATGCCTGCAGGCCTCAGAGGAAAATCAGGACCCAGTGGAACTGACTGCGGTGATCTTGCAACATGAAAGAAGTATGCAGACAGAAGTGGATAGCAGATTGTTTAGTGTGCGGCCCGCGCTGCTGGAGTTAAAGGCCACAGTGAACCAGTTGTTTTGGACATCAGATGCAGTTTTCTCCATTCCCTCTGAGCACTTCACTGTCTCAGCTCTTTTGCTTCTCCTCCATGTGAACTGTTGGATGATTGTAACTATGTCAGTCATTTGCAGCTTTGAGTGTCATATGCACATAATTTTACACAGCCAACAACTGAGAAAACAACTTTTTCAACTGTTTAGTTAAAAAAAAAATAACACTAACATTGGATCAGTTAGCCTAAGGAGCCCAATTAGCAGGTCCCACCTCTGTTCACAGAGTTACAGTGTAGCCACGATACATGACCATTATCATTGTTCCTCCAATTCAGTGCTCTGGGAGTGACATCCTAAGCTTTTGTCCAGTTTTGTGTGATTAATGACAGGAGATCAACAGTTCACTCTGGCCCATCAGTTCAGAGGTACCTCATGGTGTTTTGTGTTACAGCATCATTTTGCTGTTTATCACAGTTATAGGAGCTGTCCATGTTAGACTTTGCTTATTTAGCCACTCTTGTTGTGCAGAGGGACCTGAAATGCCTTTTGGCAGTGAGCTTTGTATCAGCAGAGCGGCTTAATGACAGCGAACATCCACTAAGTTTAAGGGAACACTAAGTCTATTGTGTTCCGTTCTGGTTCCAAATAAAAAATTAACTCAGAGTTGTTTTGATAACTGAGGTCTCTGCATCCGAGTCCCTATTTAATTACTCAGGGAAGATTAATGCAAGAATAAAATCCCAAGTCACGAAGACTAAGCTTCTAAATAGGGATGTTCTTGTGAAAATTATTAGCATTTTGCTTAGCTTTCAGTTCCCTGCAGTGTTAGTTCTCGTTGATCTGAAGGTCAGTCTGTGATGTTGAGCATGTCCACCAGAGCAGAGCAATGTAATGGGTTTTTTTCATAAATAAACAATTAAGTTAACAATTATATGTGTTTTTTGATATACAGGTATAATGGACACATACACACACAAATGCACAACACTGCCATGACAACAAGCATATCTACAGAGAGACAGAGAGCTGCAGAGAGAAGGTGTTTAAAGCTAACTTTCAGATCCCAAAATACATTTAAGTGGCAATTACTGTTGACATGAACTTCGCTCTTAAGGCGGTATTAAGATGTCTTTCTAGGTCAAATCCAAACACAGATTCAGATGATGCAGATAAGGGAGGTAATTTATTGTTGAAGGAAAATAGAGAGAGCAGGGGATAGTGAAGGTTTAAGGCTCAAAAGTTGTTGGAGGTTCTAAGTTTAAGAGCAGACAAGCAGCAAAGAGACAGATATAAGTGATCCTGAGGCCAGTCTCAAGTGGCCAATCATAGAACTGCAGTTTTTGCCATGTCAGTGTTCATTTTTCTGCCTCTGAGGCCACACTTGACATTTACTACCACAGTAGCTCAAAAAAAAAAAAAAACAGTCTGGTGATGAATGGCTGTAGAGGGCACGCACGCTGCATGGTGATGAGCTTTATGGATGGCAGGTGTGTGTAATCAACATAGCTTGTTAACAGTGCTTGTTCTCTTATACGGCGACTACAATAAACTGCCAACACTGTTGAAAGCAGACCTGAAAACTGAACATTTCTAAGAGAAGGGCTACTCACAGCTGAGATGTTAGTTTGAGAGGATTTTAAATGTGTTTCCATACTGTTTTGATGATCGTTTTACATCTTTTCAGCCAATTTCTTTCCGTCAAGAGACTGATGAGATTGTCCAGGAATTTGAATAATACAGTGTTTATATCAAAACTTGACGGAACTTCTGGTCTTTTGATACAACACTGCACACTCTGCATGTTTCAGATGGCTCTCAGGAAGTTCTGGTCTGACATCTGGATAATCAAAAGCTTTTGTTGCATTTGCTTGTATCTATCAGTAATTCCCATGCCTCTCTGTCCATATCTTGTCCACATTATTACATTATATTATTTTATATTAGTATATATTTTATATCATATTATTATAACACTCTGGTGTAGATAGCCATCAATCAAACCCTCATTATGAACAATTTGCGAGCGTCTTTAGGCTTGTAGTCATTTTCAAGTGCTCTCTTTTGCATCTAAAAAAAAACACGGAAAATTTTCTTTGTGAAAAAACAGACAAAAGTTTGCAAAGCTCTTCAATGTGACATTGACACATTCGTCATACTTTTAATGTCACTGTCTGCTGAGTGATTGATGTTTTAATTTAGGCTTAAAAGACATGTAAAATGGAAAGTGTTGTCTATCTTCTGTTATGTACGAGGCTGAAAAAATCCTTTGGTGTTAAAAAGAACTGAAAATCCTTGGATGTCTCACCACCTGCCTTTCATAGACTTTGCTTATACCTCGCCTTATTCTCACATTTTATTTTATCCCATTAAAATCTGATACTCAATGATGTTTGTATTTGGCATTCTTAAAAAAGGAGAAACTTTATCAATAATGAATAAAACTGAATTTCACTTTTTATTTTTTTACTAAAGGAAGTCTGGTTTATAATAAGCTTCTCTCTGTGTTACCCTCAAAGTTTTTATCCTAACTTTTTAAAATTTTTGAGGTATTTTTTGCTTGAAAAAAAATTATGGTGAATATCTTTCTTTCAGCAAAAAACAGAACAACTTCTGTTGAAGACTTTGATTTTTATCCAAAAGAAAATATGTAAAAATATTTTTCAATTACTTTCCATAGTAATTTTGTAGGAGACAATAGGTTTCCAGCCTATTTCCATGGGGCGTATTTTTTGCCTCGGTGTAAAAAGGCAGCAATCATTATTCAAAGGCCACTTAATGTGATAACAGATGCAGATTCTCATCCTGACAGGTGATGTCCTGACAGGATGTGTGAAAAGGGGATGAAAACCAGAGTTAATAGGAAAAAAAGAGGACGGAAGACTGAGTAGAACATTACTCCCATGATGCATTACTTGGCTGCATCCTCTTTGCTGCAGCTCTTTATTTTCTGTCAGGGTCACAGCACCATTGAACTGCAGGAGAGGAGGCAAAACTAACCGGCCCTTCTTGTGCTGACACTTATTAACATTGGAGAAATGAAGCCAAGTCACCCAACCTGCACCCACATGTGCTGCGCAGGCAGAGAGGGAAGCATTGCTAAACTGATGCAGAGTGAATCAGCAACAGACTAGCCCTTCTTTTGAATGTAGTTCAACAAATGAAAGCCATGCCCTGAAACAAAAGAAAAATTCACTTGTAGAAAGATATCAACAAGTAGCTGTTTTTCATGCTGTGTGTGCTGCCATTGTGTGCAGCTGGAAGGACATGGGGGCTGAGAAGAAAAAGATTAAGCTACCTCTGAACATAGACGAGCCCCGGGCACAGCTTCACTGAACCATTTCCAGCCGAGGACACAGCTCTCACAGAACCTCTGGGCAAGAAGGGATCGTCTGGATCACCCTCCCGTCTGATTTACATGGATGAAAGGAAGTTGCATATTGCATCGTTGTAACCTTTTGGCCTGTCTCATTTCTCTATCCAATATCTCTTTTGCTTCTTTTTTTAATGGCACTAACGGGAGCAACGGAAAGGGAGATGTTGATGTTGAGCCTCTGGACATCCTTCTTTTTTTGACAGCAGCAGCGTTGCTGGTCTGCATGCAGCCCTCTTTACGCATGGATATCAGATTTCATTATGTTGTGCTGCAGCTAAACTGGTACGGATTTAATCAAGGGTCTAATCTTACTATTGCCACTAATCACAAATACATCTTGACATCAATATGCATTTCACACATGCACAACCTCTCATCAGAAAACACTGAGCAGAGGGCGATACATCTTTTGCAGAATCGAGCAGCAAGAGAGATCCATGAATTAATCATGATTATCATGGTGATACAACTGAAACCTCCTCTGTTCTTTTACATCAAATGTAACCTGTAATGAATAATTTATTATAACACTATAAATCCACTTCAGAGCCCTAATTGGATTAATGTGATCTTTAATTAGAGGGAGGATGATTGAGGGAACACCCTGCTCGCTACTACGAACTCCTGTTTTACCCCCCCCCGATTTTAGGTCAGTCATAAATCTATCACGTCACATTCGGATGCAAGGTAGAGATTTCACGGGGTCGTACAGGGACCAACAAGCGGCAATATCTGGCTGACGCGTGATGGATGGGTTTGGCTTTAAATGAAAATGTGGAAAAGAGGAGGGGTTGATGGTGAAAATAAAAGCACTGTTACCGTCTGATAGATGTTCCCACATAGGAATTCTGATCTTAAATTGGCAAAAAGAGGAATGGAATTTGTCAAACAGACAGACATACAGACAGACTGACGGACAGATAGACAGATAGATAGAGGGCAGAAGAGGGAAAAGGCTAAAAAAAGCAGTAAATCAGTTCTAAATCCTGTTTAAATAGAGGCTTTTATGCTAATAGGAGTAAAGTACTCCACATCCTGAAGTGGTCCATGTCTAGCCCTGCTTCCTCCCTTTGTCGTTCTTTGCAGTGAAGCACTTATTTGTTAATGTCATCACTTTTATGTCCTGTCTTTCTGTCTTTTAATGTCTGGAGTGAGTTATATAACAAGCTTTTAACACATCTTAGCGAAAATGAAGAGGAAGTGAGCTTGGTTTAATGAAAGATACCTGAAGGCACTTGTGGTTTTTTCATAAAATGAGACTGAGGTCACCAAGCGACAGAGTCTGTCAGGCCCTAAACATTTCTATCATCTATCATCTACTAAATCCCTGAGCAGAAGTGTAGCAAGAATTAGGTCCTACTCTTCAGTTCAATTTCAACAGAGCAGCTGGGCTTATGAATATATTATGATGATATTAATATCATATTGAGATTCTTGTGTCCAGTGTCATCAACTATCCCCGACATCCTCATCCTTATCCACTGGCCTCAAACTAAGTGACAGCCAAAATTGTTCTTCTGAATAACTGTGAGTGGTGTAAATTTAACAGGAGGGATCATGAAATGAGAGCATGCAGGTTAACATCCTTCAAAAAACCTTGGAAAAGAGAGGAGTTAGTAGGTGTGTTAAAATCTATAAAAAGGCTCCAAAACTACACTTGAGTAAATGCACTCTACACTGCTGAGGAACAGATACTCAAAGGCATGAAAAAGCCCCACTGGACACGAATGTGACATGTAAGAAGATGACATTAACTAAACCCTCAGACGGCATGTGTGTGTGCTGGTCCTGATCTGATATAAGTCAGCATACAGCAGAAAGACGATGTCTGCTGTATTTCTGTTCATATACGGTACATGAGCTCACATCTTTTCTCAGGGGGGGATGATGTTTTAAACTTCAAATATTGGATGTGAAAAAAGAAAATTCTGGACTTGATTGTTGGAATTGACTTGGCAACACATCATGAGACACAACAGCTGTGTGAGCAGGATGTCTGTCAGCATGCATGGTGAATACTCCCCGCTTATGATGGAGAGCAGCAAGAATGTCGCACAGGTTGCCTATTTATACCCTCCCCTCCTTAAAAAGGAGCGCTTTCCACAGCTGTGGTGTAACTGTAGTGAGCTGCTCCGGGAGCAGGGATCAGTTTAGAGGGTGAACACACACGCGATGTCACTGTAATTGTAATCGCCTCTATCAGTCTCCTCAGGGGTGACAAATACACAACAGTTGGCATCCTCCGTACATGATGTCAGATATCCTGAGGGGAGTTACGGTGGCAAACGCACAACATTTGGCATCCGCCACCATGAATGAAAAAAAGGTAAACACCAGTAAAGTTGATGTTTTTCAGAGCAGTTTTAGACAGACTTAAAGAAGATATTTTTAGAAACTGCTGATGACTACAGAGAAGAGGAGCAATGCTTGACTTGAAAGATGCTGTGAGGTTAATTAAATTTGCTTGAAGGAACTTTTAACTTGTTATAAAACAGCCTCAGTTTAATACTGATGCCTCTTTTATGACCTACATAAACAAACAAAACTGTGGGAATTTTTTTTTTTGCCATTTGTCTACAAATATCTGAAAAAGGGTCTAAATCAGACGAAACCATCTGCAGCTTGCAGGCCAGAAGAGCTTATGTTGACATCTTTCAGTCAGTCAAAAGGAAGTGGGAGAAAGTTTTTGTTTGAGGAATTTTATGTTTGATGTTACAATTTCTATGCCTGCTATGCCTGATCCTGGAGGATTAAAAAAAACAAAAAAAAACTTCAACTGAGCAGAAAAAAATCAATAAAGTGACAGCTGACAGCGATGGAACATGAGTGAAAAGATATGCCAACCTTGGTCAGTTTTTCTAAAGATGGAGAGGATTGTGGGATTTGAAGTGATTCAAAATCAATCCTGAATTTGCCTCTTTCTCTTAAAAAAGTATGCTGTATTGTTATATTCTCAACAAAAACGTGCAGTTACTCAGAATATAATGAGTTAGCTAAAGGATTACGTGCAATATGTTTGAATGTAAAGGTTACGTAAGTTAAGTTTGCTTTGTTACACCATGATCATTTCAGTAATCATGCATAGTCACAAATACATAGAGTATATTATCTTGTCACTGTTTGTTGTGAAA
>JAQNCA010000013.1:8788318-8803562 GCA_029783725.1 Acanthurus tractus
GTGTGTGTGTGTGTGTGTGCATCACTACCACACTGGTGATCTCATAGCTTGTCTCTCATTAACATTTGTCTTTTCTCAACAAGTCATAGCAGAATGGAGAACGGAAAAAAGGGAAAGGGGGGATGGAAAGGAATGATTGCTTATCGTCTGTGGAGTTAACTCCAAGACCCGTCTGTGCTCCCCATTCCATTTCTCTGAAGGTTCAAGTGAAATGAAGAGAATTTGACAGGAGGGGGAGGAAGACCAAGAGAGATTGAGTGGGTGGCAGAGATAA
Organism: Acanthurus tractus; assembly: GCA_029783725.1. NCBI lineage: Eukaryota > Metazoa > Chordata > Actinopteri > Acanthuriformes > Acanthuridae > Acanthurus > Acanthurus tractus. The sequence continues at coordinate 8,788,593 of JAQNCA010000013.1, forward strand.
GCTACTTCCATCCAACTATCACTGGCAATTAGGCCCACTTTCTTTTAGTCCAGTGTTGATACTCAACTTCCTATCAAGTTAATGTAATGAGCCACTGACAGTGTGTTGAGTTTCAAGAGGAAGCCTAAACGGGATTGTGTGAACTGCAGTTTGTATGATCGTGTGAGTTGCAATCTGTGCAGGGCCTAATCTTGCAGTTGGGCTAATGTTAGAAAAGCCATGATCTTAGGGTTTTAGTTTAAAAATAGAATAAAGCACGTGTAGAAATGAATACAGACATGGTTATGCATGTGTGTGAATGGCTGCATAAGCGTACCTACTGTGGTACTGTGACATGCCAGTTGTCAGCATTCCTCAGCAAACACCAGGGAGACATTGTCTGCTGTAAGGATCACTATGGTAACTATCGCTACTTCATGGCTTTTGTGAGGCCTTTATAGCAGTGTACGAGAACAATTCAAACATTTTTATATATGTGTTACCTATAGACGTATATTAGTATATAATGTGATGTGTTTTTTTGTTGTGTATGGTTCCTGCTCTTTGTAAAGTGGATTTCATTATCCTTTTTCATATTTCTTGAAGGTCACAGAGATTAAAAATAAGACATGATATTGATTAGGTGGTTGATTGAGGTTTTGTCAGAAAAGCAATCATGTCATGCGGAATGACCTTTCATTGTGATATAGTTTGAGGTTTCTCGAAGATTACGCATGAAATAGAGGAAAAAAGTAAACCTCTTTAACCGCTGCCTCAACAACGCGATCTCATCCCTACTCATCAAATGTCGCTGCTTTATACTTTGGCATGTCTTACAGATGCACAAGGTACATTTTTGTGTCGGTATCCGATGTGTGAGCCTGTCTAAGTGTGTGATTTATGTTTTTAAAGGGTTGCAGTTTGGTTCAAGTTTAGGGAAAAATTACTGGGTTAGGCCTCAGAAAAAGATTTTACACGTGGTTGGTTAGATTGAAAAACAGTTTTTGGCCACTTTGAGTTTAACCTGCGGCTTTGCATGGGTCTTGAAATCTAGTCACCCAAACAAAGGTCCTATGAGTAGGAATCCACTCTATTCTGACTGTGCTTTTGTTGCTCTTTCTACTTTGTAGGATAGAGAAGTTCCCATGACTGTATTTTAATGACATGGATGTGTTTACTTGAGAGTTTCAGAGGAAAATACCAGGCTAGCCTAAACTATGTTTTTCGCAAAAGTAATTCTTTTTAGGCGGCTATGATGGGCGTATTTGTTCACATCAAAACAACTTTAAACTTTACAGCTAGATCATCTGGAATGTAATTCTGAAAACTTTACAACTCCTAATATTTACTGTGTGAGATGTGCCCAAATAGGTAGCTGGAAATATGCAGAGGCACCAACAGTTAAGTACAGAGAGGTAGCGAAACGAGCAGACTGAAGACTGAGACAGTTATTGTTAAAATATGTATTTGTGAGTAGCTTCACATCCATCTCCCTTATCCTCGCAATCAGGGTACAGTGGGAGAGCTTTATTCAATCCTTGTGTTTGTGGGCTTTGGCTGGGTGCCATGCCACATTACCGCCCACAGAGAGAGGAACTTCAAAGAAGGTTTGGGGGGCTTTTTCCCTCAGTGAAGCCACTGAAACTTATGCCTGTTAAATTGAGCTCCAGTTACAGGGGGGATGTTCTAATTGGCTCCATCAGTTTGTTCATCTTTAATCTCTGGCTGGCATTTTGTAAGTCATCTTTCTTTACCCCATCTTTTTCTGTCCTTACACCATCCCTCACTCTTATATGCAGGCACAAAAGTCATCCATTGATCCATCAGGCCCAACTTTTTTTTAATAGATAAGTACTAGATGAATGCTTTGAATGTACAGTATCAAAAACCCATGTCTACCCTTTGTAAACTTTTAAGGTTTTTGTTGAATTATCTTTTGCAGTGATCCGCATGTTAATCTCTTTGCATAGCCGTGTAGCATACTTTAGGACTGACAGATTTTTACTGAAGTGTAGCCATGCATAAAAACTGCAGAGCTAATATGACTTAGATATACACAAATATGCCACTGGTGCATCTTGTTGACCTCTCAAATGGAGCTGAGTTGCTGCTGGCACAGATGAAGCAAATCTTGCCCAGGGCAAACAAAGTGTGCTGACTAGCAAATAATTAGCAGTTTCAAGAGTCTCAGCAAAAAGGTACCAGTGGTCCCTAAAAACAAAAAACATTTTTGAAACTTTAAGCAAAGACCGGTCAGCTATTATTTGCACTATTGAAAACAATATGTGAATGTGCTTTTTAACATTGTTAATAACCTAAACAGTTATTGTTATAAGCAATATACAGTATTGTGCATGAGAGCATTAAACGTGTTTATTGAGCTTGCTCATGTTTTTTGCTGAGCGGTGAGTAATATATGTTTGGAACTAATGAGCATAAGTTTGATAAACTCCAATAAGAATAAATGACACTTGCAGACTGTTTCACTGCACACAAAATGGTTAGTTGAACTGGTAGTTCAGATGCAACTCTTGTCAGTGGTGAAAGCATTTCATTCAAATGTATGAAGAAATTTTACAGGCAAGTAAGTACAGATTCCAACAGTAAATTGCAATTGTGGCCCGCTGAGTCTAAAGAAATGTGTGAATGTTTGACAGATCAGCTGTGAATCTAAGACAACACATCGAACTGAAGCATCCAATCAGACTTTTAAAATATGTGAAAGTGAATGATTAACATAAAGAGTCACAACAAAGGGTGAGATCACAAGCCGACAGATGCAACGTTTTTCCACCTTTATTTAAAAAAATGGAACAAATGAATGTAAGGTAGTTTATTTTAATCTCTGTGAAACAAACTTTGATCAGGCTCTTGTGAAGCGTGAACTTTCACATCTCTGGCCATATTTGCATTTATGCTATTTTCCTTTGGATCCCACACACAGTCCAACAAAAGAAGAAAACTATCATTTCACTTTGTGTGTACATCAAGGGGTTCCACAATGTCCTGCTTCAACCTAATTTCTTCAAGTAACCTTGTTTCCTTTTCTGCACGGCGCCATAGTGACCCTTTAACATCTGCCATTCACATGCTTCATTCCATCTAGCGTCTTTCTTCTGTCCTTTTTCTGTCTCCAGTTTGTCTGTTCCTTCCTTTCTGCATTATATTTGTCCCTTAGCATTATCTGCCGTCTTTCTCTTCCATCTCCAATTCTCTCTCACATCCCTCTCTCTCTCTCACTGTCATCTCTTTTTTGTTCTCTCAACATCTCTGCCTCACCACCTTCCTCTTTGCCACCTCCAGGAACAGACAGGCGTTGCGCCTCAGCTCACTGTACAACCAGCTGTTCCTAAACCAAGGATTAGATGATTCACTTACAGTCAAATCTTAATCCCTGTTGTCACATCCCTCACACACAAACATGCAAATTAGAACAGACTTTCCTCTCAAGTGTCTAGGAAATGACAATCGCACCTCAAACTGCACGTAAGGACATCTATCAGAATATACTGAAGCCTTTCCACAAGTCAGGCTTGTGTCCCATTATATGCACACTGAATCTCCTGAAGAGAAGTGATTGAGTGTTTCAGCAGGGTGGCTCATGTGCCATCTGCTTCCAACACAGTGGACTGGTGTCTCACTAATGATTTGCATAGTAAGCCATCACTTTTCTCTATTGTCTGACTTTTCTGTTCACTGCATGCAATCTAGAGTTTGTATATAGAGAAAGAGATAAACGTTAAAACATCTTAAATAAAAGTAAAGTCTCATAATGATTCATGCCAGTGGAACAAAATCAAACTCTAAGAAAAATCTCTATCCTGTTGTGACCTTGTCAGCCAATACAGCATTTAACATCCTGTTTGGATTCAGCTGCTATTTTTTTTTAAGCAAAATCTCTTTAACATGTGAAGAACTGGAGATGCTAAGGTGCAAACTGAAGAATGAATTTGAGACTATGCATTATCATGCATTATCAGCAAATATTAGTTCAAGTATCAAAATTAAAAGTTCCCTGTTAGTTCTTTACTGTGAGGTGTCTGGATTATTTTCAATGCTGTATTAATGTGTAGGTTGCATTTGCTGCTGTAGATGTTCAATGTGAAGCCAATTTAACCTCTTTATTTACTTTTTGGTAGTGTTATCTACAGCAATGCGTTGTAGTCCAAAGGATCTGCATCACTATTCTGTGAGAGCTATTTATCTAAAAAAAATTAAACTTTCTATTAGAAAATCCTCCCTTTTCTCAGCTTTGTAACAATGCATTTCGTTTCCAGAGAATCAAAGAGTGGAAACATCCTTCAGTTTATCAGAACTGTTTAATATCACCGCATTTCAGAATACATGGTTTTCACCTGGCAGGCAGATATGCATGTAAAATTGGAATTTCAAAACAAGTAACCAAAGCTGTCAGGCAAATAGAATAGTTAAGTGTATGCATACACTTAACTATTCTATTACTGTCCATGGACAAAGTTACATAGATATTCAATGAAAGCTCAAGTACCTTAAATTTGTACTGATTATTTGTTCTCTAGTGTCCACTTGTAAAGGGATATAAGAGCTTATTTTGACGCCTACCTCTTACAGAGGCTCTGTCATATATCTGTTGAGCTGACGCTTTTCTTGGTACCAAGTCTATTGAGGATCCACTGAAAAAATTAAATAATATTTGCACAAAGAGTGCTAATTATATCAACTGGGCCAGATAATTTGGGGTATAAAAAGAAAATGATGGTGGATGAGGATCCATTCAGTCACATAAAGCGCATTGTTCTTTTTTTTCATATTTTTAAAGAACAATATGTAGATTTAAAATTATGTAAATGGTTCAAACTGGATTTTGCCAGATTTAATGCTCCCACATATCCAAAAGTTGTGTTTCCTGCTCCAACATTAAATCAATCACCAAAAATCTATTTTCACTGCTCATTACAGTTAAAAGGGACATCTCAAAACTGGCTTCTGCTAATAGAAAGTCAATGGAAGAGTTATGAACTCAAAACAATCTATATAATGCTATGAAGAAATACTGATTTTTTTTCCTGGTAGGCGGTTCAATAAATAAAATTCAATAAAGGAAGCAAAAATGCAAGTCTGCTACTGCCAAAACTGTCTAGTTAATAACCATTGACAATCTACAGGCTGTTACTGACAACTTTTACTGTTAAAAACTATAATCATGCAGAAACGTTTGAGTTTTCTTTTATTAAAAACAGTCATATTTTATAAATATAATTTTTCAGGCCACAAAGAGTTTGTAAACATTGGTAAAATGATCATACTTAGTCTTGAAAATGTGTATATGTGGAAATATCTATGTCATCTTTATTTTGTTAAACTTGTACTAGAATTTCATATAAGGTAACTGCAGAAGCAGAGTTTCTGGATCTATTTCAGTGACACATATCAATGTCAGTTTTCTGGGAAAGAGGCTTCTTGGGTTACAGTTGTAAAATAACATGATGGGAATGTGTTTGCGCAGAATGGGTTTTTAAATGAAAGATAATTGTATTTTTTCTTCAGATCTGTGCATGTTGGATGGGCCTGACTGATAATTGGTCATCCCTGCTGTGGTGTGGTATTGAGGCTGAGGGGCAGAAACGCTCATGTTGCTGCTGTTGCTGTGGAAATCAAATAGTGAAGGAAACTGAGCGAGTTTGGACTTTTGTCTCAAAGCTGTATTTATTTCGAGTCGGCACCACATAATTTCAGAGTTGAGCCTGCTGGTTTGCCCCCCGCCCTCCCCCCTCCATTTTTTTTAAGGGGAAGTTTTGGTCATGGTCATCAAAACAACACACAAAATTGATCAATGATCTCTTACTCACGACTGTGGTCTTGCCTGTTGACCCAAGTGCAGCTTTTGATTCCCAAAGTTCACTGAAAAACTACATGTTGTGCCTCAGAGGTTTGTGTAATGAAAAGTTCTGTCCATTCAGTTCTCTAGCTGTGCTCTTTCTCTCTTATTAAAACAATCCATAACTTTGGCATTCATTTTGTCACACTAATGAAACCAGTTCGCTATATTCATTAAAACAAATGACTAATCCAAATGACTACACACCTTTATCTTAATTCAGACAGTGGATGTCCCTAAACCATTTGCCGAGTCTATTAAAGTATTTCAGGCCACTTTTAGATTATTATTTTATATTTAACAGTGTGGCATGTTTTTTTTTTTTTTTAAATTGAACATCACTTGGAGGATTTCAAGCAATTAGAAAACTGAGTGCAAGCTAGTTTCCTCTGAACACACATGTAAATGGAAAACAAGGACAGAGAGAGGTCATGTTCAGTTTAAAGCAGTGGGATGAAGGGTAAGGGAAATGCATCAGAATAGATTTCTGGGCATGGATTAATCCTAATTCTTTTACTGCCTGGCAATCCAACCCCAATTTTCTGTGCGATTAAACGCGTCATTCAGCCTGCATGTCACCCCCAATTTCCCTCTGGTTCCGTCCCCCTGTGCTCACCCTCTTTGATCTTATCTGTTTGCACAAATGAGAATGAGTTCTTCATTTCTTGGGTGGATTGTGTTTATGCTGAGGTTATGCCGTTGGATTGGGTTCAGGAGCTTCTCAGTCAAACACACTTAGCCATTCATTTCTTCGATCCCACATTATCCCCGTGTAATACTTTAAGTAAACCAACTCTCTGTGAATAAGCTGGTGATACAAATTGGGAAGCTGCCACAACTTCTTTGAATAATGATAGTCGTTACATCCACACCCATGGATGCTTTGATAAGATTGAGTTAAAAGAAACATGAGAAGCACAGGATTGCCTGACGTGTACATCTAAAATGTATTTCTTGGCTTATATGCCATTAAAATGACACTTGCTAAAGCTTTTTTTTTTATTTTGCAGAAGTTCATTTCATTTGATTTTTGTCTGATCTTTATTTGCATGTAAAGTTCTTAGGACATCTTGATACTGACTACCTAATATCATCTTATACAAAACTTTGTACCATATTTGCTTGAATTTTAGACAACCTCGATCATGGCAACTCCAACTCCAACTCCTGGTTTTGGAAAAATACTTCTTGTGTTTTAGAAACATTATCTGCTGAGATAGTTTCCCAGAGGTGCGATTAGTCCAAATACAAGTCCTCATTCTTAAAACATTTCCCCCTGTAAAATAAAACATGAGATGCTTTCACTGCAGTGTTACGTCTGGGCCTCTTTTTGGAAGAAAGCTGTCTCTCTCACTGCTCCAAATCTCCTTTGAGGCCTTGTCCACACCTACAAGGGTATTTGGTAGGGTTTTTTCACTCCGTCATTCTCGAAAAAATAAAATAGGTCAACGCAAGCACTGTTTAAATAAATTTCTGTCCAAATCAAGATGCACAAAACTTGACTGAAGAGCCGTCATGAGCATGGCGAACCAACAGGCAGCAATGTAACCTGAACCCTAAAGCTGTACAGGCCAAATAGTAGCTTGAAAATTAAAACTTTACCGTTAGCTAACTGCGACTAGATGGTGCAACTAGTGATGGGGACTGTTTTTTGAAATTTTGGATTATGTAGTTTATGTACCTCATCGGTGCATTCTGACACCTCTTTTTTTGGATACAGTGGAAAAAGTGACTGTGCAAACATGTTTAAACACTGTTAACAATGTCAGCACCAGCAGCGTATCACATGAAAACCTTGTGTAAACAAAGGAGAAAAAAGGCACATACTCAGACATCCAGCATCAGCAGTTATAACAACACTAGGATCTTAATTTTCTGAATATCTTGACCCTCGCCAGAATTTTCCAAAAGACCTCACCTAAAACCTAAGGTCGAAATTTAGAAGGAGCTTAGTTTTGATGAATACCTGTGTATATGTGTAGCCAGCATTAGTGCCTGAATACACCTGAACCTAAGTACTAGTCATAATATCAGTGGAGCTGTATTTGAACATGTAGGGCCAGTGCTCATGGGCTTTTGGCTAGCAAGCTGTTTTTAAGTTGGTGCTGTTTTTGTGTTGTTTTTAGGACTCTTTTTTAATAGTACCATCATACTATTGTGTTAGCTAGCCTTTGTCCTCTGACTGGTTAATAGACGTGTCAAAGTCAGGTTGCCTTCAATTACTCCAAGAACTTTAAGAAGGCCTAAAGGGATGCTCTGACATTCACTCTGCCTATTCTTTATGCCTTTTTCCACCAGTTATATGGTCAGTTGGGGAGCTTATAGTTGTTCTCTTGTTTGTTTAGCTCATTTGACTTTTATTTTCTAGTTAGTGTCATTATTTTTGTTATTTTGGCCTTGGAGACCTTGATGCTTTTTTGCTTCCTCTTTTCTAAATTGTTAGTTGGTTTATTTTTGTTACTCACCTTTGTCAAGTCAGTGTGTTTCCTCGGTTACTTTGGTTCTTAAATGCATTTGGGATTAGATCTACAAGATGCTCAATAAACAAAATTAAAGTAGCCCAGCAACATCAAGGCTACAAACAAGGAATAATCCAATGCTCTCTTAATGTTAGAGGCTCTCTGTGCAGTGCAGGGACAAATACTCACTGCATTTAGAGAGAGAGGCTTACCTACTGTATAATGCAGTTGTGTCTAGTCCCCATTTTTCAAACTTAATTTCCAGATAAAACAGTAATCTTATATTCAGGCCAATATGGTTGTCAACTGCTCGGTTCTTACTTTTAGTTCTTAGAATAATCTCAAGCCCCAAGTTGTCACACACATCATATCACGCTCTTCTGCTCTGAGCAACTCCCCCTCTTTCTTCTAAAGCAAGAAACAAAAGTCTCCACGCTCTCCTGTCAGCAGAAGGCACCCAAGGGGCAAGCAAAAGTTTTTTCCTTAATTGGTATTAATTAATGAACTCACATGGCAGTATCTCAGAACAAAGGCAACACTCACTTTTTAAATAATTTCACTCCTCAGAACTTTGCTTGTTCTAGTGCAGCTTCTTAACCTTTTAAAGTCCATGAGGTCGGCCACTTGTCTGACCTAATTCTCGAGGTAAGGAACAATATAAACACTTTAATGGACTGGGCTCCCTCATGACCCTTTGAGAGTCTGTGAGGTCGCAAGGTTAAACATGACCAGTGACTCACTTCCTGTCCGAGAGGCTGAAGGGACTCTGCAGCTGTTCATCAGGGCTAAACAGGGAGGTATTGTGGGACAGAGAAGGCCACGTGCATGGGGACAAAACACATTCTGCTATTGAGTGATGTTGCTGTGGTGATTCCATAGTTGCAGAACTCATTGTGTGTGTGTTTGTGTACTAATAGACTTACATTAAAAGACAAAAAAAAGAAATAACAAATTAATTAGCAGAATATAAGAGTGGTACAGTAGTTTGTCCTCTGGATATATTGTACAGTACATCGAATAAAGACTTCCCCAGAAGTAGTTGTTTCTATTTTCTGGTCAAAGTAAAATAATTATAAACCCTGACCTGCGAGTCTGCCTGAGCCAAGTAGAGCTCACACTTAAACAGGAAACTCATTCATCAGCTCAACAGTTGCATGGGTGTTAATTACCATGAATGAAAGGTGAGTGACTATTTGCAGGAGCTGATGCAAGTTAAAAATATGACTTAAGAGAAGTTATTTTAAAGTTGGTTGAAGAGAATATGAAGCAAAATGTATTTGTTGTGTTTTGTGCTGCATTTTCACTCATCAAAATTGTGTTTTAGAATTTTTGGTTTCATGATGTGTCCCTCTAGTTTTACATTAATTTGCCAGAATACTGTTGAAGTTTGCAAACTTATTTTAGACTTCACCCAGCCAAACAGCCTGTAACAACCTGCTACACAACAGCCAAAAACTTAACAATTAAACAACCCAAGAGAGCTGTCATACTATCTGGCTTTCACTGCATGATGGCCTTAAACAATATTTTAGAAAATTTGTAAAAAGAAAGAATAATCATAATAACCATCTATCACTGTCTTTACTGTTTGTTTTATCGCTTTTTGGTCAAAATAAATTACACGCAATTTATGAGTGTAGGGAAGTGGAGTGAAGGAGAGATTATCTAAAACCATAAAAGTACAGAGGTCAACAAAAACAACAAGAACACTAAATCATTTTTAAGTTGTATTGTGGGTGACAACCAGTGTTGGGGTGCATTACCACAATCTATCATGGCAAAGCCGGAATGGAAAGACGTATGTATGTAATATAGATATATAGATGTATTATTTACATATATGTTATTGTACATGAAATTATGAATACAATATCTATAGTAATCTTAAAATTTTACTCACAGTTATCCTAAATACTGTTATACTGAAACATCCATGACCTAAAGTAGCTTACTAGCAACACAAAGTACGCCTCTGTATGCCTCCTCCCTCCCGCAGGAGTCCTGCTTCTGATGACTCAAAACACTGCCCGTTCAGTGGGACAAGCTATCTTGATGTTTGACTGCTTGGCCAGCATGACTCTTATTTTGTCTACTTCTCTTTCCTGCAACCAAATATTATCAATGAGAAAACTTAAGTCCAAGCTGAGCTAATGGCTCGTATCCTGACTTTCCTACCTCTCACCCTGGGGCGGTCCCTGGCTGGGTGGTCAGAAGGTGCCATGGGCAGTGATCATCTTTGAAATCCGCTGCTTTTAATCCAAACCCCATGCTTCCTTTTCCAGTACGGAGAAATGTATCCCTTCATAGGAATCATATTTTTGTAATAAAGCAGAGAAAGTAACAGATTAAAGTGACAGAAATATGCCAGCAATATACCAGAAATACACCACAGCATCTGCATGTGCCACAGATTTGATTTCAGATTCTTTTTTAATAACAAAACACAAACAAGCAAAATTTATTAAAGCACCTCAACACTGTCCTGTTCTTCCTCTGACTTGCTCACCCTCACACTGCCTCTCTGTCTCAATCCTCCTGTTTCAAATGCTACACTGATCACTGATTTCTCTGCAATACAGCAATGCTTCCAATCTGAGCCCACATTAATCAATGTCTCACACACATGACGCTCTGTTTTTACCTCCAGTCTAGTTTTTCTCGGGCTTGGACAATCAGCTTTGTAGCAGAAAGTCAGTAAACAGCTCTCTCACTCCAGTCGCCTCGGCTACAGCTACAAATTCCTATCAAGAAACAGATTATTTAAATAGGAAAAGTCAAGCTAATTTTTTGTACGAAGCACTGCCTTCCATCTCCAACAAGCTCCATGCATAAATAATGTAATACCATACCATAATATAGTATAAAACTATAAACTCTAATGAGGTGAAAGATAGAGGCCTACTTAATCACACAGTTAAATCTCTGTTAGGACTATTTTTAGGCCATGTGCTCCATTTCTGTCTCTCTTTATTTCACTCCAAATATTTCTCATGGAATTTACAGCTTCTTGTCTGCTCCAGACCTTACTGTATTAAAGGATTACAGGAGCCAGGGTTAAGGATTAGGGATATAAATTATCCTTCACATCCAGATACTGCAGCACATACTGGGAGTAAGTCAAACCCTAAAATATCTCCTTCACACTTCAGTTACCCATGTGAAGTCAAAAGCAGAATATGTGTACAGCATGTGTTCTGTCCTCTGTGAATTATTGTTGCAATGTGGATATAAATAAAAGATTTAATGTGCCTCTATGTTCTGTGTAGTTTGCATGAACTACTTTGTAAGAACATGAAAGTGTGTGTTTGCATACTTGTATTAATCAAGTAAATAATGAGTTGAAGAGGGAACTTTACTTTAGTGGAGAAAAATGTAATGATTTAAAAATAAGCAGGGGGTTTACATTTACATGTGAGAGTGTTGTCTTGAAGATTCATGTAGCAGAGTTTCCAGGAAAAAAAAATCATAAAGCCCCAAATGAAACAGAAAAAATATCAGGTTAAATTGTATCAGTGAAACAATAAGCTTGCAGTTTGTTTAGTCTAACTTCTGAACAAAGTAATGTTAAGAAAGTCATCATTCTTAAACCTTTTTGTATCTAAGTATATCTCATTTAAAAAGCTAAAATGAAATAAATTGCTTACTAATTCATCTTTAAAAAATACTGTAGGTCAACAGAAAAAAATGACACTCAATAAAATCTTCTTGGTTTGTTATTCTTTGTCATCTGTCCCTTAAATCAACATGTCTAGTTTGGTTAAAATAAACCCTTTATTCAGATTTGATGTTAAAATATGTTGCTTTGAGAAGACAGATGATAGAGCTACTGCCTGCTGGCTAACAGACACTCAGCATTGGTTTTCTCTGGAGGAGAAAACTAGAAGCAGAGCTGAAAACTTCTGGACGAACTCACACCTAAGTCACAACAGATTCCACTACAATCCACAGCCATTTACTGGCAGGACTCAGAGTTTATTTTTTCAAGTACTGGGATTAAAAAATTCATTTAGATGTAGTCAATATGCCTCTCTTTGCCATTTTGCTGAGCGGCTCTCATTCATTCTCAAAAAGCAGGCCAATAAATAAGCCAATAAAAAGAAAAAGAAAAGACAGAAAAGAAAGTTGGCCATAAGACCGCTGGTGATGGACTTGGCCAACCCTTAAGGATGTCTTAATTCAAAATGTACCCTGAGTGAATTATTTTCACCATGTCACAGTGTTAATATTAAACCAATTTTGAAGTAAAAATGGCGTGAATAGAAACTCTGCGATGTAGTACATTTAGCTAAGATATCCATGTTTATCATTTGAAGTTAATGTAGTATTATAAGTCTCATGAATAGAGTTAGTGGCTGCAATATTAATAGAATTTAATATTGCAGTCGACATAATTTTTACATTGTGACATGCAAAAAACAGCAGCAGTCTTATACTGCCTCCAAAATCTCTTCCATGACCTAATTTCATTAAGCTCTGCACATGTTAAAGATTTACTGTTACATTAAAGCAGCAGATTCATTTTAATGGCTGGTACCATTTTCACCTTATAAGTCTTTGTGTGTATGTGAGTGTAATTGTGTGTGTGTTTCATTAACATGTGCCCCTGGAAATACCTGCTAGAATGAGAACTAATATAGAAGCAAGTTTGAGTATTTTGTCACGTGTTGATATGTCTTTAAACAGTTTGTCAGTGTGAGTCACAGCAGTGCAAGATGCAGTCAAGAAACCGGATGGTAGGCTGGAAGCAAAGGGTAAAAAGTAGCCCACCCCCAATTATTACCAATATTGGTATAAACGATAACATCTCTGACAGCTGACAGATTTCACATTGTCTCTTAGTATATATCATCATACCAGCCAATCTTAGGGACTTAAAGTATCCAAAACATGGAAAAAGTAAGGCAAGAACACACGTTGAAGTCAACAAATCTGTTAGAAAGGATGCCTCGAGACTGAGAGCTGAATCTATCAGGGTTACACTCTGGCTGTTGTTGCAGTAGGCGGTAAATCAACAGACAAGTTTGCTTTAAGAGGCTGTCTAATTGTACCATAGTGAAGTGCATCAGTGCAGCGCAGTCTCCCACAAAGTATAGAGCAAGTGATAAATGTCAGCTTATTGACAGTGATTGAGTGTTCAGATTATTTAAATGCTGCACAGCTGTCAGTATTGAGAACAGAAGATGGATAACAGGAGTATGTGGGATGAGGGACTCTGCTTTAATGATGTTTTTGTGCAAACATGACTGTAAGAGTTGCTGAGGAATGAATTTGAAAAAAATAATAGGGCTTTGCAGGAGACCTAAAGACCTTTAAAACATGGTTTTGAATTCCTATTCATTAATCAGTATTATCAACGGAATGTGGAGAAGTGTTGGTTCTGTCTTTATCTCAAAACTGTCTGTGTCCTTTGTTGTAGATTTCTAATGAAGTAGGCATGTGGGTCTAAGTCTCTGTAATCAAGCTGTTAAGTCTGGTCCAGCTGGGTTTGCTTGGAGGTTGCTGGCAATGGTGTAGACATCAACACTCATCTATTGCTCCAGGCTCCTGTTCCAGGCACACTGATCAGCTAAAAGTGCCACTAGCCGCACAGCTAACTAAGCTAACAAGCCAACAGCAGCTACTGCCAGAGAGAGCCACATCACTGAGTATACTGAGCAGCTGTTACTCTGGTAACATTCTGCCCTATTTTAAACACATTGCATCTTTAAATGAGAATTTAATGAAGTCTTGTAAGTTTAATTGATGTGATGTGTTGTCAGCTGAGCCACGTGCAACCAAAAATGTTGTTGAAAACACTGTCATCTGTGAACACAAAACATCACCAGTCAAAATCAGTTCAAGGAAACATCTTTTTCAGTGAAGATGCTCAGCAACCAGCAGAAACTCCAGTTGCTAATTTGTGCAACCAATAAGTGGTGTGCCACTTAGGCTAACCACCTTTGAGATTAAAAGAGAAAAAAAAAAATCCATTTTCTGTTTTTGTACCGATAGAAAGAGCGAGATGCAAGACATATTCATGAACCTGAATTAGTTGTTTGCTACCTTTTAGCAGAACCTAGCTAGAGTTTCTTCATTTCTAACCATTTCATTATTTCTGTAATGCTTTAATATCATCCTCTTGGGGAATCACTTACATTAATACCAAAATAATTACATCTGAAGTCTATTTTTAGACTACATTTTCCCCAATTATTGGAATACTATGTTTAACAGTGTAAAAAAAGTGATAACGTTTATATATATTTTCATTACCCAGGTCTGTGGTGCCATACCTTTTTCTAAATGGATTGAGCAAATCATGTAGATAACAAGTTACAATGGGCTGTAGGGTTTTTGAAGGTCTGAATATAGTCTGCTATATTAAATCATTTTGCCAAAGTAATAGCTAATGATGGCCAATTACAGTTTGAAAATGTAACATTAACCAATGCTGAAGAGCCAATTTGAATAAAATATTAATATCACTGCTATTTACTGGCATATTTCTTTTGTAACCGTCTCTCAAAAGGCTCTGCCAATGTTTCATGAAGCTTCATTCATAGCTGTGAAATAGCTCCTAATGATGCTCCTCTTTCATTCAGCCATCACGTGTGAGATAAAACTGGTCAGAGTGTGTGCCCTGCTGTGGAGTAAGTGCAAACACACAGCAGTGCAAAAGTAGGCCTATATGCACAT
>JAQNCA010000013.1:8803662-8820895 GCA_029783725.1 Acanthurus tractus
TGTGTCTGCGAAAAAAGATCACTGACTATACTTGTTGTAGCCAGAAATGTGTTTTGTCTTGGAAACAGCAGGAAATGTTGTAGGGGAGTAATCTTTTCTGGATCTGAATAAAATTTAATGACTGGATTATTTGTGAAGATCTCAAAAGTTTGGGCTTTGGAGTGTGACAGTTCAAACGCAGTGTTGAGTTCCAGGGGGAAGGTTGCCATGGATCTTATGAGCTTTATTGTATAGTCTTACACTTGGTTCAGTGGTTTTCTTTTTTGTCAAGGGACCAAATTGGAAGACAGCAGGGTGTTTTTGAGGAAATGATTGCATCAGGTGCTCAAGACTGTATGGGTGAAATACTGTCTGGTCCTTTTAAAAACATTTCTGATTGAGCTTCCTTGTCAAAATATGTTTTTATGGATTTATGAGACATGAATTAATAAAGTCCTCAGATATTTATAAGTATCTCCAATGACTGCTTCTTTTATTTGCAAAATAAATGGGTTCAGACATAGATTTAATAGAGACTTAACACAGACAAAAGGGCAGGTTACTTCCTCAAAGCAGTTGTCCTTAATTCTCTAGTTAAACATTTTTACTGTTCTAATTCGGAAAGGCTTGAGCTGCCAATCAATACTGAATGATAATATGCCAGGACAACATAGGTCATTTGAGCAGCAAGGAGGCTAAGTGGTGAACTCCCCCTGGGTCTGAGTTGGGACATGGGGTCGAGCCCCCATGTCAGCAAGCATTTACCCTGCTGAAGTCATTGAATTTCAGCTTCGAGGCTGCTGGACTGCAGCTGTGCAGGAGCATGGACTCCACTGCAGGGAGAAAACACAGAAAAAGAGAAAGTTAAAGTTCATGAGGTTGTTCAAGTTATATCATGGTCAGTTACATTACAAGTAGAGATGAACTGCCCCAAAGGTATGATCATCATTTTGGAAAAAAGTATAGTAAGACTATATTTGTCATTTGTGCAGCTTGTTTACACCAAGTGAGCCTCTGCCCTTTATCTGTCTTCGTGCCTAAGGACAGATTGAACAAATAGTGGGTGGCAATGTTCCATGAATAAACACTATATCTGACCATCTTGTGTTACCAAGCAGAGAGAGGATGTGAAGTTGTGACTTTGCACTCAGTAAACCTGAACTTTTTAGGGTCATCCACTGATTTTGATCTCAATCTGGTGGTGTTGTTTATTGAAGTTTGTTATATTAAAGCAGCTACAAGGACCTGATATTTTGTGTCAACTTTGGTGGCCCCTGAGGCCAAAAGTGGAATAAGCACCACTTCCCTGCCGTCAAGGTCTTGATCTGGCGAGTTTGAGCATTTTGTTGCAGGGTGTGGAACAAAGATGCAATGTATTTGTAACACTGTTTTTTATTATATACACAGCTATTTGCAGGATGCATCACAATAAGGTGCTGTGTCTGTTTGTGTCTATGTAAAATCAATAGCCAAGGTATTCATTCCTTTTAACAACTATATAGAAATAACAAGTCTTCTTGCCGATAATCTTCTGTGCTTGTTTAGCTCATATGGAGACATCCGTATTAAATTAAGATTGCGTGATTACCACTTTAAAAACTCATAGTAGGTTTAATGAGTCTTATTGTCTTAGTTTTACAAATATTTCCGTTCTGCCTTCTTGATAAATTGATGTCAAATAACTCCCTGTGCATCCACCTGGTATTCCTCTTGTTGAAGCTTAGTTAGTTACATTTTCAGACTGTGTTTTCAAGGCAGTGGTGGTGTTGTCACTTGTGTGATAGGTTGCTTTATTAATAGATCAGATGCTTATTTAATAGATTTTAAGGTGCAAAGTGAGACAAGCCCTTTAAGTCGGCCTTCACCTTAATATGCATAAATCTTTTGCTTTTTTCCCCTTTTTAACTGATTCCTTTGTTATTGCTGCATTTGCCCAAAGCCAGTGACACATAAAAACTGACAGAGAAGAAAGTCCTAAAACAAGTGTGACTCAAGATATAAACTTTTCTCTCTAAAACTTTTCTTCAGATGACCTTAAAGTTGTGATTACTTTTTTTGACAAAAAACTTAAATTTGTCTGCTTCCCTCTATCTTTATTTCACAAAAGCTCAGCTTCCTGAATGTATAATTACTTGTTTTGTTGCTTGAAGCGCTGCTTGAACTTTATATCATGCCTCTCATGGTGTTCTTTAGGTCTGCTTTACAACTCTGCCAAGAGAAAGTTAAAGAGTCCACATTCCTATTTTATGCACAGTGCAACACAGCGATCAAACATTGCTGCTGTTGTGGAAGCAAACAACTCACCACTGTAGCTTCAAAGACGTGTAAAAACAAGGCTAATTTGGGAAATGGTTAGACAGGCGCATTGAACAACATTTTGGTTGATTCACAATTTGTGTGAGTGTTTGTGTCTGTGCTTAATTATGTATCTTAATAAGTGAGTAAAGAACGGTCATTCATCCATGTTCTCTTTTTGCTTGTCACAGGTTTTGAAAGGATGAATCTTGTTTTCCTGGCCAGATTTTATGCTTTTTTTCCCCCCACTTCGCACTCATTTACATCTCTTCTTTTTAGCTGTATCTTTAAGGTGAGGACCAGAGAAAAAACATCCCTATTTTTTAGAGGGTTCGTTAAATTTGAGATGTGTATAAATTATTTGAGCTTTCTATTTCTTCCTCCTTTGTTCTTTAAGCTGTCTTCGCCTTCATCCAAAAGAATGATTTATCACTGTTTTGTGCACTGTACTGTACTAATTGTATCCTCTCTTTATCCAGTAACCTTTAATTATTTTGGTGCTCTGTTTTGACTCAAATGATGTGTGCAGCTTCCTTTAGTGTACATCTAATCTCCCCTCAACAGTTCATCCCTGAATTATATAATTCAGCAGTGTTCAGCATGTTATTGAACTAGTTGTCAGGTTTTGCAGTGTTTTTTTTTACCCCTTGTGGGTTGAGATGTCAGGGTTTAAATTAGCTTCTGGCTCCAGAATAAAAAAGTCTGATATAGTTAGTCTTTGAGTAGTGTGTGAAAATGGAATGCAAGTTTTGTGGACAAAATATGCAGCCTGTCGCTTGTGCACTTCCCTAACAGAGCAGAACTAAGTACTCCTCTAGTTTGTATGGATGCATAGACATGCATGCATTTCTGCTTTATTAATATCAATCGAGGATAATTTCTAGTTTATCATAAGTTGGGTTTTTTATTGTTTTCATCTCTTGCGCAACTATTACTTCAACAAAGTCTGACACATGAGCTCTCAGACCAATCAAATCAACAATTTAGAGTGACCACTTTATTTCCAAATAAACCCTAAATTGAAATATCTGAACGCTCAAGTCTTTTGCCCCATCTCACATCTTTTTAGTGCCACTGGTAAGAGCAAAGTTTCTACTGCTGTAAACTATAAAAGCTGAATAATAGAGAACTTAATTGGCAAACTTTTGGTGAATGTTGTCATCAGTTGTGCTTTTTGTTGACTCATTGGGTCAATTTAACTTCAACACTTTCTTTTAAGTTCTTTGACCCTTTCCACTTCCTCCTGGTATTACAGTATGAAACTCTCTCAAGGGATTGTTGTTGTTTCTCATCTTGCCTGATGTTGCTGAGGGTCAATTCAATTTCCCTGCAAACCTTCCACAGGCCCTCTGCCAAATATAAAAAAAGCAAATATCAACAGGAGAGTTATTCATTGAGTTAGTGAAATTTTTTCTAGTGATGTCAATACTGAAGAAATGCTTTGCTATCAATCACTCAATGTCACTGAAGTCTGAGTGATGATAATTAACCTATTTAAAATTTCTTCTCCTATTGGCTGTCAGATTATGAAGAGGGGGGAGAAGCTGCTGGAAGTGAGACAAATAAGGAAAATCAAAAAGACAATGGAAGATCTCAGGGGAGAGGAGGCAAGAGAGAAACAAAGAGAGGAAAAGTGAAACACTCAAGTCGCGGCTCAGATGCATCCATCAGTTAGATCTCACACGTACCAAAACCAATCAGTGCAGTCAGTTGAGTTACTTTGATTGGCAGCAGCGCATTAGACTCAGTTGAAAATGAAACTGCAGCAGCAGCACTTATAAGAGCATGGCTTCTGTTTTTGATGCATCATGTTTCTTCTGTGAACTTACTCAGCTATATCCTTTGAATTTCAATCAGATGTGTGTAAATAATTTCTATGATCATCATTGAAATGAAAGTGCTATTTATGTGACAGTTGTAAAATTTAACTACAGATCATGTTATATAAAAACAAAATCAAACAGCACTCTGTATCTTTCTTCTGTGTTTTTACCGTATATTTGATCGTTTTAAGCTCAATCAGCTCTGTGCTTTGCTGATAAAGACTCAGATGCCTCTTACTATGTGCAGCAATATTAAAACAAGACAACAAAACTATTTTTAACTTAAAGACACATGATTTTTTCTTTGCTGAACCTCTCACAAAACCTGAATGTGTGTGTTGTGTGCATATGTGCATAGACACACAGTGTTGACAGGCAGTAAACAGGAACAGGTGTCAGACCTTCTCGGCAGCTTTAAGATACTTGAAGTCCTTGAAATGCCTGAGATGGCTCTTGAACTCTGTCTACTGTTTCCCCTACAGGACTGGCTGAGTAAGTTTGGCTACCTCCCGCCCCCTGACCCAGTGACTGGCCAACTTCAGACCAAGGAGGCCCTGACCAAGGCCATCAAAGCCATGCAGAAGTTTGGAGGGCTGAAGGAGACCGGAGTCTTTGGTATGTGGCTGTATTCGTTTGTCAGAACTCTCATGGGGCAGTCGGTGCTTTGGGGCTTCATAAATGTCCTTGCATTGGATAAGCATCTCTCTGACACAACCATATCCTGTCCTCTCCTCCTTAGACCAAGCAACACTGGGTCTAATGAAAACACCCAGATGTTCTCTGCCAGATGTTTCTGAAGCAGAGGTTACGGTGGGTCGCAGAAAACGAGGCCTGACTCCTCAAAACAAATGGAATAAGAGGCATCTGTCCTGGAGGTAAAAACCCATGAAATATATGATCTACAATACAATATGTTGCTTTTAGTACAATCCTCAGATTATCTGAATTATACAGTTACTATTTACTGCTACTGTCTGTATTGAAAGGATATGATAAAGCTTCATGTCCTCTGAAAGCAGATCATCACAGTTGAGTTCTAAATATATGATACATGTTTTAAAATGTACATAAATATTCGAACCCAGCCAAATGCAGTTTCGGTTAGATTCAGTGCAGTACATCACATCTGAGGACTCTTTTTCAAGCCAGAAGTCCTTTCCTCTGCAAATTAAATCGTTCCAAAACTTTCTAGACAAAGTTGAAACAACAGAGCCCTTCAGTGTAGTAATGTAAGCAAGCAGTGTATTAAATAACCTATTGGAAACAGAAAGGACTGAGGGGTTGCACTGAACTGAAAGATCGATAGCAGAGAAGTGGATAATTCTGCTGGAGTTCTTTAAGAGTTTTCTAGGGATATTTTGAAAAGAAATAAAGAATTTGACTGTGACTGTAGCTTACTGCTGAAATCACTTCCAACTGTAAAGACTCCAAGCTGAAGTACGTTGCTTTTCTCTACATACAAGAAGAATTATGCAACCTTTATAGAGCCACCTCTCAGGCCTAAAGCGGGTTAGTATTTGGTTAAAAATGCATAGGCTGTATGATCTATCATCAAAATCAGTCTTTATTCATTTATTTAAATCCTAAGAGAGCAAATGGAGGTCAAACCTTATTTACGGTGAAGATGAGGTACAAACATACGTAGGACAGACACAACCAGGAATGTTTGGAGGTGGCAATAAGCCAAGAAAACTGAACTGAAGCTAACTAACGGTGACATACCGATGTTTAAACAGGCCCCAATAGCAGACACTAAGACAAAGTGCAAGGTTTGAAGGATTTATGGTTAATTTCAGGGGTAAGGGAGCGGGAGTTTGGGGCTGAGTTCAGGGGGGCACTGGAGAGTAGGAATGATGTGATAGCACGTGGCAGATGGCAGAGGGTGCAGTGGCTGGGGCACAGATGAAGAAACTGGAGGCAGCTGAGGCTGAGCAGCTTAGTGGTTTTGGTGCTGGAGGTAGTTGGTGGAAATCGGTTCTTAAGGCAGAGGTTGAAAGCACAAAGAACGCACTGGTAATATACACTAGAAATCTCTCTGAACATAGGAGCCAGCACTGCCACATGTAGAGTGGAAAACAATCTGCCGACGAGTGCTGAGAAGACCAGAACTTTTATTCTGAGCTTAATGATGATGATGAAAGCAGGCGTGCCGGGTCAGGAACGCCGGCCACCAGGCAGCCATACCCAGCCTCTGCCAAAAGAGCAAAGAGGAAAAACACCCTATACACTCCATAGTTCAAAATCACAGAGACATCTCATGACTGCCACACTAACAACATTAAAAGTTAAAAGTGTAGGAATTTAATAATGAGATAAACAATAAATGAATACTTAAGAGAACAAATTAAAAGGTAAAAAGACATAGGAATTACCTTGGAAATATATCAGCCGTATAAAAAACACATTGTTTGACTTGTTCGAGGGCCATATGAATGATTTTCAAAGAGCAAAGGCTTTGTTACAGACAGATGGATGTTCTCCAGAGGAACAGCAGGGCAAGTGTCAAACAGCAGAGGTGGAGGCAGTGAGACATGTGGTTGGTCTGCAGTGTTCCACACAAGCTATCAGGACTGATTCAGCAATGAGCTGCCGTGTGAGCCACTGTGTGTAGGTGTGTGTGTGTGCGTGTGGGTGTGTGTGTAAGTGTGTGTGTGCAGAATAATATTACACGCATAATTTGTGATATGAGGAAAGTCAACACAGACACATTCAGTGTACATGCAGGCGTGTACGCATTGTTTCCCTCCTGGCGGGCTTTAACTTTCTTTCTTTTTTGCACCGCTGCCAATCACACACTGCGCTCCTGTCAGCTAACTCCGCTCTGAAATAAGACAGGTTTGTTTTCAGTCCAGTGAAGCACTTTCATATTCACAGCGCTCAGATTTGTAGAACAGTGTGCAGGAACATTTGTGGATTATGTGCTGGCTCCAGATCAAGAGAGATTTCCATATGTTGCAGATTTTTAGTAAAGAACCATAACAAAGCATTGATATTCTGCATAGATTAGCCTCCTCTCTTAGTACTCTGGGTGTTCTGTCTGCTTCAGTCTTTTTCAGCCGATGGTGCAGCACTTGCAAGGCAATTCCCTCACTTCTTGGTTTAGAAAATTATTTTTATCATCTAATATTTCATGGCATCTCTGCTTCATTAGATTATATGGGCGCATAACAGGGCTGACAGAATGGAGATAATGTGCAAAACAGCTAATGAGCCAGATGCAATCTGACAGGCATATTAAATGTTATATTCTGATCCACCACATCAGTCACATTAAAGAAAAGTATAACTATTTATATCACAGCAACATACATATTGCATTAATATAATAATCTTAATCAGTGAACAGTCAAAAAGGCAATGGATATAACAAAATAGTTTATCAGTTTGTTTATAAATAAGTTGGAAGAAATGCATTAAATATTTTGTTTTTAAAAACTTTGTTTTACTAGCTAACATAATTTTAGGATAAAAAAATACAGGGCAAATAAAAATATTATCTCTCTATATGTTAATCAAGATAAACCACAATTGCTGCCATCTTTAAGTGCTCAGAGTGTGATGGTGGCAGGACTTTAGAGGCCTCATACTCACAAAGGACTTCACACAAAGACTGGAAGCTCACACTAATCGAGATTTACATTTGCTCTTTATCTGTGATTGTTTCTGACAGCACTTTTCATGCAGCGCTCCCCCTCTCAGATCAGGTTTGTGGTACTGGAGTTTCATAACAGCTTGTTCATGAATGAGAGTATGATCAGTGAATGTTATACAAGGTTGACATTAATTAAGAGTCATAAGAAGGGCAGAAAGAAGAAACATCATGCGATCATAATCAGGGTATCTTTTTTACATCAAGATTGTAATCACTGCAAGAGTGACTCAGTTAGCAGAGCTCGCCTACCTCATCAGTCTTACTTTCGTCACACATGACTAAATGGGCTTTTTAAATATGTGCATGAAATGTGTTCGTTCTGCTAAAAAAAGCTTTGTAAGAATTGTGCTTGCGTCACCACCTTACAAACAAAAATCTGCAAAAATAGCACAGTGCGACGTAGCATAGTGCGCATATGTGCAGGTGTTACAAGAAAAGTTCTCTAAAATCATCTTTGTGGGAAACAATGATCACAAACTCCCTCAGTTTCCTCTGTAGACTACCATAGTGCATATTCAGGTGGTAGCTCAATGGCAAAGCCCTCAAAGTTAGTATATATAGTATATATATAAGATTGATCAGTAGAGCCAATCAGACGATGCAAAACATGTGAGAAAGCTTCTCAACACAATGCTAGAATGCTGCTGCATAGCAAAGGCTGGACATTGGTGTACTGTTGTTCTTCTCCAGGGAAAACAGAAAATATGTTTAAGAGAAACTGAAATATTTTACAGAACACTTCCATGACAAAAAAAAATATTTTATGTATGCATCAGAGGAAAATGAAGCAGTCAACAACACAACAAGTTTAAGGTAAATAAACTTATCAGCATATTTCAACTTAGTACAGTTTTAAGATTAAAGTACTGAGTCTTTGGATTTATAGACACTTCGCTTCACTGTGCATTTTATCAAATGGTTATGGGAGTCGTTTACTAAGGACGGCAGATTGTTTAATTAGAATATCATATCAGCATACAGTAAGGAGAAAAGACATGCCCACTCATTGAGCCTGATTTAGCCCTCCTCAGCAAGATTGATGCCAGTTGTCTGACTTGCGCTTCTCTCTCTCTCTCCTCTTGTTCACACACATCAGTCACATTGTTATGTTTTGAAAATGTGCAGAGTAGGTGGTGAGTGTCTGTTATTTCATAGAGGGGGGAAAAATGATAAGTAGCAAAGCTGAGTGCTATTCATTTTTGGGATTTGGATTCAAGTAATGTGTTTTTTCTGCAGAAGAAGTATAAGTAAATTATTTTTTGTGATGATGTCTGGGAGTCTTTGTGTCTGGGCTTAGCCCTTAATCCCCACTTTAACTCCTGCTTACCTCTTTTTTTCTTTTTCACTTACACACACACGCCCAAGTAGCACACTGCACTCAGCCAAGTATGTTACAGTCGAGTTGTGTAACAGCCCACTGTTAGCTCATTATCTCATATTGTTAGCCCATTATCACAGCAGACAGCCTGGCAGTCATTAGCAGCCCAACTGATAACTCAAACAGATAGGTGTAGTGAGCTGAGTGGAGAAGAGAGAAAAGACAGGGAGGTGGAGGAGGATAACAAACAGCACGGCAAGACACAAAAAAAGAAGCAGAAAAGAAATCGAGAGATTGCATCTTGTCTTTCTGCTCTGATACAGTAGATGGGTTTCACTGACTTAATGCTGTGGTGCAACATCACCAACTCTCATCCATCTCTGTAAGCTTTTAGTCATCTCTCTAATGAAGTTAATGAACTGAGTACAAGGATGAGTAATGTCGAGACACAAATGCACACTTAATGAGCACAAAAAAATCACTGCTATTAGCCCAAAATGACACCATGATCTTTACACTGTAAAGTGTATTCATACTTTATTAACCTACCCTCAAGCTCAGTGCCATTGTTTTTGGGGGAGAACAGCATGAGGTAGCCTTACTCAAGAACGCTAAACCCACTGAGAGATATTTAAAAACTGTACAACCATATTCAAAGTTGAAGATGATAAGTAATTAGAGTGTTAAGTGTGGTCAGAGTTATAACTCAGCAGCAGCAGAGGTCCATCAAATTGCTAATTATACCCATAGCTCACAGTGGTTAGTGAGTGTTAAGAAATGCCACAGCTGTATCCAAAGGCATCCTTATTGTCCTGGAGGTAGCTCAGGGACTATAAGAAGTAATGACATAAAGCTGCCAGCAATAATGACCAGGCATCCAACAGAATGACACATGTTTTATAACTCTCTGGTTCCTGCAGCACCTATTAAATGTTTGGGTGTTATTAAAGATTTAAAGTTAAATTAATTTGAATCCCTCATAATGTGGCATCCTTACCTTACATAAGGAGATCGTAAAAACTTTTATGGACAAACCAAATTGGCAAATTTATGCTTTTCTCTCTGATAGGTTACTATAATGTCCCCGAAGGAGTAATCTATGACATTTCTCATATTCAATAAAGGAGACACTTGGGCAGTGTTCCTAACTAGATACAAAATAACAGCCAATATTTGAGTCACAGGATTTATTTTGAAACAATATACTGATGGTAAAAATGTCTACTGCATTGACTACATGGACATGGACAAAATAACAGCCCTTCAAAAGTAAAGCTAAAATATCCTCATTACACCCTGGTGTATGGCTCCAGTATGGGTAATAAATCTAACCGACCATTATGTCAGGTACTGTGGCCTTATCTGCCAATCGCTGCTTCCCAGACTCCAAATGATGCTGGCAGCGCAAGATAGCAGGATATTTTAGGTACATTTTTGTATAGCGGGGGGGACTGGAGCTGTGGCATCCATCTTTTTTACCGTCAATTGTCTGTGGCCATGTCGGCAGCTCACTGAGGCTAAATGCTAACACCAGTGTGTTAATATGCTCACAGTGACTATGTTAACATGCTAGTGTTTGGTGTCAAATCTTTAGTTTATAATAGTTCCAATCTTCAGCATCTGAGTTTAGCATGTCAGTGCACTAATAAAAGCTAATTATTGTGTTAAAATGCTAATAGCGCTAATCAAAAAGTTCAGATGAGGCTGATGGAAATGTCATTAGTTTGGTAGGTTTGGTCAGAAGTGAAAATGGCTCTAGCATCAAAGTTAATCAACCAACCAAGTTTAATGGGATCTTAAGACAGTTGTTTGGTCATTTACCTTAAAACAAAAAACGACTCCATGCTGGTTGCACTCAAGGAAAAGTCGGACAGTCACCAAAGTCATGAGAAATGTCGTCTTGAAATTAGGTATGTCTGTGCACAACTTTGATTAAATCCATTAATTAGCTGCTGAGATTTTTGTAAAAAAATTGTGAAAAACTGGTATGGCTGATAAACACACACAAAAAATGACACATTATTGTAGATATTTAAATATTTATACACTTGATTATTGACAATATTTTGATCTGACACAAATGGTCTCATAGAAAGTTGAACAGTTTATTGACTTCGCTCACGGACAATCTTTGGGGAGAAAAATCTGACATAAGCAGATAAAATAAATACTCTTGGAAAGACAGAGTAAGAGAGGAGAAGTAGGGATCGTACAGAACTTTTTTATTGCCTTAAATGCTATATAATATTTGAAATGATGACATTCTCTATCATCCTACCTCCTCGTTTTGAATGTAGTTTGAACAAACTGAGGTAATCACATCACTGCTGAGCTCTTTTTATATCTATTTGCTTTTGCTATCTTGAGTAATACATTGTCAATTTCTGTCTATTCAGTGAAGTTTCCATCATGTATATGAGAATTGTCTCCGTCAGTGCTCAACCATAAATCTCTCATTGTGTCTGTTTCACAGTATCACTAACAGTTTTGCCACAAAAAAAGAGTTTACTGACATTGAAGTAGTAATTCTCAGGTATTGTGGTCATGAGAATTCATCTGCCTGCCGCCATTTCAGGCCATCATCCTGTGAAATGGCTTCATGGAATTGTTAGAATAAAAATAACTGTTATTAGGCATTATCTTTTTCTCGACCATTGTATTTTTCCCCACATTTCACATCAGCATCTCAAAGTTTATGACTGCGATAGTCAGAACAAACAGGGGATGAGGAATGAGTGAGACTCCCATTGAAAGGGGGAGGACTTTTGTGGAGAGAGGATAGACTCATGCTGGGCCTTTAATTTAGTGTCTTTCATCTTCAGCCTGAATGACGTGTTGTGTTTTTGTGTGTCTTAAAGGAGTGTGTGAGAACTTCTTGGTAGTTCACAGCGTGAGCCTGTGTTGCTGTCGCTAAAATATTTTCATGTTCTTGAGAGTGTTTGTGCTGCTACATGCATGCATCTGCAAACTCATATGAGCACATGAATCCCCGTCTGCATATGAGCTTTCAATTTTCTGGGTAATCAGCTTATGTCTGCGGAGGGTAGCGGAGCCGTGGAGGTGAATGTTATTTGTGTGTGTGTGTGTGTGTCTGTGTGTGTGTGTGTGTTAGAGAGAGAGAGAGTACTTTTTAGCATCACTTTTGATGTCAGCTCATGTCTCTGTGGAGCAGCACAGCCACAGGAGGTAAGAGCCTGCTGAGAGGCTGAAGGCGGGGGACAGCAAAAGAGTCT
Organism: Acanthurus tractus; assembly: GCA_029783725.1. Lineage (NCBI taxonomy): Eukaryota > Metazoa > Chordata > Actinopteri > Acanthuriformes > Acanthuridae > Acanthurus > Acanthurus tractus. The sequence goes on from JAQNCA010000013.1 coordinate 8,815,963, forward strand.
TAGAGTTTTCTTCCCTCTACCCTCCCCCCTTCTCCCCTCACTGCCTCTCTCCATCTGAGTCATCACTCTGCTGCGCAGGGAAAGTTCTATAAGAAGTACATGGATATTAAAAGTCAAGCAGGTGAAATGTAGGAGATTGTGTGTGTGCAAAAGTTTATGTCTTTTTGAATCAGCTTAAGCTCACACACGTGTAGCATGCACACAGCCGCATGCACATTCACTTACCCATAAGCCCAGTTCCCTCTTACTCATTTGTCAAATTAAGGTGGAAATTGTGTCATGGCATTAAATAGATAGAGAAAATGAAGTTCACCTTAATCACCTTTCTGTCCATCCAGCTAATTGTAAAGTTTGTACAATCACTTTTTCCTAATCTTTGAAAGAGGAAGCGTGATGGATGGTGAACTTGTTTCTCACTCATTCTCATCTCCCATATTCTGTTTAGTTTCAAGTAAAATAATGACCTGAAACATGACTTTGAGTAACATTGGGTTTGGAACTGAAATTTAGAAAGCCTTTGTTTTCTTCTCTAACACCTCTAATAATGTCTGAACCATGGAAAAAGAGGCAGATTCCTCAGTGGAACATGCTCTTTGTAAATCGGTACCGACTTGAAGAAAATGTCAGCTATGAAAATGTGATCCAGCAGAGTTCATGGTAAATAAAAAAGTGCTAATCATATTTCTTAATATTATGGAATGGATTGATGTTTAGATTCAGTAACTACAGGTTTGTATTTGTACTAATATCTGTTCTGAATGCTTTGCAAATATACGTACAGTTCTGCAGTAATGGTCACTTTGCATACATGTGTTTGAGATGGTTTGAAGGGCAGCAAGGATCGAACAGAGAGGAATTTGTAACTAGGCGGTCTTTGTCTGCATTTAAGGTTTTTTGTTATTGCACTTTGCCAGTGACAGGTAGTGATTATCAGACCTATAGTTATACTTCCATGGTATGCAGTTCTAGAAGTACATTTATATGAAGAAATCTATACTTGTTCATCGTATGTAAGACATAGCCGCCCTCATAGGACATATTTCTACACACTTATGAAAGTAACACAAGCATATACACACAAAACTTATACAAAAAGTATATTGAGCTCTTTTTTCTTTGCAGAATCTGTATTGTATTGTGCACTTTGACTCTATCTATGCACTTTTAAACTTTCCTGAGCTGAAAATCAACCTGCATCACTGTTATATGAAGTCTGTGTATCACTGACTTAAAGTTATTGGCCCATCACTCATATAGCATGTCTATTTTTGATGGATCATCCCATCACAAACCAGTAGTGTTTTAGTTGTGTTTTGCTTCATTTATTTTACTGTAACCAAGACCTTCCCTTGACCACAGCCAAGTGTTTTTTTAAAGTTGCACAACTCTACCTTTTACTTAGCAGACAGAGCTGAATTTCATTTAGGAGGTATCGTACATTCCCTTTCCACTTTTTATATTTCCAGTTCTATCCTCTCTTCTTCTGAAGTTTTACATTAATAGTTTAAAAGATTCACTACATTCTCTCATAGCATTGAACTCTCTGTGTACAGCCATTGTAATTCCAGTAATAGGAGCACTAAGAAGATCTAATCACATCCAAGTGTTACTATGCACTTACAGCCATAAGCTAGCAAAAAGCAGCAGCGAGTGCTTTAGGGATTTGCCTTTTGAGCAACATATGGACTCCCTTGTCATCTGGAGCTCGTTGGGTTCCATGCAGCCGCACACGAAGACAGCACCCAATGCATTAAACCCAAAAACATGTTCTCTGCCAGGTTTTTGTGAAAAGCTGGTTGTGTTTTAAATTACAGTTGACAGAGTTCATTATTACACTCTGACCAAAAGAGAAAAGGCAGCAAAGGACAAAACTTCTTATACAAAAACAAATTTTGGTGAACGTTGAAAAACATTATCTTAAAAATGTAGTTTTCAAGAGAAAACTGAACACTGATGGTCATTCATATATTGTTCAGCCATTTTTTTAAGGTAGGCATGGTGGTCAAATTAGACTCATCTTTGAGTAAATATACAGAGGAAAGGATATTTAAAGTGTTACAGTCTTTAAAGTTTGAATTTTGTCTTCCTCCACTTAAGCTCATTTGTTATCATCACTCCTTTTCTCAAACTCACACCCCTGTACAGCCACACAAGTCTGTAAGACAAGCCATTTTAAAAAAAGCTTTTGTAATGAGGAACATTTCTTGTGGATAAGGGAGGGGAGACATCAGATACTCTGTCAGAGATGGAAATGTGTCTGTGTGATCACTGATCCTTCAGAGTGTAGTAGCCTGCAGAAACGCTGAAACTTAAGGACCCGTCACTCTCACTGAGAACAAACTCTGTGATTCTGACTAAAGTTAGAACTGTGGTAGATGAAGCCATGGGGAGTTGTCAGAAATATTCCTGCAGTCTGCGTCTGTAATGCCATTTTTTACTATGTCAAATGCTCACTCTACCTCATATTACAGTAATTCGTTCTCCTTTTCCTCCCTCGTTATTTTCTTACCTACATAATCCTGTTCATTTTTTGAATGCTATCCAAAGTTAGGTTTCACATCCATACAGTCGTTTGGAAGCAAAAATAAACTCACAATGACAACACATTTCGTTTCTCCTCTCATATTGCACATAAGTAAACACACAGCTTCACCTTGCTCACTTAAATTGCAAATTAGTTGATAGTTGAGTTGTTGGTGGTGGGGAGGAAGCATTAACTTTTAAACCGCTGTGATAAGCTGTCAGGGTGAGCACAAGTTCACAGAGTCAGTCTCAGAGATCACTGGATAAGCAATCTGTCTGTCCTCTCATTTCACCGAGCTGAGAGCTCAGGCTCACTTTAAGTCGGCTCATGACTTTTTATATGTCACCTTTGGCCATATCGAGTCAAACCATGTCATGGTTTGCCTTTTCATCACAAGTTTAAATGAAACGAGTTGTACTGAGACGTACCATCTCCAAAATGGGAACAAAACATGCTGGAAACATCTCCAAGCCAGCGATGTCTTGCAACCGCGACCAACTCACGGCAAATCCCCTCCCCCCCAAATGTGTTATGAGAGACTCAACTTATGCCTGAGACCAGAGAGTAAAGATATTTTTTAAAAGTTTCAGTCCGTTCAGCTGTCACCACATTTTTAGCTTCTAACTGAATCTCTGGGGATTGAAGTTTTTTTTTCCTCTCATGCATCAATGTTTCTACTTCAGATATCTGCTTTATTTCACTGTTTTATAATGTTCACTGTCAGCTGTTGTGTCAAGTTTAGGAGTCGTGATAAGTTGCCGCTGATGAAAAGCCAACATTTCATCATTGAACTACATCATAATAACAGCTTTTAAATAGCAAAATATCAGGGGACATCTGTTTTGAAGAATTTATAGGGCATGGAATATGTTTATCACAAAATTAGCAGCTTGTTTGCAGCTATTCTTCAATATAAACAAGTCCAGTAATACTGCAAAGAGGTTGATTGTAAGCAGAGACGGCCACACTAAGATGCTAGATGAAGAGCTGCAGACAGCAAGCTCTTTTAAATGATATCCTGTGTGATTGAAAAAAGAGAATAACGACTGACCCAGGACAAATGTGTCAGCAGTTCAAGACACACTTTCCAGCAGATTTCCTCGTTTTAATGGTAATGCAAATCTCTGCCAATCTGGACTGATGCGCTGAATTCAACAGAGTCAAGCCAAGTCATTGAGTAATTTAGTAATTTTGTATTACACATCCTCCTATCTTACACTGAGAACACTGAGTGGGAGCAAAACCTAGAATGTTCACCAAAATTTGAAAATCACAGCATTGAAAAAATACCATCCATTGCTTCACCAACCTTTTGAAATATTGAACACTGAGGCAAACTTTTGTCAGAATCCAGTGGATGTGCTGAGTATAGCTGAGAATATCAGCTCTCCTATGACTTACAGTTACTTCTAAATGATTCAGTGAAGTTTCATTGATTGAAATTGTGAAGTTACAATATGTTTTAATAAGCAAAGCCTGCTTCAATGATTCATTACCAGCTTTCATGCATGGACAAAAGAGAACTGTTATTTGCATGCACAGTTCTTTGTCCATCCACTCTTGGACCCGTACAAACGGGGAAACATAAACCATGTTTAAGTAACCACATGATAAAAAGAGAAAGAACAGTGGAGAAGAGGCTTTAGTCAGAGGAATGACTCACCACTCTTTGGAAAAAAGTCCTTAATCATGGGGAATTCAAGTGTGAATTGAAACTACCGTCAAACAAATGATTTGTTTGACAGAAACTTGGCTTTCAAGATGCCAGATTCATCAAAATCAGAAATGGGGATGTCAAAGGACTTTTTATGAGCATGACTGTTTGAACTGACAGAACTGCAGTCTCCCCGAACCTTTTTGTGTCTTAAGTGCTTACCATGATTGGCACAGTCTGAGTTTGACAGTCCCATAACCGGTGCAGCTTGTCTGAACTGATCAAACATAATGACATTTATGTGGTGTTATTGTTGTGGAGTGTACATTTGTATACACACTCAGAGCATTTCAACCATTATACTGTCAGTCTGATTTTGAAATTATTCTTGGAATTGATTCCATGATTTGATAACGCCCATGGCTACTGGTGTAAACATCAGATTTGATTTGATACTACTACAAACCCTAAATGAGCAGCTAGTTTCTCAGACATACAATAGAAGAAAATCTGGTGTGTCTGCTTACACTGAAATAGTCCAAATAAGGAAAGCACTCAGTATATATTTTTTTCTCTTTATACCAAAAGCAACAGCAATCACAATATGAATATTTTTCCATACAACAGCAGGGCGCAGTGAAAGTAGCTGGCTGCATCGCTCACTGCATATTAAAAACATGCAGTTTCCAAGATATGGACAAAGTTGGACTGTTCTGTCAACAGTTTAGAGTGAAAATCATATATTTCCAAGCTTC
>JAQNCA010000013.1:8828743-8849807 GCA_029783725.1 Acanthurus tractus
TGTGTGTGTGTGTGTGTGTGTGTGTGTGTGTGTGTGTGTGTGTGTGTGTATGTTGAGAGGGGGGTACCAGCTGCATAGATGTGAGTTTGGTTAATGTTTGTAGGCCAGTAAAGGAGGGAGGGGTCAGAGGTGTAACCCTGTTCATATTCATGTGAATTATTTCTTTTTGTGCCAAATCAGCAGTAAACAGACAGAAAACTCACAGGCTTTAACGACCGCTAAGCTGCAGGTATACACTTGTTCTGAGAGCTAATTTTAAAGATTACAGAAAGTCATAAAGAATTCAGTGAAATCACTGTTCTCCTTATTGTGTTTGTATAGAAAAGTGGCCCCTGATGTGGGAGGGGTAGATGTATGGATCAGTTGTGTAAGTTATTATACCTTTCTGGGACATTTTTCTTCTTCCTCTGTAATAAAACCCCTCTAGGGTAAAAAATTTACATCCAGTGCATCAAACTTTTTCATTTGTAAAGCAAGCACAGACTGCTATTTTTAAGCCTAAGACAAACTCCTTCTAAATGTTTTTAATCAGCTCCCAAAAGATAGTCACATACCTGGTAAACTTCCGCCTGAATAAAACACCTCTAAATTTCTTTAAATCACACTCCGCCAGCCTCGCCGTGCTGCTGTCTTACATCACCCTCCTTCAGCATCCTCAGCCTGTCTCCGAGGCATTGTTTAGCTGATATCAGTATCACCGCTTCTACACATCGCTCTGCTTGTAAAACAGCAGGCGTTAAGTCCCGGCCCGAGTCATAAAATGTTGTTTTAGCAACTTTTTTTTTTTTTTTTTTCCTATGCACGTTAATCCCCTTGAGAAGATGTAAACTTGTTAGGTCAGCCCAGAAGGTAAAAAGTGAATGCTGGTGCTTCAGCAGATTGTGGTGCCATGTAATCGTCTTTTAGAAAAATGGGCCTTATCAGACAAATACATAGCTGAGTAATTGCCTTTGCTAATTTGCTCCCCTCCTTTCCCAGTGCATTGTTCTCTGCGGGACCCTTAATCTGGGTCCGCTAAGGCCAGCTCCTAATGTGCATGATGATGGTTGAGTATTGGAATATTAAGCACCACATTTAGTGGGCCGGTTCACCCCTGCTGAGTGATTGATGGTTCTGCCGTCCATTAGGAGTCGTGAGATGTTGGATCTCAGCGAGATCAAATAAGTGGAGGTCTGGAAGTGCTGTTGTTGCTTTGACAGGCAGCAGATTGCTTCTATTAATTATCACTCTGCCAGCAATCTGCTCCTGCAAACTGATTACCCTGAAGAAAAAAAAAATAGCATCATTAAGCAGGTGAATTTTTCATGACATTCAATTTTTTTTCTGTGTGTGTGGCTACTGTTGTTGCATCCTTGTGTGTACTGTTTATAGCCCTCTGAGGATGTTTTCCTCAGTGGAGAGAAGAGACACATCCAAAAACAATAGTATAAGGCAGATTGGACGAGTTACTTGCTACTATACTGTCAAGCAAATGATGCATTTTTTAAAATTTCAGATCATACACACAAATGCATTACACAGGGTGATCAGGGGCCTCAGTCAGTTTGGTACAGGCCTGATTTTTATACATGTAGACATTCAGTCAGTTTAGGCAAATAGTGATCACAAGTGTATATTTCTTTTTTATTATTTCTTGACATTTTTGCCTTTTATAGGAGAAAGTACTCAAATAGACAACATGGGTAAAAAAGTAGAGACAGTAAGCTGTGGTTGCAAACTTTCGAGGGCGTTCTTGGCTATGACCTAAGAAACTTTTTTAGTAGGTTTTGTGTTTGTATAGTTCACAAGTTCACAGCCTTCTTTTGCATGACTTCACTATTTGTTGTGAAACATTTTAATTGTCTGTGTAAAATTTGCAGGAAACACTTGGGATTATGAGCCAGTGAACATGTTAGAAAAAGAGAAACTATTGTCCATGTTTTTCTGTCAACCTTCTCTTTTTTGTTTTTATGGGGCAAAATATACAGTAACAGCCTCTAAAAGGTCAAGCAACATGGCAGAGTACACAGTTGAAAGAAGGGAATATTTATACTATGTCTTGTTATCAAATGTTGTTTATAAGAAATTACTGAAAGTGTCATTTAAAGTTTTGTTTTAAGCCCCATCTTTTTATCAGGTTACAGCTTGTCCCTGCTCAGGGTTTTTCGCCACCTCATATCCAAACTGGTACAAGCTGCAAACCCGCAGACAATGGCAATTTATTTGAGCACAATACCATATAGAAAACAATGCTGCCAAACAATACAGACACAGAGAATAGCAACAGGATCAGAATCCAGAGACAATAAAAACAAACCGTACAGTTAGAAAAGGTCAAGAAAAACAGCACTGCAACAAAAAAATATTACCCACTAAACTAAAGCACCCAAGTTTACTGACTTCTGGTTTCTCTTTCTTCTGAAATAAAGTACATTTAGTACTGCTATCATCTGTGAAGAGTAAAACTATATCATTGTTAAAATTTGTAGCTCGGTTAAGAAGATCCCTTGGTCAAGAAACTGTATTTCTTTTGGTATTTTTTTACATATCTATTGCAATTACTGATCCACACAATCATATCGACATGTTACGTATTTTTTAATTAAATAGTTCAACTTTTACTATTTTGGGAAAACTGTGTCAACTAGGGAAAGGTAAAGGTTATATACTATAAATTTATTGTCTGTCTGTGTCTTTTGTCTGTGTTTGTAAGTGGGAGGCAGCACAGCCATTATGTTGCTTGTGGTCAAATTTGAGCAGCTGTTGCAATGGACGGACTCACACTGTCAGCAGTTCAGATAGAGAGAGATGCCAGATAGTGGATGAAGATGTAAACAAACAGTTCTGTTAGGGCTCACCGAGCATGCAGGGTGTATGAGAAGGAGACTGTACTCTTGTGGCCTGTAGCACAGAAAAAACTGTGCTTAAGCTGAATCTTTACACTATTATTCTTACTTGAAAGTTTTTTTTTTTGAAAGATAAGATAAGTTGCTGTTACTGTTGCCCATCTACATTTCCACTGCACTGATATGATCTAGTAAAGAGACCAGAAGCTACTTGAAATCATTTATATATCCAATCAAGATGTTTGCTTTAATGAACCCAAAATAACACTGACACAATAAAAAGAAAAAAAAAATGCAAAACCAATAATTTGACAATTAAGGTAAACACAAGCAAAGGAGCACTGATTATAGACTGCTGCATTACAAGAACTAACATCACACAAGTACAAGAGGTAATTGAACCAGCATTGTTCTTGTTTAAGTTTAGCCAAGTACCAGAGGCTTGAGAGGTTACATCACACCCTATCAAACTAAAAGGTGCACTTGAGGAGATCATGTTCATCATAATAAATAATACTTACCTGAGGCACCAGAGGATCTATTAACCAAGTTGATTTCATACAGACTGAGATCCGACTCAACTGATAAACCTTCTGTAGTAGCGTCTGTGGTCAAATCAGCCTCTCAACTAAATACAGAATCTTTTTTTGAGAACCTGGAAGGAGCCGTTTGTGAAAGAAACAAAAAGATAGAACATCTAGAAATGCTGAATATTCACCTTGTTATATTGTCAAATTATTTTTTACAGAGCTAAAGAAAAAAATAGGCAGCAACTGAATTAATAAAATGTTTATGTCACAGTGTTTTTGCAGGCCAATTATTAAGTTTTATTTTGTCAATTTATCATATACTTCTTTACTGGCAGGCCAGTACATTTTTTCTTCGCTCTGTGAATAGACAAGATATCTTAACCACAGCTGACACAGCCTCGTCAGGCTACTAATAAGTATAAAAGTGTTGCCATGGTGTTGAAAGAAGTTTGATCATAGAACAAAACTATTTGAAAAAATGTGCAACAATATGCCATATAACACATCACAGAATAATGTGCTGAGGAGTTAAACAGTAAAAAACACCAGAACTACATCTATGCTTTAAATAATTGTGAGAAATACTTCAGAGAAAACGTTATTGCTCCCTTTGCTAAGGACAATAGAGGAAGACAACCAGCAGTAGAGTTTAGTGCTGGTGTTGATATTGTTTGCCAGTTTGTTGGAAAGCAGATGAGAAACACTGATAGGGAGCACTGGATAACGAGTCAAGGGAAAGAAGCTGTACTTGGGCCTTGCTGCTTTGACTCCAGCTGTCCAGAGATGCTTCCTGGAAGTGAGAGTTTGGATGGTGTGCATGGAGGAGGTTGGTAATGATGTCCTCAGGCCTGAAGAAGCAGATATTTTGGAGAACGGGGAGATTGTTTGCACTGATCTCTGGCTACTTAATTATTTGTTTGGACTGGTCTTATCCTGTGTGGCACAAACCAGAGCAATGTTTTTTCATGGTGGTGGACTTGGCTCCGGGCCCCCGGGTGAGACCTCTTGTTGATTGAGTAATAGAAGGGCCAAAGCAAGATTGTTTTGTTCTATTTTCTGATGGTTGTAAATTCAGTGATCTCAGTGCTGAGAGACGGAGAAATAGTTTAATTTTCAACAAAAGTGTTCATTAAGACTGACACATCCCTAAATTAAAATTTGTTGTACCACACAAATTAGTTCTCATGTGGAGATAAGTGGTTTGTGGGTGTTACAAAATATTTAAATCCTGTTTCACTTTTGTGTTTCTTACAAAACCAACTGACAAACCTCTTGATACCTAACCCATTTAGAGTGAAGAGGAAAGGGAGTATTTTAAAATGACCTGACACTTGAATTAAATTCTGAAAAGAGATGAAATTCTCTTTAATAATCTGGTGATTGGGTAGTATAGTCAGTTCAATTTCATAAAAACAAGACAAGGTTCCTTTAATCATAGAACTCTATGCCTGTGGCATTTGACTTACCAGATAACATCAAATAACTTAGCATAATTTCTATTTTCCTCTCTCCTGAATGAGCACTGCTATGAAATTTATTGAATAATAATAATAATTATTACAATGAATATTTCAAATTGGCAGTAAAGTTTTTTTCTCTAACTAAAACTATATTTTTTGCAAGTTATTAAATTAATAGTGCCAGTAAATTGCTTTTGATTAGACAGTGCTTCAGATGTGTCCTGGCTAATTTACACATCACCTTAGTCTATACTAGTTAGGACATTTATGAAGTGTTAATGGTTTTGAATTATGAAATAATAAGCTATAATAATAAGGCTATTAAAAATCTCTCATACAGAGCTTGTTACTGCAAATAAAAGGCCCTCAAACTGTATACATGTAAGTTTCCAGACTCTCAAATGTTCTAGTCCAGACTCATGTTGACACCAAACATCAACATGCTCCTCTCTTTGCTCTCTCAATTTCAAGGCATCCATGCGCCTCTGGAAGGTCTTCTAAGATCAAAAGACAGTCTGTCCTGTGATACTGATGCTAGTTTTTGAGCACTGGAGGAACAGGAGACAGAGATTAGACAGAGTTTAGAGACCTACTGAATGAATCTTTTAATTCCAGTCTTGGAATGAAACCGTTTGGGGTCATTTGGGTTTAAAGATACATAATGGTTCACCGGTGAATCTAAAAGAACAATATCCAATTTTCCATATTTAGCAGTCTGTAGATGTACACAAATGTCTTCTTTGTCTCTCTGTCCCTCTCTGCCTTCCTAAATAAATCTGGTTCATCCACCCAATTCTCTCTGCTCCTACTTTGTCCACAGGCATTACATTTATTCTGTCAGCCTCACATGGACCGTAAATATGATGACATGGTACGTGCTCTGTTCTGAGCCGCTGTTCTTTCTCTATCCCTCCTTTTGTCCACCTTTCCTCTCTGCACCATGTGCTCCTGTAGATTAGAGTTGTTGTTTGCCTTTCGAATACCCCAGTTGGGTACTGTAAGCACGAGTGCTTCTCCCAAGCCAAGGCCAACCTTCGGTAAACTGAATGCAGACTTGAGCCCGGCCACCAAGGAGCTCTAAGCTAGCTTAGCTTGACACGCTAGCTCTCTACATTTTTGCAAATCTAAATCTCCGAGCCCCAGGTTTTGTCTTGCTTTGCAGAGTCCGACAATGAGCCTGGGAGGCATTTTTCTTTTCTTTTCTTTTCTTTTTTTTTTTTTTCAGCTGATCAACAGTAAGGTGCTTTAATACCCTGCAGCCTCCTTAGGTGTCTCCCTGCACTCAGCCCAAGGACTTAGGCGGCATTACCATAGTTATCTCAATGCACCACATGCTTGTATGTCATGCCTCTTAATTTGTGCCATGAGCAGATGAGTTGAAGAAGGATAAAATACCTGCACAGAAATTTGAGTGTGTCCATTTAGGAGACAGACTTATAGCTGAAAGGTCATGCTGGTGACTGCTGCTAAAGGGTCTTTTCGGTGTCATTTATGAAAAATATTCTGTGAACTGTTAATTTACAGCAACACAGTACAGTGAACAGTGCTTTTAACATGTTTGAATCATCATTTAACCATCGGTCACGAGAAAAAATGAGTTAAACTGTAACCTGTTCACACATTATCCAAGTCTGCAGCTACTATCTTATCTATCTAATTTAGTGGCAATACCTCAATTGTTGTAACTGGTAAGTTTCACCTTAAAATCAGGGTTAAAATAAAGTTGTGTAGAAAAAAGTAAGAAATGTCGTGTGAGTATTTATGGTCCATTTTTAGCCAGTAAGTCTTCTGTGTTTAAGATTTGAACTCCTGTAATACATACTGGGAAGTTGCCAAAGTTTCATGCAGTTTCATTTGCTCTTTTTGTAATTGTTCTGTTTCTGGTGGTCCAAGAGAGGACTCGAATGCAGGGCAGCTGGCAGGTATACAGCTGATTCCAGGTAATAAAAATTGAAGGTGCAAGTTGAGAGAAAAAAAATACAGAAACAAAAGCAAATCTTCAAAACAATCATGGCAGAAAGACCCAAGTAGTACAAGCTGGAATACCGGTGTGAGAAAGTGTTGCAAATGTAAACAGTCTGACAGCTGACAGGGAAAACAGACTAAATACACGGGAGGCTAATCAACTAATGAAACACAGGTGGCAAAGCGCACAATGACAGGAATTAAAACAACACAAGACACACGAAGAGAAACAAGGTGACTAAAACCTGACAGCCATATCAAAAGTTTATCCTTACATCTGTCCCTTCCATTTCATTTTCCATATTTTCTCCTGACATTTTGCCGCTGTGATGTAAACACTCGGTGTCATTCCCTCCTTCTCTCTCTCTTTCTCAGACTCTCATGGGATGGATCTGTTTGCGGTTGCAGTCCATGAGTTCGGTCACGCCATCGGCCTGGTCCACACCTCCGCCATAGAGTCCATCATGAGGCCGTACTACCAGGGTCCTGTGGGAGACCCTCTGAAATATGACCTACCATATGAAGACAAGGTTCGCGTCTGGCAGCTCTATGGTAAGAGCTGGCATGTAGTGAACTCTCTACATGTGTATATGTTAAAAAAAGGAAGTGGATACATCAAATCAGTTGATCATCATTTCTGTTGATCAGTCTGCCTCAAGTGTTAGAAAAAGCTCACACACGTGACCACTGGTATTTCAGTAATTGATTAGTAATGGGACAGATGCTGTTGGAAGTAACACAGGATGGTTAGAAAGACCGCAGGTAGTAACAGCAGGTCTGACATTTAATGGATGTCCCTTTTGATTGATTTATTTTTTAACAGTCAGTTATTCCAGGTTTCTCCAGTATTCTTGGAAATATATTTCTGTAGAGTGAAGACAGTGAGGTCTCCTCACACAGGAAGCAGCAATTGATGAATTCTATTGAGTAAAGTAATTGATTTCACAAGAACTCGGATGGAGTTAATTGGACCTCATACCGGCATTTGACCTTCTCACTCCATGTGATGACACTGCATTTGACATATTGAGAAAAAGAAGGATGGACATTAAGAGGAGTGAAATATGCGAGAAGGTGAATGAATAATTAACCACGTCATGCTACCGTACGATATAGGAAAAAAGGAACATTACAAAAGGTTTAGAGTTAATCAGACAGCTGAGAATCAAAATGATGTTAAATAATTTTGACCTTTCAGGTGTCAGAGACTCAGTGTCCCACACGAACCGACCAGGCAACCCCTCCCAGACAGCTGAGCCTCCTGTCCTGCTGGATCTACCTGAAAACAGATCCACTGTGCTGTAAGTAGATCGAAAGACACTTAAAATCCTTCATGTGCAACGAAAAGCAATCTACACTGCATAAAAAATATACTCCAGCCTCTTAACAAAGTCTCAACGTCTATGCTCTTGCTATTAAACTGATACAGATGCTATGTGGAGGACCTTTATTGTAGTCAGTCTCAATTGGCTGAACAGGCAGTTGAGCTGAGAAAGATGGCGGATGCGAGTGGTTGGGCATAATGTTACAGGACAATTAAAAACAGGAAAATCCACTGCTTCTGCTTGGGAGTATTTTGATTTAGTCTCAGTTATGCAGGTGACATGGAAAAAGCTCTATGCACTATCTAACTCAAGAAAGTTTAGGCTTTAGAGGGATAAACTTTAAAAACTCCACCTTGCCAACAAGGGTCAATGGGTCCTCCAGCAGAAACAGTTTCCTATTTATTTATTATTAAAGCCCTATAAATAACTGAACCCAGCAAGATTTTTTTATTGTTTGAAGACACGTAGCATTGTTTGCTACTTTTTTATTCTCAAATTTACGACACAGTCATATCCTGTGCACTACTTAGAAATGTATGGAAGGTATGTAAAAACTAATGAGAGCTGATGTTTTCCAGCTTTTACTCGTTCTGTTAATCCTACTGCGTGTGCAGCAATGGTCAGAGGAGATCAGTAAAAAGGGCTTAATGCTCACTAAACAATTGACTCAACACATATCATTAGGACAAGTGCTGCTCCTCTGGTTTCTGTTGGCAGAGGTAGACGTGCACTTAAGTCCCATAAACATTTTAATGTAAGCCATGTTTTTCCTCTTTCAATTCCTTAACTTGGCATGTTTTACACAGCCATAAAATGTGGCTATATTGGAGTTCGAGCCATAATACAGGTTCAGCTACATCCATAAGAACAATATACTCTTAATAGGCTTCACACAGGTGGTATTTATTGCAGGGTAACTGTAATGGAGGCCATTATGTTTTGTATTCTCTATGTTTCTGATGGTTCCATGTACAAAAGCATAATTACGTCAATTGTGACTGTGTTATTTAAATGTTCTTTTCTTCTCACATCTGCTGAGAAACAAAGTAATGAATCCATGCAGGAATACTCAACCTTTATTGTAAAAACAGGTTTTTTGGGTGTTTAAAAGAAGTCATGAGGTGCCAACAAAGCAAATTAGCTAAGAGGCCGGTAGTAAGCTTGGGAGCCCGCCTGTCTAATTAAGTAATTCCCTAAAGCAAGTTGGGCGGCTATCGGCTTGTAGTTTTTCAGATTATCAAGGATAATTAGGCCTAATTTTGTCCATTTATGTATTTTGAGTGTACGCACACTTGCATTCACACACGGACTCAAACCACCAAGCACTAACCCTAAAGTAGCCCCCAAGAGGTGCAACAGAAGAGTTCACAGAAATGCCTTCATTCTGAAGGTCTGCAAGTCCGTTGAGCTTCAGAAAACACACACATGCCCATGCACACACACACACACACACACATGCACACAAACACATACACACTCACACACACACACACACACACACACACACACACACACACACACACACACATATAAAAGTGAAAAAGTCAAACAAAAGAAGGCAGCACTGAAAAGGATGCGTAAGCTAAATGGGCAGCAGTGGGATAATTAACCGCATTTTGCTTCCTGGTTTCACACTTCCAGTGCCCTCATTAATCATTTCTAACTGAATCCATCAGGTCACAGTGCATGGAAAACCTGGATTAGGCCTGACAAGGGCACCTGTACCGACCACTAGGCTGTGGTGAAGTGTTAATAGAGCTCTGAATAGAGACCTTTGTTGCTAATATAAGGCCTGGCGGGCTCCCACACTGAGCCCTGTGGTGCTGATGGCTTCATCATTGGCAGGCCGACCACGTCAGTGCTTTAAATCACTTAAAAACTCTGGAGATCAAGGCCCTGTGGGACCTCACCCTGTCAGCCCGATAGCATCTCCTCTTTTACTTGGCCTGAATTTAGCGACTCACACACAGACATCCGCTCACAGTGACTGATAAGAAAAGCATAAAAAGAGTTTAGATACAAAAAAAAAGATCTAGAAAAGGATCAACACTTAACTAATTTAATAAGAGCAAGTTCTTGGCAACAACTAAACTTTATCAATTAAATAAATATGTTGTGAATTATTTTAGATGTTAGGTGACTCATCTGAGTACAGAGATATCATCAAAGATTTAAACCGTTAATGTCCAGTTTCACTAAAAGGATCTTTTCTTTCTCTTTTTACATTCTTCTCTCCTCCTTCTTTCCTCACATCTCTCTCAGGCTGGCTCGAGATGCCCCCGACAGATGCACCAGTCACTTTGATGCAGTGGCCCAGATACGAGGGGAGGCCTTCTTTTTCAAAGGTATGGACTCACAAAGGGAGACGGGGGGGTGCGGGGGGGAAGAGACAGGCAGACGCAAAGCTACAGAGCTGCGTGGGAAAAATTAAAAGAAATTAGCTAAATGAGCAGAAGTCAGAGGGGGCAGAGCAAATTAAATGAGGGAAGAGGAAAGAAAGGAACTGAGGATGAGAGAGCGGGCTGGATGCTAGACGCCCAACTGAGCTCGTTGAGCCCTGCTGAGAGACTCCAGTCCAAAAATTACATCAGGCTTTCATGCTTGCCCTCTGGAGAAATGACCCGGAGGCTCCCACTGACAACAGAAACAAGAAACTCACATACCCACAGCAGCAGCGTTAGCAAAATACCCCAAACTTTCTCTGACATTTCATAACCTTTTTTTTTTTTCAACTTTTAAATCTTTTATAGAACTTACAAGAGATGACATGAAACATTTATGGATCATTGTTAAAATCCCTTTGCCCTGTGCATGGTTTTTTTTTTCTTTCAGATACTGGAATTAATAGCAGTTCTGGATGGTCCTGTAACATACAGGATGGTGTCTGTCTGCCACAAACGTTTAACCTTGAAAAAACAAGGACTAATGCTTGAGACACTCCACTGAGCCTGTAGTATTTCTTTCACTGTCTGAAGCACAGAGTTATGTTTTTGGAAAGAGGGTGAACCTTCATGTTCAGTCAGCCATGGAGCACTTGGGCATACTCTGCTAAGTGTAAAGATAACAATAGACAAACTGCAGAGGAAAAGAAATAGCTTGTGCCTTTTGATTAAGATGTACAATAAATGAGTTCATATCTGCACTTGTGCCTGATTGAATTCTTTAAGGAAATACAGAAATTAAATAGTTTAAAAAGCTCAGTTAGTCAACCTTGAAAATAGGCTTTTACATTCACAGTGCAAGTGGCTGTGTGTAAAATCTCTACACAAACATGCCAACAGCAACATGAACCTTGTTAATCTTCGTTACATTCATCTAAATTTGCTCTGTCTCAAGTTTGCCCCTCAGGAATATTAAAAAGATAATAAATATATTTGCAATCAGAGTCATTATTATTTGTTATCAACGTCCTGATTGATGCTGTGCCTCCTGATTCCAAACAGGAAAACACTTCTGGCGACTAACAAGAGAGAAGCACCTGGTGTCTCTCCGCCCTGCTCAGATCCATCGCTTCTGGAGGGGCCTGCCGACCAATCTGGACAGTGTGGATGCTGTGTATGAGAGGCCCGGAGACCACAAAATAGTCTTCTTCAAAGGTACAGCATGGAATCATCTTCATTGCAAAAATTGCATTGAAAAAGTGCAGTGAGCCTTAAAATGTATGTAAGTGTTGGTTTTGTGTCAGTTAGCAATCACTATGACAATCTCATTTTCTCCTTCAATTCTTCCTTTCCCCTCTTTTCCATCACATTTGATGCCCAGAATAAACTGTTTTAATACACATAATTTAGTACATGATGCATTTTGCAGCAACAGTGTCCAGAGCTTTTTTATTTTATTTAACTGCTGATGACCTGCAGACTTTTTGAAGCGTGATTCATTCGTGCTATAAAGTGGCAAAATGAAAAGAGGCAATTCACACCTCTCTGTCAGTGTGACTGGGTCGTTGAAAGGAAATATGACTTTTTTTCTCTGTGATAGGGCAGAGGAGTTATAAATTCACAAAAAAAGTCACAAAAAAGAGATAATCTTTAATGTTTATGGCAGAAAATGTCCTTTTATTGGCTTGGTAACACAATTAAGTCTAAATAGTTTTCTTTAGGGGGAGCGTCCTCCATATCTTTGAGGTCTCTCTTCTTTTAAAATGTACAGTTTTACTGCAGTTTCTTGGTGTGTTATGAATAAAACTAAAGATTTTGTTTTGTTTTGTTTTTTATGTCCACTCTCTTCAGGTGTGAAGTACTGGGTGTTTAAAGACAATATCGTGGAGGAGGGTTACCCTCGTCCAATCACTGACTTCGGCCTCCCGTTGGAAGGAGTGGATGCAGCTTTTGTTTGGCTGCACAACGACAAAACCTACTTCTTTAAGGGAAACCACTACTGGCGGTACGATGACCACCTGAGGCGAATGGACCTGGGCTACCCTAAAGACAGCACGCTTTGGAAGGGGCTGCCGCCAAACCTGGATGATGCCATGAGGTGGTCTGATGGTGTGTAGCAATAAAAAACACTTTCTTTTTCCATCGTGAAAAAGGTCGCACTGACAGGATCATTCATTTTCTAGCAGTCTAATGAGACCAGTTGTTTCCTTTTCCCCTGAATCTTCCTCTGACTTCTCCTGGAGAACCTCCAGGTGCTCAGACAGACAGACATGTTGAGAGATGTAGTCCCTCCAGTGTGTCCTGGTTCTGCCCTCTCTTATGAGGTCATGCACAAGGCTAAATGTGAGGCAACTGCCGGCTTCTGGGTCCTCTGAGCCTGTCAAACTGTCACAGAGATTAAAAACAGTGATTCTGCAGAGGAATTTAATTTTACAACTCGACCTTGAGAGGCATGATCTCATTCTTGGTCGGGAAGCAAAGTTTAAGACTAAAGGTGAGAGTTGAAGTGAAAGTAAAGTGATGTAAGCTTTTACCGAGGGGCTCAAAGTGTCAGTCTGCTTCGAATGATGCTCGTGAGATCATCTTAACAGTTTGTGAAACCCCTACGACAGCAGAAACAAGAGGAAGTGTCGAACGATTTTTGCAAATTTCCAAAATGGGCAATGCGACAGTCATACCAACTAACACAGCAGTTTGCAGGGTGTGTGGGAGGTGTGAAAGAAGGCAGGGCTTTAACACTTTTGCCATTACATGTGGAAGCACAACAAGTCATTTATGTGTGGTCAGCCTATCAAACTCTTTTACTTTTAAATTAGAATTTAAAGGTGATTACTCCTGAGCTAAAAGTAAAGTAAGTGGACGGATGTCAAAAAGTTTTTGACAATTAAAGACAAAAGGCAAACACAACAGATAAATCATGTTAAACTGTATAACTGACACATATCAGAAAAAAAACAGCAAAAGTAGTTCTTTCTTGGTCTTTCTCTGTTGATAACATGGCATCTCTCCTGATACAGAAAAGGCTGTAATGCAGCATTTTCAATATTCCACATAATAAATGATGGAAACCATCCCCCTAAAAGTAATCTATCACCTAGAGCATAAAGGTGTGCAGAGGGAAGCCTGTGACTTTTTTGACCTCTTCTGTCTTGATTAAAATTTGATTATAAGACATTCTGATTGATTACATTCAATGTATAAATGATGAATTCCCACTGTCTGTTCCTTCCAGCAATCAATAATTACATTTCTCAGAGAAAAATAGAGTTATAAAACTCCAACAGAGCATGAGACCAATGGTAGCTCTAGTATTTGCTGCTGCCTAAGGCACAACTGCGCAATATCCTTCTCAGGGGAAGCCCTCAAAAAAAGGACTAAATTAAAGAGAAATATGAGACAAAGAACAATTATGCAAGTTAGCAAACATTCAGCCTCAAGTTTTGAAAGTTTTTTGATTGGATTGTGATAGTTTCAGGGGCAGTGAAAAAGTTTGAGACTTCTTTTTAGTTATGCTAGCAGCATGACTAACAAAGGTTGACTGGCCCACTTTGATCCAGTTGACAATATCTCAACAACTATGAACTGACTACCATTACATTTTTTTATAGACATTCTTGTTCTCCAGAGGATGAAGTCATGAAATGAAATAAATGAAATCATACCCATCCCCAAAACTTTTCCTCTGGTGGCACAAGGCATTTTTTTAGTTAAGACTGAAATGTCTCTTCAGCTAACAAAAATGATTGCCATTAAATTTGATACACACTTTAAGGTCCTCCTCAGATTGAGTCATTATAACTTTGGGGATTTCTGGACTTTTCATCAGGCACCAAAGCTTCACCAAAGTTTCTAGTTTTCCTGATGTTTTGGTTTATAACTAAATACTTGCAAAATTAACAAGAGGAAATTTAAGGTGACAAAATGAAACACACTGACACATGAAAGGAAGTTTCTCTCTCAGAGTTTGTGAATGCTCTTAGAATAATGTACGTACACAACTCAACAAAACAGGTAAGAGCCCTTTTTAGACATTTTAATTAGAAAATATGATCAACCATCTCATAAAACATGAGACTTAAAAAATCCATCGCAAATTAATATTTGTAATCTGTCATTCATTTTTAAACTGTATGTGAGCTTGTTTAATTTTGGAAGTCTCCCTGGTTGCATCCATGCTCATGTTTTGGTTGGCGTTGCTGCAGTATGCAGATTAGAGGCCTATTTGCATTTGATTGTTTTTTTCCATGTGTCAAAACATTTTTTTCAACCTTTTATCAGTTATTTTGACATAGCACACATGGTCTTTTTTTTTTTTTTTTTTTTTTGCCAGTGCTCTGCTTCACATTCACACAGTCAAACACGTTCAAACCTTGGAGCCCGCCCAGTGTAATCACAGTGAGCAGCTCCACTGTAGCAGCTGAATGTCAAGGTCAGAACGCCTGCTTCCATCAGAGCATCATAGGCACGCAGTCATCTGATCATATGAGGGAGTTAATGAGGAGTGTAGCACAGTTTGTTTGAGAAACTTTATGCCTTTTTTTTCTGTTAGGCTGCTGTGTGTGCACTCAGCTCTGAATGATGCTAGGGTGTTTTTAGATTTTAAAAATACCCCTGAAAACCATCCACTGAGTCCTGAAATTTGAGAGCCAGGATGTCCTTAATCCCTCCTGCGTACGCGAGCACAATAAGGCTCTTTCCCACTCAGGTGTTTAGATGTCTGTGCTTAGTCTTCAGTCTTGCTCCGAGCGCTTGGTTGTATTTAAGCACATGTGTGTGAGAAGAGGCCATTCGCACACACTCGACTCTGCTTCACCCACTGGCCATTATCACCGCAGGGCCTGTAAGCGTAATCTTGGAAACCGACACTCATAAACACACTTAGATGGACCATGGGGCCTGAGAAGTGGAGCCACATCAAAGCCTGTTCTGTGTTTGTTTCAGCAGCTCAGGATGAATGGAGGGAGAAAGGAGATCAGACCGGGAGGGGGGGGCATTTGACAGCAAGAAGGAGAGAGGAGATATAGAGACGCCTTGTTATGAAAATGGAACAGAGAGATGGGGGGGCTATGAGAACAGAGAAGGATCAGGGAATCCAGACAAGAGGAGATATGGGGACACCTGAGGATAAAGAAAGATAGTAAAGGCTAGGGAAGAAAAAGAATAGTTGTTAGAAAGATAGATGGCTTGACTCAGAGGACAGATAAAGAAATCATACAGAGAAGGAGGAAGGCAGTAAAACCATAGAGAATGGTTGCTGTGGAAGCGAAAAAAGGGGGCATAAAGGGTATTAATGTGGTTATAATGATTATAATGGTCATAGCTGCTGACATCGGTATGGCTCACAGGAATGGTTTAGCCTTTTAGTCATGGTAAGGAAAGGTAAATGTAGAGGAAAATGAAATTCATCAGGCGTGAATGTTGTCTTTCACCTGTGGAGGCAGTTTATACAAACCAGCCAGCATTCATAACTGTATAAGTGTCGCACTAGTAGAGTCAGTGTAACAACCACAGTTACCATTAAGTCAAAAAGTGTACTCTCTCTTGCACTGTGTAATAAATGAGACATAAATCGGATCTTTATGGCTCCAAAAAGATAATGATAGTAGGTCCTTGGCAGCAAACTTTATGGAATCTAGCTTCAGACGATACACACAAAGAAATAGCTTAGCTTAGCTTATTTTTAGTTTGCAAGTAACACCACAAAGGAAGCTACATTCAAACTAGCAAATAACCAATAACACAGTTAGCAACATCAAATAGAACAGAATAGATTGTACTTTATCAATCCTAGAGAGGGAATTTCAGGATTTTTTTGCAGAAAATCTTTTTAATTTACATATAAAAAAAAAAATCAAGTGTGCCAAGAAGGCAGGAAATGGAGTTTGAGCTGCACTCAAGTTCAGTGGGGCCAGCAGAGAGCGCTAATTTTACACATAACAAAGCATCTCTAAAAGGGAACTAACAATAATACAATATACACATTAACAAAAAAAAAGGCTAATGTTAAGTAATGGTCTCCTAGTAGTTGCAAGAGGATTCTACTAGCTACTTAGTTACTTAGCTAAAGATTTCTATTCCCCTTTTTTTAAGAGCTTCATTGTTTTTCAAAAACAGAAGTAAAAACATATCAATGAGCCAAACCATTACACTTTGTTACATGTCATTTCATTACCATAAACATGAGCAATTTGGTTTATTTTTGTGTCAATCCACAGTTCAAAATAGTCCCAATCAATCCGGTGTTTGCTCCTGTGGAGTAACATTTCCTACAAACTACACTTATAAGTCGTTGGATGAAATTACAGTCTTATATTAGAAATTAAACTATATGTTTGTGACTTGTTTTAAAAGATTAACATTCTCATAAAGAATTAATGGTCACAAGGCTGGGAGTCACAAACAGTGGAGAGGTAGACATAGATCAATACTCTGTAGATTTTGGTCTTTTCATGTGATATGTTTACAAGATAAACATAATATGAACCTTGCCTCCTGTTTTTACAGTCATGGCTTAACAGACAAACTTTTCAAGGCTTAACGTTGCAATAAAATAAATCTAAACCCTCTTATATGGGCAACGTAGTTTGGCTGAAGAATTGGTTTTGGGGTTATTAGCCAGTGTTTGGTGAGATTTGACCTTGTATTCAGCACTGTTGGCTTGGACCTCCAAAAAAAAGTGACCAGTGAATAAAAAGTGCAACCTTGTGAAAGTGTGAAATTTTTGTACTTCTGTATTTATGAGGATCAAGTTCAGTGCAAGACTGAATGAGGAACGAGGATATATTTTCAGGAGGTGAGGATATTATGAGCAGTCTTTGCTGCAGAGCACTTCAGAGAGCTATTTTCAGACTTGTTTTATGGTTTAGGAGTGTGAGAAATTAATTGTGTTTGGTGGTCTGGAATTTGAAGGTACATTGTGTGTCTCTGTGCATATAGAGCACACCTTATTTTTATTCCTACAAGCTGCAGCCCAGCTTGAATATATTCTCATGATTATTCACAGAAAATGGACTCCGCTAGGTGCAGTGAGCCCTCAGCCACTTACAGGAAAACTGCCGAGACCAGCACCACTTCGGTTTTTCATTACCTTGCACATTTTAGCCATTTTAATTGTTGCTTCTACCAATTATAAACTACAGAAAAGAGCAATAAAAAAAGCGAGTATTTTAGTCATCACAATAAAAGAGAGTTTACAGTGAAAACATACTCTTCCTCTGAGTTCTCGTCAGGGTTCATCTCTTTGGGTTTTGTTTAAAAGTGAAGGCCACAGTAAATGTAACTCATTATTTCCACAAGGGCAGAGCTACCTACAGTATAAGTTAAAGTAAAAACTTTCCGGCTTCATTTTTGCCTTTCATATATTTGGCATTTATTATCAAGGCCGAAGCATGGACAAAGAAATAAGGAGCTGATTCCATAAAGAAGCCTCTATATAGCTTAAAAAGTCATGCAGGCAGTGCATCGCTGCAAGATCATTACTGCATTATTTATTTTATTTAGAAAGTGCTGCTGAAACATATTGCTTGCCAGCAATCTTTGGCTGATTATATTCCACTCAGAGTTCAGGTCCTTGACTGCAGGAAAACATTCAGAAGTACACTGAAAGCTTTAATCATTGTCTGTCTTCATTGTCTAACCTTCTACAATACCTGGCTGAATCCAAAGCTGATATCTGCAGTTTAGATGAGCTGTAGATTTAGTGAGATAAGCATTTAAACACAAGGAACACAGCTCATGACTGTTTCAAGGCCTCAAACAACGAGGGAGCATCCTTTACTCTTTAATATATTGCCTCCTAGCTATTCTATCACAAGTGGACAAAATTAATAGGCCACAATATGATCTTGTTTACCTCTTACTTCTTCGTCTCAATCACATGGTAACAAGAAAATGAATAGGAGTCAATGGCACCTATATTGTGGTAAGTTGGATAAAAAGCCTTATACGAAGTTTCACCTTCAAGTTAACATATTTAGTTTCTGAGAGCTGTTAGTTTCAGAAAAATGAGTTTGATTAAGTGAACCATATTTAAGGTAATTAGAATGGATTTCCTCTTTTATGTTGACAAACTTTTTCTTTTTAGAGGGGGGTCCTATTTTTCATAATGGCTCACAGTGGTTTTTGGGTCTTTGTTCCTGCAAAGTGGTGTTTTCCTCTCAAGCACACTGCGTTTAGCCTTTCTTTTTTTTTTTTTTACTTCTCTTCTGCCAGTGCCCATGGTATTTGGCTAAGTCTAATTAACTTAAGTACCCTGAAGTGAAAGGGCAGGCACAGTAAGGGGTGTGTCAGTAGCGATCAAGTGGCACAGTGCAATTACAGTGTCAGGAGTGCCCAAAAGGCATTATTGTGTTCCGAGCTGGCCAGCACACCTACAGAGACGTGACAACTTGACATGAATCCCT
Source organism: Acanthurus tractus (assembly GCA_029783725.1). Lineage (NCBI taxonomy): Eukaryota > Metazoa > Chordata > Actinopteri > Acanthuriformes > Acanthuridae > Acanthurus > Acanthurus tractus. The sequence continues at coordinate 8,847,632 of JAQNCA010000013.1, forward strand.
TCTATGATGTAATCCTACTGAGATGTACTTGATCGCTCCTCAAAAAGAACGTACTCTACGTGTAAATGCAAATTAAAAGTATGATTTAATGTACTAAAAAGTCATTGTACCAGTGAGGCAGAATCTGTTTCGGTTCTTCCATTAAACAGCAAAAACAAAATGCACCTTCCGCATCACAAGTGTCATTTAAGTATTGTGCACACTTCTGCTGGGGCTCAATTATCCAGCCTTTTCCCATTTGGATGCTCTGTTTCCCAGTTAACACTACCAAAGTGATTGGTAACAACTCAGCTATTCTGCACAACATTTAACTATATACAGGATGGATCTGCCACCTTATATTTGGTTCAGATCATCCAACAGGGTCCAAAAAAGTAATCATAGCAGTCCAACGGTGACTAAAGGAGCTTTGTGATAACACAGAGTGACTGGGAATACTAACATGTGCCAGCTTAGTTATTATTTCCATATGGAGGGAACAGAACCTGCCATCTGAGAAGGAAGCACACCAATGTTATTCAAGTTGTTGGTTTTAGACTAGGCTTGTTTCAATAGACTAAGGGCTCTGTTTTTAAGAGAGCACTGAGCAAAGTGCAGAGTTGAGTCTGTGAGAAGGAATTATCCTGAGACACAGAGTTTTTTTTTGCCAGCAAGGAGAGAGTCAGTGGAGGTTTCACTGCTGAAAACTTCAACAAGAAACAATACCAAATGTATTTTGGTATTTTTCTCAGGTTGAGAATGAACAAGATGTCTTTTCTTTTCCTTATTGGCCAAAGTTACATCAACATTTCCTTCAAGGATGGCTTTTTTCAAAGTGGGATGGTATGAGGCACTAACCCATAGTCAGTGTTTTGCCTACAGTAGATGGTGTTCTGCACAGATGTGGAGATGTGGCTCAAGGACCAGTATACAAAAAAATGAGAGGACGTTGACTGGAATTTTGCAACCTCTAAAAAAAAATGTATCAGTTAAACACTATATTTAGACTATTTTAAGAGCTTAACCTTGCCGTCAGACAACTCTCTCCAATGGGAAACTGGCTACCAGACTCCTTTTACAAAAGCATTAATTTTACCTTACAGAGCACCAGAGATTCTAGTTTGCAACCGCCTCAATTGGTTAGTTTGTTTGTGTCATTGTGCAACTTTGGTAAATTCCAACCAACCCTTTAAAACACAGAAGTCCTTTGCTAAAATAAACAAACTAACCAGCTGAGGCTGTGGTAGACCAGCTACTCCTGTGTTTTGCGAGCTTAAATTACTGTTTATGTCAAAGGAGTCTGGTGGCTTTGAAGAGAGAACAGATGAATATAACAGCTTGAGTTTACAGTAAGAAATGGCTGTCTTACCATAAGGGGAAGCCCTGAAAGCGTTCTAATTATAAGATACACTTTGACTAACATACATTTTTCCGATAAACTTTTTTTTAGGTGGCAAAAATGTGTTTTGTTGCTGTCCCCATTCACAGCATTTCATTACTTAGTTTCTTACACTGGTGTTCCTCCTGCTTCTCCACACTAATTACATACTTATTGCCATCCACTGTATGTAGTACAATGATAATGAATAAGAACTTATTGAAGCCCATTTTTAAAAACCCCAACTATCCCTTTCATGGCTTACATCTGACAGCCAAGTCTGATTTGTGAACTCTTCTTATTGATATAGATGGTATATTCAAATAGCTTCTATAAACAACATGCTTTGGAAAGGATCCATGCTAGTTTGTGAGTTAATCTGAACTCTCCTTTTCAAAATCCCTAGATTACACTTCTGTGATATTGGATGAAATGTTATGATTTTCCCTGATGAAAGGCCCTGCACATATAGGAATCTTTTGTAGTCCCGTCCTGTTTTAAATTATTCCCACTCCATCTTGAATAGGTGAACTCTGGATCACAGACTCAGGCATGTGAGGCCCCTTGATGTTTTATGTTATGTGCTTGGTGTGTATTCCAGATCAGAGCAAAGACACTGTCGACTGTGTGTGAATAATAAAATACACTGTCTTGTATTGTATTCTGTTCTATGTTATACGCACACACACACAGTAATACCATCTGTTTCTTGTCCTCTTCTTCCTCATTCTCTCTCTCTCTGAAGGCTCGTCCTATTTCTTCAAGGGGAAGGAGTACTGGCGAGTGCCGGGCAGTGACATGGAGGTGGAGGCAGGATTC
>JAQNCA010000013.1:8862436-8897995 GCA_029783725.1 Acanthurus tractus
AACATTAACACACCAAACTTGTAGCTCTAGCTAAAGATCAGGTAAAATTCTTACCTGCACCCTCACTTTGCTCTAGTAACCCCCCCTTAGGGGGGATCTGTTCAGATCCCACCCCCTCTGTGAAGACCAATCAAGTTCATGACTCAGGTTTTTCAAGGATAGAGACCCCCAGTGTGTTTGACCATAGTTAGAGCACCTGAAAGCAGCACTTTGATCAAGAACTTGTGTCTTTGTGGTGACAACAGGAGGACGCAGGAACATGCAACACATCTCAGGCAAGTCTAAAGTTTATTTAATATTCAATGCTGCATGGGACCATGACATGTGTGGTGATGATTCCTTTAGTTGAGGTTAAAGGTTATTAATTGCAAAATTAGTTTGGCCATAAGTGTTGAAGGGTAATTTCATTTGCCTTGCTTCAAAACTCTCCACCCCAAAAAGACGCATTTCTTCCAGTGTATGAGACACATATCAAAATGCTGTTATATTATTATTTTATATAAAGAGAAATGTTGAGAATAAAGTTGGGATGTATAAAAGCACGTTTTTTATTTCATTATTGAACAATTTAAGTGAAACTGCTCACTGTGAGAGCTGTGATGTCTTAAGTCCTGCATGCTTTGGGAGAACATATCTGTGGTTTCTGTAACCTCCATACTGAAACAAGCCAGCCATACATTCTGTAAATACTTTTCACATTGTGCAACCTTAACATGTGTACATTCTCTCCACAGACTACAAATCGAATGTAAGCATGCCGCGGCCCCCTCCAGCAGCCGACTCATACCAGCAGGGCTGCATCAGGATGACCCTGGAGAACGCAGATCTCTGGAAGTCTTTTCACAGCATCGGAACAGAAATGATCATCACAAAGCATGGAAGGTAACAAAGTCAGCTTATAAATGAAGTCCACATGCATGCTCTCAGGTCATTTCACAGCTCCTTCTTTATAACAAGGTGTGCTTTGAATCATTTATCATGAAGGCCAGAACCCACAAGAACTGATTATGCAACAGATGCAGAGCAGAAACTTTGAGTGCACGCCGCAGGATTTGATGTCATTTCCCTAAACCTTTGAAAATTATTTGCTGACTCATGTCTTTATACATTGTTTCAGGAGGATGTTTCCCCACTGCAGCGTCAGCATATCTGGGCTCCAACCTTTCGCCAATTATGTCATCATGGTGGACATGGTTCCTGTAGACAACTTCAAATACAAGGTAAATGCAAATGCAATACTGGGTTCACAACACAACATGTTATTTTGATATAAAATTTTCACATTTCGGTAATTTTCTTTGCTTTCCATGCTGTGCTTTGTTTGCTGGGGAGTCAAAGCAACGGATTGCAGTATGCAAAACACAGCAGTCTGCAGCCAGACAGGGGCCTGCCCACTCGGGGCCGTCCATCGCTGCATTTCAAAGCCTTTCATTGCTTCCTGTTTGTGCACTCTCGGCTGGAGGCCCAATCAATTAGCATCCAGCCTTATTCGCAATCGGTGAAAGAGGGAGCAGCCGGCCATCCATACATTCAACGGCTCTTACATCAGCTGCTGTGGCCCATTTGGTCACACATCATGCTCTTAGCACACACTTGAAAACAATGAGGTACATAATGGAAGGAAAGCACTGCAGGGGAGCAGCTGAGGAAGGTTTTTATGGTGTGAAATTTGTTGACACTCAGATTTTTTTTTGAAGAGTTTTTCTTACAAAAATATATACCTATTGCAAAAGAGATCAGAAAGATGAAGAACCCTGCCAACAAAAGTTCTCATGCACCACCACTCTCTGGCATCTCATTGTTTATGACGAAAAGACATAAGTATGTTTATGCTTTAAATTAAACATGTCCCCTGGTAACACCTGATAACCTTCATCCCTTCACCCCCCCCCCTCTCTCTGTAGTGGAAAAAGGAGCAGTGGGAGGTGGCAGGGCAGGCAGAGCCCCAGCCCCCCTGTCGGACATACATGCACCCAGACTCTCCTGCCTCAGGGAGTCACTGGATGAAGCAATCGTTGTCTTTCCTGAAGATGAAGCTCACCAACAATACTTTGGACCAACACGGCCATGTAAGACACCTTTCTTACAGATGTAAAATAATTTTTTAAAATGTTTATCTATCTTATTTATATGTTTATGTTTATCTGTCTACATTGCCTAATGTGTGTGTTGCTCACTCTGCTTCAGATCATCCTGCACTCGATGCATCGCTACTACCCCAGGTTTCATGTTACCCAGGCAGACAGTCCTTACACCGTCCGCTGGGGCCCATTTCAGACCTTCTCCTTCCCAGAGACGACCTTCACTGCAGTGACTGCATACCAAAACCCAAAGGTATGAACATGTTCGACAGCTCTACACAACATGAACCCAATACACAAGCTCTGATGTTCTTGTTTGAATGAAACTTAACTCCGTTTGATAACTTTAATTACTTTCCCTTTGACAGATCACCAAATTGAAGATTGACCACAACCCCTTTGCAAAGGGATTCAGGGAGGGAGGAACCCACTCACACAGCAAAAGGTAGGAATTACATTTTAACTGAGTGTGTTGCAGTTTTAAGTCACCTTGACAAGTATTTCAAACTAGTTTTGATATATTAAACTCAATGCATCATATTTAAATCAGATAGACATAGACATTTTACCCAGATAAAAAATCATCTAAGCTTTGTTTTTTTCTTGAAAGCCAACATTGGCAGCTAAGACAAAAAGGGTAAAACTGTACTTGAAAGGGGAGAAAAGTGTAGAAAAGTGCTTTAAGTGCTCTGTTCTTTCGTAGGTGTCGTTCAAATCGAAGCCCTCCTGCAAAAAGATCCGACCAGGACAGGAAAGCTCCTTGCAACAGCCCCCCAGGTAAGTTATATTCAAGTATTTACTCATACAGCCCATGTTCCAGTGTCTACACACTTTTTATGAGCCTCTATTAAACACTGTATTTCCTTTTCAGGCCTGCAGAGGATGCCCTCCACCTCTCAGTCAGTACAAGCAAGGAAGACTCAAGCCTCCTCACAGCATTCATGGAAGGGGGGTGACCTTTCAGTCTGGGCTCTGGAGCAGGATCCATCTGAGAGCCTCCACACTGAGCCCCTGGAGCTGCACGAGTACGACTACAGTGGCGAAGAACAGATGGTGCCTGCATCCACGGCGTACCAGCCCTACAGGTATGATTAAAGACATCCGTGACCAGATGACATCTGATGAGACTTAGTCAGGGGAAAAAAAAACATTTACAACATATAAATCAAAGAAAATAAGCAAATTGGAATGCAACAACACCAACAAGGGGGCTGGAGTTTGTGCACTTCATACCTTTGTAACCGCAAACACTGACTGAAGTCAGATACATGAGCAGCAAGCTTGATGATGCATGAAAAATAACCGTGACATCTTTGTCTTTATTCCAGATCTGCAGAGTACGCCAGATTTCAGTTACCTTCCAATGACACAGACGCAGCACCCACCCCCATCCACCCTCCACCTCATCCACTTACCACAGCTGAGCACAACATCCAGCAGCATGGATACTACCACCATCCTCACCACCACAGCCATGGGTCGGACTGGAGCCAGTACCCGCTCTTCTCCTACACCCGCTGGTGAACTCGGACTCTTGTAATGTTGACATCACCGATGGAGGATAAAACCACAAAAGCCATAAAGAAATGCTGTTATTAGCAGACCTGCAGCAGACTGACTGGCCACCTCAGTAGTCTGTGTTAAAAGTGTAAAAATGTGTATAAAGTTTCATAGTTTCATGCATTTGATTTGTATGTAGGGGTCACTTGGCTTTCTGTCAGTTTCACAGGACAAAGGATCTGATTTATTTGAAGTTTAAGTTTTCTTGTCTTTATACTCTTGATGACGCACATGTGAGTTCAGTTTGAGCTTATTGTCTCTGTAAAAGTAGGTACAGTAGATATTTTGAGACACAATATATAGCTGCATCCAGTCAGCTGGGAAATAAGAGTAAAATTTAATCTTCAGTTGCAATGAAAAGATGTGCAGTAACACGCCTTCAATGAGACTGTACCATATTGTGGTATCAAAGGATTTTTGAAAAGCTTCAAAGTGTTTCCCCTTGTATTGATTTTGTTCTTGTTTCCATACCATATATGCAATGACAAAGTGATTTTAATGCATAACAATAGTGCTGTCAATGCGTCACTGAACTGCTCAATATATATATATACCTATATACAGTGTAAGAGATATCATGTGATTAAAATAGTGTCGGAATCAGTTACGACATTTGGATGTTTGGCAGATTTGATGTTTGCTGTTTTCACCCTCTTTGTTCAGAATATCACACAGAGGAATCATCAAAAAACTCATTTTAGGAAGAATATTACTCCTTTGTCTCAGGAACGGTTTCAAACTGTTGTCAGTATATACGGCTCCAAAAGCTTGCATTTGGTTTTCATTCACTGTTTACACAGAATCACAACATGTGACAGTTGAATTGTTGTATCATTGAATTTAGCATTACATGAGACTGAGGCCCAGAGGAAGTTTAACGGCTGGCCTTCATGTCATGATGGCACTGGATAAAAAATGATTTTTACTTAACATGAATGTCCATGCCAGGTGTCATGATGGCTCATTCAAATTTTGATAGACAGCATTAGATAAGACCTTTAGATGATGTGATTTGACTTGACGCCACAAATGTCAACGTCATGAAGATGCAGAGTGAAACAGTAATTAGGTCCTTTTCAGACTAAATCAGGCGTTCAGGTGAAAATACAAGTTCTCTCATTCATTTTAATGAAGGCGGTGTGTTTAGGCAGTGGCAGTGTGGATAACAGGAGGTTCCAGAACTATAAAATATGCAGCAGCCCTGCAAACTGAAGCAGTCAACTTTTGGAGAAACACAACCTGCATCACACTACGGTGACCAGGTATCTGATTAGTCAAACCAAACAAGTAGTTTCAAATCAAACAAAAAACCTTTCCATGAGGAAGTACAAAGGCCTAAATTTGACTAGGCAAATGAGCAGATGAACAAACCAGTGCTCACCGGCCTGTTTTGATCTCAAACTGTCCTTAGGGAACTTTTCTGAGACCAATCAATATGCACATTTTGAAGAATCCCCCCTAAAAGATGTCAAGAAATTTGATTGGAAACGATGATTATTAGGGTAAGAGGTCTTTATAAGTCTGAGGTTATGCACATCTGCACAAAAGTTCATGGCAGTACCTTAAATTGCTGTGAAGATATTTCAGAGTGGGGCAAAGTGGTTGACTTTTGACTGAACAACCAATAAACTTTGCTGAATAAATTGGATAATGGATTTTTTAAACCTTGCTGAGGTGCAACCAAGTTCTACACAAGGCTGTTCTGTACGGCAATCTACAATAAAGACTCTGCCGTTCTAGTACTCAGTTACTCTCCTACAACTAATTCAGCTGTTAAATGTCACAAGAGCACCATATGTCATAATCAACTGTACGTCTAATCCTCCGAGCACTCGAGCATTAACACACAACAGCAACATATTTATGAGCGAGAGAGGGCAAGAACGATGCGGCAATGAGAGACCGTCCTGGAGCAGTGAGCCTGACCTGATAAAGCGATGACAGACAGCTCGTGTGGAATTACCATCATAGTCTGGCATAGTTTCCCCGGCAGAAGGCAGGACAGTCTGTGCTGTAAATGTTTTACGAGAGAAAGAGAGGGAAGCCATATCTGGGACAGTCAAAAAAGCTTCAGGGAGCTCGCACTGCGAAGGAATTTTCTAGAGCACGTCGACTGTGCGTTACGTCTTTCGAATACTGTAACGTCTTAACACAACTAATACGACACAATACATGCAGGTTTGTATCCATAAGGTTTCTGTGACGGTGGTTTAGAGGGTGTGTCGTTAGCTGCAGAAATGCTGTCTGTAAGGAAGTGTCACACTGTTTAAAGGATGGTTGTTTAAACCTCCAGGTCTTCATGAGGTAGCCTGGGTCATCTGGGTCACCCAGATAACTCATCCTGGATTCCTCTCACCTCGCTATAAAATGAATTATAGACTACAGATGGGGTCAATTAGTGTGCTCGAGTTATAATTCCAGCATGTTCAAAGGCATGTGAACTCACAGCCAAGAGTGCAACCAGCCTGTGCACAAGAGGGCTGTTTTTTACCTTAACAATATCAAAAATTTCAAGAAAAGTTTCAAATTTGATAAAAGATGTCCTTGAGAAAAAACACTGGAAATCATTATAAAAGTAGTACAATTTGAAACAGTAAGTTAACATCTGTAAAAGATTGTATTACAAGACAGTGACTGAGATAACTGCCTGGCAGTTATGAGCTATTCCAAGCCAGGCTGTGCCAGTTAGAGTGCTGATTAATTCATAAGATTGCATCGTGTGTACATCTTGTACTTCATGACTGCTAACTAACAACTGATGAACACTAGGGGCTCTGAAATGAATTTACACACAAATTAGGAGCACGCAGACCCCATAAACTGATAATGTTACGCCTCATGTTTGTTGACACAACTTTTGAACATTATGATCAACCTGATGGTGTCAGTTATTCTCTATGTGAAAGCTGCTGTTGCTCTAAAGCCACTGAGAAAGTTCAGAAAAGGGAGTTGAAATAGAGTGACGGTGAGTTTAAGTCAAATAAAGAAGAAACCTGCATGCTCTCAGGTCCAGAGGCTATCCTCTCAACTGCATTACTGTATTCAGCACATTTATAATAACCATTTTTAATATATTATTAAGAAAAAATAGAGTCCTGTTTTTATGAAAGCCATTTATCTTGATCATTTTGGACAGTGAGCATTCACCTCCGTGGGCCAAACACTCTACAGTATCGTAGCTGCCATTGCAGCAAGTTTGAGGGAGGTAGTGGTAATGGACTGTAGGAGGGCCTTCATCGACCACACATCCATTGACACCCACACAGGCTGACATACTCTGTGCCCTAAGGAGAGGTCAAACTCAGCTAGGTTTGATTCATTACGGTCATTCTGACTGCAGCCGCAGCCTATCACAGTCCAGAGGAACACATCGATTGGCATTAATGGCAGTTTAACCTGGCAAATGCACACAATAAGCTTGAGGTATCCAGAGGTAAAAGTCAGAGAGGATTTTAAAAAAAAAGAATATGTTTGTGGAAAAATTAAAAATCTTACGCCAAAATAACCTAGTACACTGGCACACATGAGGTTATACTGCATGACTCTTTGGTCCTCTGACTTTAAGAGAGAGGGGTGTTGTCAGACAAAATAAGAGAAGTTAAAGAGGATAATTAAGGAAGTTAAACAACTCATCTGATCTGTTTTATTATAGCCAAGATTCATGTAAGTGCTCAGAACTTTCTCAACTTTTACATCCTAAATCTGAAACTACTACATCTTCATGCAGTTCAACATCTGCCCTTTCATCTGGGTATCAATAGCATTAACTGTGTTTTAACTTAAGTCTTGTCCTTTGACTTCCTGCACACTACCCCATAATTTATTCATTCATTTACAATCTTACAAAAGCGCACAAGACAACACATTTTTGTTATTTTGACAGGGAAGGATAAGCAAAAAGCAAGCATTTCCAGGCTGCTACATCATCAATCAGTGAGAGTTCTCAGACATGTCGTGTATGAAGGCATGCTTGACGACCATCGCTGTCCGTGTAGAATGGCAGAATTCTACAGTCATTATAAATTTACTACAGATGATTGTATGCCCATGGCTACTACGTGTGGGAACAACTTGCATACCTAGAATATTCATTATTAATACATCCTTCACTCATGTCCCAGTGCAGGATCACTGTAAATGGTTGGATTCCTTTTAAATGAAGCTAAAGCCCTGTTTGTCATCTTTCCATCAGAATCTGGAGTCTGATAAATGCTTGGTAGTACGGTAAGTTTCCGTAACACTATATTACAGTACTCGTATGCAGCATTAACTAGTTCCTTTTGAGCATGCATATTGATAAATATGGGCTCTTTATTTGTCACTGTAAAGGACTTATTAATGCCCTACTCTGCATAAACATATTCTACAAGTACTTGGCCCTTAAAAATGTCCCCTTAGTAATCATCTAATGAAGCTAATTGGAGGTAACTTTGGAAAACTGCTATATATTAGGCTTGGTCTAAATAACCTAACCCTAACCCTGAGAGTAAGGCAGTAAGAAGTCCTTTATACTGGCTATGAAAGACAACAGGTTACATATATGCATTCTAGTAGGTAACCTGTTATTGCTGAATGGCTTGTTCATTTTAACAAGAACTGCACCTCTAAAGAAATGACAGCAGGGCAATAAGGAAATGCTTTTTAATGATACAAGTCAAATCAACATGCTCATCTGTAGGTGGTTTAAAGTTTTAAGGGGATTTTTATTGTCAACTTCATCAGCAGGGCTTCGGACATGTCTTAGCACACCATCAACACACACACACACACGGTTGTTACGTATTACTTATTAAAATTTTAAGTCCTGTGTGCTAATTCTTCCTGTTTGTATCTGGTCTGAAAAGTGCTGAACAAACAGCGACAGAGCATGCTCATCTGATACACTGTCCTTGAAAAGTTTTCCATTCCCCTATCTCTAGGGTCAGCTGACTTTCTTTTATTAGAACTTCATTAAAATTCATTAATTGCTTTCTTTCTCCTGGGCGCAGCCAGAATCAAAACTGGAACTGTCAAAAATTAGAGCAAGAGCAACTGTCCTATGCTCTAGATACACAACCTGTGAAGCCAAGCTGCTGCAAACATGTCCACACCCAGCCATCTGTTAAAAAGATAAAAAAAAAAGAAAGAAAGAGGACAGAGAGACCAGACACAGGAACTTAAAGAAGTAGACTTAAATTTTATTTACTTGTTCTGTACATAAAGGGTCAATACCAGCACAGGTGTTAACCATGGGAAATATTAACACATGTAAATGGTATAAGAAAATAAAAGGCACAATTTTCAATTCTTAAGTAAAAGACAGGCTTTCCTAGAATATGAGAAGAGAGCACAGTAATACTGTTAATGCCATTACAAAACAACTTAGAAGCATGAGAAAAGCAAGTTCACCTCTAGAAAGGAAATAATCAGGGTGTATTGCTTAATTAGTAGATTTCATTACGTTTGATGAGGAAAACCCACATTGGCTTGTTTGCACAGACCATGAGGGATCAAAATAAGAGAAATCTTTCTTTAATAAGAACATAAATGACATTAAGCAGCATTTGGCCAGGTAGAACCATCTCCTTGGCCAAGAGGTCATGCACAGAGGCAACCAGCAGGCATTTTTCCCTTTTGTAAAAGTCACCGTAGGTACTTTTGTTTAATAATATCACTCATTTTAAAAGAAAATGCTTGATTTAATCACTGACTTTAAGCTTAAAAAAAAAAAAAAAAAAAAAAAAATCTGGGATACAACTAAAACCTGCACAATGTTGTTCTGGGTGAATGGCTGAGCAATGATTTGAACAGAAAGCACTAGGAAAGACAGGAAGGGGGGTGAAATAGTTCTTTTTTTTTTTTTTTACAGCACAAATCTAGGGGTCAGCGCTGTTTGCTCAACGGTTTAATCCTCGGCTTCTACTGATCAAATAGAATCGGCTGCAGCGCAGTATAAACAAAGATGCTTTCCACTACTCTGATAAGGTCCATTTGCATAAAGAGGCAAAAATTGTGCACAGACCAAATATTGAAGGAACAAAGCTGGTTGAGATCCTAAATTGACAAGAGTAACATCACATCAAAAACATAAGGTTAGAGGGGACTACATGCGCTAGAGGTGCATTTATCCTACTCTCTGAAAAAGGCATTGATGGGGTCTAGTTGGCTTGCTGAGACATTTCCAGCTTCCAGATCTAAGCCACTAAGAGACGAGTGTCTCACCTCAGTGCCTCATGCTTACACCGGCTTTTAGCTAGCCTTGTAGTCAGATGCTTGTGGGAAGTGCTGCCCAGGGCTACTGCCATTGCTATTTGATTTGACAACTTGTTCAAAGCTTTGCACTCCTATGCCGAGAGTTGACATATTTACTGCTTGGCGTTGTTGGCACTAAAGACCTGCTAATCTCTAAGCAATGTCCTTTACGATCAAAATAATGCAGAGGACAGTAAAGAGAAGTACCAACTGGACATGCAACAAGTTACCCCTCTACCATACATCTTCTCAATGTCACAAATTAAAAAACAAACAAAATTACTGTTGATCATGTGGCACAAATAAGAAAAAGATGAACTCTCATACGGCCATGTCACGTCTTAACAAAAGATAAATAGGTCTTGTCAGCCAGACTTGAGCTAGATCCTCAACAAATTCATCTCTCCTGCTTCCTCCTGACCCCAGTTCCACATCACACACAGATACACACACACCAACAATCGGTCAGCCTGAATAGCTCAAATAAATGACCAGAAAGTGTGTAAATGTGTATACTTGTGTGTGATGGTTAAGGTTCAACAGTGACTTGATTGTTTGGAGAAATGACATTTGACTGGCTGGTTATCTCCTCATTGCCTCAGTGCTCTCCCAAGTCCATAGGGATATTGCTTATCCCTACTTCGTACAAATATCCTCACATCAACAAAACAAACACACACAAACTCGTTCTACCGTCCCCGACACTTCAAACATGACCAATACTCAGAGAATCAAATAAAAAACAGACCTGTCATGATGTAACGTGGTAAATATCTATTGTGAACACACACACCCACTTTTACAAACGCAAACACATACACACTCACACCGACGCCCAGTGATCTGGAAATGAAAAGGACACTAATGCAAAAACACTGCCCAGCCTGGAACCAAGACATGGGTGAGGGGTGGGGGGTGGGGGGGAGAAGGGAACTGGGAGACGTGGGGTCAGGTTTTAGTTTGGATCCAATGTCCAAAGCTGTAAACAGTCAGAAAGCCTTGCAATGGTTGGCAACAACAGAGGGGTCGCTATCATTGTACAGCCCCAAGCAGGCAAGCACGTAACCGACCGGTGACACTTGCGGGGAAGGTGGAGACAGCCTTCACATTCAGGTGCAGGTCGATACTGGCGAGAAGGTCCAGTTGAACTCCTAGGTCAGTCACTCTCATCTGGATTCTGGGGGTCTATGATTTTGACGTGGGTGAATGGGAAGAGACCCCTCCGTCCGTTCACCTCCCCCTCCCACTGACCGCTGATGTTCATCCGTGTTACCTTGACAATGTCACCAACCTGAGGAGAGAAGAACAGGAGGTTGAGTTGCAGGAGCAGCAGGGTTGGTTCACAACAAGTCCAAAGGGAGTTTTAATAATGTGCATATCATAGAAAGTTTCCAGTTTTATTTTCAGTATGGCTTGGAGTTCTTTGGTATGCATGTTTGACACACACTAAAAAACTGGAGTTGTGTCATGTGGTCACAAGAAATATTATGTTTGATGCAGTGTGGTCAAACTAAAAAAACAAAACTGGTTTCTGAATAATTGTAGTTTTAAGATGGAGTTTTTCATGCCACAATGACATCATAGCATTTGCACTTGGAACTGCAAAGCCTTGTGGAGTGTACTGAACACATACCTTTTTCAGCTACGGTGACCAAAATGTTAATGTAACCAAACTTAACCTGTTATCACACTTTGAGGTCTGTAACAATTCACTCAAGCATCCGGACTACCAAGGTGACTTAAACATTGGTTGGATTGGAACACCATAACCAAATGGGTCAATTTCATATTTTGCTACCTGTCACATACTTTTAACAGGTAAGGTTGCATTCACACATGATCAAAAGTTGTGACGATCTCTACAGGTTTATGTCTGTGGGGGAGTCTCAGCCTGTTTGGCAAAAGCAAGTCTTCGGCTTCCCCTTAAGGCAGGGGGCTGTCCAGTTCTGCTCATCCTAATTGGCTGATCAGTTGACCGGCAGCCACAACACGTCAGGTTGCTCTCCTCTCAAAGTAAACTCTACTTCGGCATGACCATGTCTTATATGAGTTATATAATGACCAAACTGTGTAAAATGCTGGTTTGACAAGAGTCACCCAGGTTAATATGGTTTTAAAGCTGATGACTGAATGCTGCACCAGTTGTAGAGATACACATAAATCGAGACAAGAAAAAAAATAGAGCAAAGTTAAGGGTCAGCCTTTTTCATCAAGAAAAAAAAAAAGATTTGGCACATAGCCAATTTTATTATAAAACCAGCTTCACTGACAATGTATGTGTGGGCGTACAAAACATCCATCACAACAGAACACTTAAAAAATTGAAGTGGTTGGTCAGATCTCCACATGGGCATTATACTGAGGTCGAGAGATGACAGAGGAGCTCAGAGCTGTCGCTCAGATGGGTTTGTGACTCTGAATGTGACCCCAATCTGTTTAAGCCATATGTTCTTTATCAGGATGAGAAGGGAAAAATCTCCATTATCAAAAACATGATTGAAATGTGAATGTCAGGGCACACTATTGGTGGCTTTAACTTCAGCATGAGGCTTCAAGGACATCTAGTCCCAGGTATTATCTATGACCATAATCCTTAACTTCACCCTGGAATGACAAGAATGCTCTTAGTCATAAAAAGCTTCTGTGAAATGTCTGTCAAAGAATGATTAAAAAATATATATATTTAACCTGAATGAGACTGTGTGAATAAACCATGGTGTGGAGAAATTAGTTTAAATTTCACCTTCAAATTTCAGTCAAGTTTCAGAGATGGTTTGTTGTTCTGTAAGCAGAATTTAAATGATAAGCCCTATTTATTTAGATCTTGTCGACATTAACATTAAATCTAAATTACAACAAGGTCTATATAAACATGTCAACATATTGCACTGTGCTCTAAAAATGAACAAGTTAGCCTAAATATCCATAAACTCATTTTATATGTTGTACACTTCCCGTATCTTAAATATTTACATAATGACTCATAGTTTCTGCTTCTCGAGCAGCCCCACATCCCTCAGATTAGCTGCGGTATAAATTTTTATTTTTTTTTGCTGTAACCTTTGACATATTCTGACCCTAATTAAGAGACAGAAATAGGAGACAAGATAAGAAAATATTACATGTTTTCCATAAAGAGCAAGATGTAAACTGTAAATCACAAATACCACAGGAAATTCTATGGTCTCTTTCTAGTAATTGTTTTCCAGTCATTCTGCTGACTTCTATCTCTCAATTTAATTACAACACTGAATACACCATGTTATATAAGTGCAATGCTCTGGATTTTGTGCTTAACCTCTGAACTACTGACTTTGAACTTCTTAGGCTCTATGCATGTATGCTTAGGTTTGTGCAATTCTTTTTTAAAGCTATTCAAATGGATTATCATTTCTTTCAGGAGAGCATAACTCCACAAAAACCAAGAAAGACATACATAATTACATCAAATAAAAAAGAACTATTTCATTCATCTAAAGGTTGCTGGTTGACAGATCATGGGTTTCTACTATTTGAGAACACATGCAAGCGAGTAGGAGTTTTCCTCAGAACAGCAAGTGTTAATGTGAAGGGAAGTGAGGATCGAGGCCATCTCACAAAAAACAGCAAGTGTACCTTCACAGCAATTCAGAGAAAAAGGGTTAAAAAAATGCTTCTATATTATCTGTTTCCAAGTCTAAGGGGACCGTGTACCATAAACACTGGTAATGACAAGATCACCTTCATTTCCTAATTGTAACAAGTGAAAAAGATTTTTGTAGCATTGGCAGCAACCTTTTAACTCAATTAAATGAACCAATTGAGTTTTGCCAATGTTTTAGAGAGACTGGCCCATCTTTGAGCTGCACGGTAGGTATCAGAGCCAACACTGCTACTGCTCGATGAAAAGACATTGCCAAAAAAACTAGATGTAGCTTTCAAATGGACAGTGTGTAGAGGGACAAGGCAACTGTACCAATTTTAATTTGTTGCTTAAATACAGCGAGACCAAATGACTACTGCACTGTATTAGGTTCATGCTTGCAACTGCCACAGCTCACAGCAATTTCAAACCCTTCGATACAGCATATCCATAAACAGTATGAAAACAAGAGAACTAAAGCAACCCATATTAAATCCAAAGTTTGTTTTTTTTTTTTTTTAAATCATACAAGAATACCAACAAAGGTAAAGTCACATCTAAAGAGTCAATCTTAGTTAGACCAACCCCGAGAAAATCAATAAAATAAATGCATTACAATTTAAAAAAACCTTCTTATAAAAGTGCAAGGACGACATAACTTTACAAGGCAGCTGGACTGCTGAGATCTCACGTCTGAAATCTTGCAAGCCCCACCCAGTTTCGTTTGTCTCCAGTCAGAATATGACTGGACCAATCGGTGTCCTTTGAGGTGACAGAGGTGGTTTTGTGTCGACAAAAGCGAGAAGTGGCTGCAAGCTTGTAAATAGTGGCAGCTGCTAAAGAGGTTAGTGTAAATGCTGCAAAAGAAGGCGTTTTATCGGAGTATTTCTTCATCGAAAGAAGAGCAAAAAGTGGTAATGGAGGATTATTTTGATGAAAGAGATGTTTTTCACTCTTTTTTTGTCTTTTTCTGGCTTCAGCAAGGGAAATGAATGTAACAGACAGAATGTTCATCCAATCATCTTCCACTTTCCTCTTTTTTTTTTTTTTTAAACTACATTTTGTCCCTTCAAAACACTGTCTATTGGCTGTTTCCCAGACATGAGAAGATATGGAACATATCCTAAGGATATGTGAAACATTCCATCTGGCAAGTCAGGTTAGGGAAGAAAATAAGGTTGCATTACTTTTTTTTTTGCATGGTTTTTACAGTCTTTTTTTATGATCTTATGTTTTTAATGGAATACAGCTCATCTGAAATTGTTGTAGCACACATATGAACTTTCTCTCTTCATCAACGGGATTATCAAAATATGGAAGTTCAGATACAGTTTTCACAACAGCGGCACATTTGAGGTGTGGTAATGTAGGATTGAAAACTGTTGCTGAGAAAGAGGTTCTGGTCAATACTTTATCTTACATCCACACAGCAATTTGCTGGATGAACAAGTCATAGTGTTTTTTAAGGTGAACAGAGAGCCTTTTTGGCAGCTGGTTAGTGAAAAAAAAAAGGTGAAATTAACAGGGCTTTTAATAAGTTACAATGATGAAGTACAAAATATCTTTATCAGCGGAAAGCACAGAGGGGAACTTGGGACATCTCCAATGTTTGTTAAACAACTTATAAATGACGCAACCACCAGGATCGATCAGAATAGGATTTAAAAGCATCCTCAGAGCAGGAGCAGGAGGTGCCTGCGAACACTTGTACATCTTTTTCACAAGGCAGCACACTTTTGACCTGAGCCTTCTCATCATATATATCTAAGGGGCTCTTGGCCATTGATGCTACATTTACATGAATATGTGTTTGTTTTTGCCGTGTCAATGCCTGGCATCCACAGTCCTAAAGCGTTTTAGAGTCTTATCAGTCACGATGTGATGTGACCACCCCTGATTCATCACAACCCTTTCACTTAGCCTTTTGCTGGAACCAATCAAAGGACATCAACCTTAATATTTCTATGAGTCTTGATCACTAGTTGGTAATTCTACAAAAACAATGAATCACAGCTTTGCTAATAATTTTGCCTTTGCTACATTATAACCTGTCCATACTGCCTGTATGTGCAGGATATAAACATTAAATAGGGGCAAGCATATGCTCAGTGTACACAAGTGGATTGAAAATGCTTCTCTTGATGGAAAGTTTCCATTTTGAAAAATTATTTTAAAATTAAAATGTTTTTATGTGGACATGGCCTCATACAGGATGAAGGCAGCAGTCATGGGTTAATCTTAAGCTTTCTGTCTTTAACTGTGGCTCCTTATACTCCACTGCTACACATACAACAACAAAAATATGGAATAAGAACCAAATAAAGTCATGTTTCAGTTCTCATATGCTTGTTTTGCTTGCCCTTTTCTGCAAACTCCTACTTTCATTATTATCCAGTGTGTTTCTCTTTGTAAATAGGGTTAAATGAGCATTTAGTATCATGCTCTTTTAATAGTTCAATAGAAGTTTTCATGTGTAATCCAGCAGCTGCTGACAAAAGATGTGCAACAGAGAACACAGATCTCAGCTGATCTGTCTTTGTGTTTATTCATGTATGAACACTTCACTGTTAAACACTGATAATGTTTTATTCACTGTGATTCAAATTTTTTTCTGTGCCAAAAAAAATTCCACTGCCACAGGTGCTTAACAAATTTTGCTACACTAATATCTTCACAGACATGGTCCAAATTCACGCCCTCATTTCTGTTCCAGAATCATGAGGGCGAAATGTTTCGCTGTATCCACCTGCAGAGGCATAGTTTAGCTCTTCACCCACCAACACATTCTTATATCTGTCCATGGCAGCACAAATAGACTATGGAAACCATGTCCACATTGTGTTGTCTTCTGGGTGCCAGTGTCTTTGCTTTAATTCTTTCCATTTAGAAAATGAATTTGACACCCATTGTCTATTTTCAGAGTACCCAGTGCTTGTGTGCAGTGACTTCAAGTAATTTTAGTTAAAAATCTCTGAACTTTTCACAAAGGTGGTAGTGTCCTCACTGTTGCTCCTTTTTAGGTAACCAATCATGATGGGGCTGGACTCCCAGGTAACCAAAAAAATGAAGAGTTTGGATCTAGCTGTGTCTGCCATTCCTGAAATAAATGGGTCAGACAAAAACAGAGACAGAGAAAACCATTTGCTGGAGCAGATCTCCTAACAGTACATATTGCTGGTGAGTGTTTGGCTGGTTGTTAACTGTGCAGTATACTTCTGTTAATGCAATGCAACAAAACCCATGTGCAGCATTTTTTTTTCTGACATCTCAAAAGTGCTTCAACACAGCCCTCCCAAGCTGTCTACTGGTGCTTTTTAGAGAGAAAAAAAGGGTATTTAAACAAAGACCCTCCTCTTGATGTATCAGCACATCCCAGCCTGCTGCAATAGTAGACCACATTGAAGTTCAAATACATTGTACATGTAAAGCGCACATTATGCATTACATCACAAGCTTGAACATGTTACACCGCTAAATAATGCCACTATGCTGTGAAACCCAACAGTTCTGCTGACAACTGGCAGCGAGCTGGCTAGCAGGAAGATTGTGCTAAGACAAAAACAGCTAGTGATTACTGGTGAAGTTGGGGTTCCACCTTACCACTGGTTAAAACTGGGTGTCAATACTGAGGTCAGTTTCAACAGAGTCCCCATCCTCTCTTAAATAACAACTACAAAGGTGTAATTTACACTATTCACTGATTTATCTTTATGAGGGAAAAAAAACATTAAAACACAACATTTCTGATGGATAAAACTACATAAATTTTTAAAATAACTGCTTCATCAGCTTACTCTGATCTCCTGTCCAATCAGAACCCAGCAATGCAGGGTTTGACTATGTAACTCTAACCAGCAATATGATAGGAATTCATCTATTTTCAGTAAATGCAGGCAATAAGAAGCATCCCATCAGTGCAACATCTGCATGACCCTGAAGCCAAATGCAACAAGTTTAAGTTAAAAAGATCTACTAAATGCAATGAAAATGAAACAACTACAAACAGCCTTATTTCCCAATATTTTCTTACTAGCTGGGGGCAGCAAAACTTTCTCTGCAGAACTACTTCACACCCCACACTCCTGAAACAACTAGCACCAAGTGACCAGAGCGGCTGCTGTTTGGCTGAGAATTTTTTTGGTGTGGCCACACAGCAGGAGCGTAGTCTGAAACATTAGAGAATTGGCCAGGAGCCACAAACAATGCGAGGACAGTTTAAGAGACAGAACTACCACAAAGGCATTTCCTCCTCATTATCACAATAGCATCTGACAATAGCAATTTTTAATGCAGACTGCAGTTAAACTACACAGAAATGGTAAAGTGCTTGAAGTATTTAAGCAAACTACTTAAGAGTGTCAATACATGGCTTCATACAGCAGTCTTAGTGCTTCCCAAATGAGAGACTTCAGTTGGGTTGTGATACTGTGAAACATAACAGTGATAGTGAAATATTTCTAGACAGTAATATTTGATCGAATTCATTCTTAAATTCACAATTAATTGTGTATGCAAGGCTTAGCGGTTGCCACTTGTTTTTTGTCAAACAATGCAGTTGGATAGATTAACAGTACAGTGAAAGAAATGCTGAGTCAAAAGCTCTAATGAGGCAGCACATGAAGTGTAACTTAGCAAAGCTTGAAAATCTTGTTCTTTTCAACCCACCAATGGTTTAATTTCTCACCTCATGCAGTGAGGGACAGGTTTAACAAAGCAGACATTTAACCACATTAAACCAGAGGTGAGAAATGACCTAGGCCTGAAACTTTAAAGGCTATAAAACACTTCTTTTCAGCCAGAGAAGAGACCCTTTAGCAGGGCAGTCTGTTTTTACTTGTGCCATACTCATACCTCTGAAACGTACTTGGCATGGACATTTACTGCATTTTGTTCCAATACAAATCAAAAGGTAACGCTCAATGACAATCTGATAAACTTGACATGTGACAAACCATAAGCTGAACTTCTCACGTGATCTGTAATCTGAAAGTATTAAAGATTTTTTGCGTGATCATGTTACCTCACATGAGCAAAAGTAGGACAGCCGAATAGTGTACATTCACTATTTTACCTGCTTCATAAACACCAAGTGGAAATTGATAAGCAAGAAATGCTACTTTAAACATTAAGTGAAGTCAATTTGATCGATTAGACAGGAAGGGAATAGGTGAGGAGCAGGAAAGAGAAAAAAACAGACATATTTAGATGAAACAGAGTGAATAAAATTAAAACCCATGTTGCAATACCTCTAGAGCAAGAGCTGTTTTATCATAGGCGCATGGCACTCTTTTCTGGATAGCCTTTGCCATGACAGGGCCATTCTGCATGGATGGTAGAGGGGTGATAACTGCTCCAGGCGTGCCAGGGGGCAAAGGCGAAGGTGTCTGGGGCTGGGCATAGGCGTGGACAAGGGCATGGGAAGGCTCGGGGATTCCATAACTGTTGGAGTTGCGAGATCCATGTGAAGGCTGGCCAGGGTGAGGCGAAGGTCGTACCAATTTCTCCACATAGGGCACAGGGATCATCCCGACACGTCCCTCTTTACTCTTGGCACTCCACCACTGCTCCTCTGGCTTCTCAAGGATGATGAGAATCTCCCCCTTCTTGAAGGGAAGGTCCTCTGCATCGCTGCCAGTGAAGTCATATAGAGTCCGCACATACTCCAGGTTTTCCTCTGGGCCACCCATGGGCTGGATGGGACAAATTGCTGTGCTTGGGTACCTTAAGAGATTAGAAGAACAAGGCGCAGGAGATGTTGTGTTAGCATTGAGGGCTGTGTCTATGTGATTGCGACAATGAAAAAAAACCCCAAACAAAACCTCAGATGACACCAGGAACAAGTTCTCATCATGTACCACATTTATGATAGTTGAATGCTGCTCAAAGCTGTGCAGTAAAAATGAAGGGCTAAAGACTTGATTTTACATTTGTGTAAATGATAATTACAAACTGATCCCTCAGGAAAACTTGGACATAAATATTTACATCGAGTACTTGGTAAAGGGGCTTAGAAAACAACAATCCTAACACTCCTACTGTCCAATGTCTTGGAGCAAGATAGGAAATATGCCACATAAAGAAACACTTTTAACTGTGCTGGAGTTGCAACATAAATGACAATGTTGGAGTTATAGCTGTATGACAGGAATTACTGCTAAAAAAGCACAAAGACCTCGTACGAACCACAGATTTTAAGTAATGTTTCATTTATTTTTCCAAACTCCTGGTATTGGGACACCACATTGCTCTACTAAAAACAGTAAACGGAGTGTGTAATGATGGTGCTCATGTGTCCACCAGTTTCAAATTCAGTAGCTGTAATGCCTCATGGCTTACATGCAGGGCACCAGAGGCTGACTGAATGTGGGTTAGTTTGGATAAAAATAGACAACCTCGTTTAGCTAGTCTGATACATATCTGTGAGACCCAGGTGTTAATGGCATTTTGACGTGGTCATACAATCCTACAGTCATTACACTTGGTGCAGGAGTGACTTCCCTACCTGGGGGCTGGCTCTATCAGCGTGGTCGTATCCAGGTAGTGGATTTTGTAGAACTCCAGGAGAGCAGGGAGGTGATCAAATTCTTGATCGCCTATCTTAAACCTTTTGCTGGGCAAAGAGTTGATAATATAGTGAGACACTTTGGAGTTTTCAGACACTGACAGCACGTAGTCGCCGGGGCAGGTCGACGAGTCTCGAACGAGAAACATGCCATGTCTCTGTCCTTGTAACCTATTCTGTGCCTCTTGTCGCGACACGGGTCCGAAATACCAGGCGGACCGATCGGCTGAATCAAACCGAGCAGTTGTCATTTCTGTTCAAAAATAAGTTAATATCAGTCTACAATTAAGAAAAAGAAAAAAAAATTGCAAAAGAGACTAGGCAATAAGTTAAAACGCGTATGCGTGGTTGGAACTGGCCAATCACAGCAAATTTGAGGATTTGGAAGATGCAGGGCAGGGCATTCGTCGCCCTATGAGGTTTTACACAAACGCTGCAGGTTCCGGAGACCTTGGATTAAAAACAACCCAAAAAAACGAAAACAACCTGACGTTTTCAGAGACAGGCTGCGACTGGCTTGATCCAACTTTGGGGCATAATGTGGTTCCTGTGTTCAGCAGTCAATGGCTGAGTGATTGTTTAAGCGGCCAAAAGAAAGAAAAAAAAGAAAAACTAGTGACACAAACATCGACGGACAACGAAGACACAAATGATCAATGAAGCTTCCCTTTTTCGTTCCGCCTTCCGAGAAAACACCAGGCTTCTCTTCTGATAATTTATCTCCTTCAGTCAGTGTCAGTTATGAGAACGGAAAAGGTGGCCTCAGTTTTTCTTACGTTAAATCCTCATGTCTGCAAACGGATGAAAGTAGCCGTGGGTCGGAAACGAAATGATTCTTTTGTATCTTCTCGATCTTACGATAAGGCACACGTCATGGAAATGCGTTTTTGAATCCCCTTTCTGGAGTCGGAGCAGACTTTTGAGGCAGCACAGCAAAAAATGGCGGCCCGCAACACGTCTTCACACAAAAAATTATTTCACAGCAGCGGCTTGTCTCCTGCGCGTGCATCTCAGGAGCTATTCCGAAGCTCTCGCGTGCATTCCAGGCTGCTCACGAGGGATCCCGGCTTCACGATTCTATATTTTCTACTTTCCCTTATTTCTGCTCGTCCCCCCCTCACCCGAGCCTTCAGAAGTGCGAGTACAAGACCGAAAAATGGCGACGGGAGGGCAGGTCCCGCTTTCTATCCGCACGTCACTGACGCCTGAAGGGAGGGGGGGTAGTGGGGGGTGGGGGGTGGTGGGAGGAGGAAGGGGGGCGGGGGTGGGCGGGTGACGAGGCTACGAGCGCCCCCCCACCACCCCTTCATGCAGAGATCGAAGTGTCAATCATGTTTCCATGACACAGCTTCAGTGCACTTTCTACAAACTACGATAAAGAAAGCGATAATCATCGCAGTGCAAACAACCGGCAGTGTAAGTCAAAACAGATAACAGGCCTTTTTTATAACTGCACCACGTTACATTGTGTTATGTTTTTTTTTTTTATCTTGTGTTTAGTCCGATTTAATTTTTTTCCTTTTTTGAGGAATAGTTCAGTTTTGGAATGTCTAGGTTTATATTTATTCAGTTTGTAATTAGTATCATTGTGATAAAACATATTTCAGTGGGTAAATTTCAAATGATGCTCATCCACATCTTTTGTTATAAATAAATAAATAAATACATAAATAGATAAATAAATAAATAAATAGGGGTGGTGCTAAGTCTACAACTTACATCATATTTTATAATCTTATCATGAGTTTTTTTAAATCCTAAATCTTGATTTGCAAATTGAAGTAAAAGGCAGCATTAAAATGTACTAACATAGATATTTGTATAAAGTCGTATGAAGAGTAAAGTCAAGTACAAGTAAAAGAGTTTAGTTACTTTCCACCACTGTAGGCCCATAAATCTACAGACATTTCAGAATAAAGGAAATCTGGGATGTTGTGCTCAAACCGCTAAGATCTCTAGGTTCCCGGTATTTTAGAATGTTCTGAAGTCAGAGTAAAAAGAAAGTTAAATCTCACTTCTTTTGCTGTTATAATACATGAGTGATTGCAGATTTATTTTATTAACAGAGACAACAGCCATATCTTACAACTTGTGTCAGATGGGCTTCCTAAGAACATGGTTGTCCTACAAACACCAGTACACATTCTAATATAAATCTACTGTATTTACAACTTATGACAAGTTTTCTTTGTACCTCCTAATGTTCAAAGCTTTTTGTGGCTTATTTAGTAGCTCATGTTTTGGAACTGTGAAGCACAGTGTATTTGCTCAGTCAACAATAATTACATGCCGCCAGTAAAAAAAAAAAAAAAAAAAAAAAAATTGACATATTTCCCTTTTTCATTTCCTGTTGTTTTCCAACTTCCCCTCCTTTTAATCTCATAATACGTAAGTATTGTCTGGCACAGAAATGTGACACATCGATTGGAGCTCACCAAGCTACCCAACCCACAACACAAAATGCTGAAAAGGAGGGAGTGAATTTATATGCAGGAGACAATGCCTAGAAAGAAGCCTTAATAAAGATTCGTACAAACAAATGGCTGTGTCTGAAAGCAAGGACTGAACATCACAAGTCATCTAATATGGCGGACCAACTTCTGCTCATTAATGAAAGTAAAATATATAAAGTGGATGCTCTGTTCCTTTGGTTATTGAGGTTTCAGTGGCCGTGCCCTATGAGGCTGCAGCTGGCTCAGAGCAGCTCTCATCACTGCGGCACTGTCTGAATGTTAATAGATATGCACCCACTGGGTCTAAATGGCTAATGCCTGCCAATTCCCACATTTACACAAAGACGCAGTGATGCAACAAATTGGAGAAAAGAAGAGAAAAGAAAAAACAAACAAGGCCTCTGCTTCTTCAGAAGTATCAGTAAAAAATGTTTAGGGACATATACTGTTTAACAATACTATACTACTGACCATACTAGACAAGAGACAAACCATACTATTACATTTAAAACTTGCTTTAGCCATATTTTATACAAACATGCACATACACACATATCTATCTATATCCATCTATGTACACATCTATAATTGTATATATCTTTATATATCTATCTATATTTATACATCTATATATCTTTATAGATAGATAGATAGATGGAGATAGAGAGAGAGAGATAAAACAATTCAGTACGGTCTCTGAAATGAGGGACTAAGTCAGCTTGCGACCTGTGTTTAACCTGATAAACATTTGTAGACCCTCAATGAATGGATGCTCGCTGAAGAGGGAGATCTTCAGAAACACCACCATCTAGTGGTCCGAAGTCAGTGTCTACCTTCTCTTTTAACATTACGCAATAAAGTATTTAACTTTTTTCTTTTTTTTTTTTAGACTGTTTTAAAAATTTAGGGTCATACACAGAGATATCTAGAGGGGTTGTAGCCTTGAGCTTGTCTGCCTGAGCTTAACTCAACATATTAGAGCACCCAATCCCTGCCAGTGGACGAAAGGCTTTCTTGCTCACCTTTTCTCTGGTTTTACATAAAGTTCCAGAGGCAAAATCAGCACCTCTCAGGCTTAGATTTATATTTCTAACCATTAGCCCTTTGCTATCATTGATGGAATAAGAATGTGCATCAGGGGCTGGTCTTTATGAGGAAACTGCATTGTGATAGGTGCCTATCAGAAAGGACATTGCTTAGGAATTGCAAAGGGGAATTTAGTTCCTCACAGGAATCATTTTCTTGGTTGCAATGTTACATGTCAACTGATTTTTCTATTTGCACTTCTTTAACTGACATGGCAATAAGTTTTATTGTACGCTATGTTATGTAAATGCAGCTAGGACAGTAGTCTCATGCGACTTGAAGAATATCATTTGAAAGGTGGACATCTCGTGGAGGCTTGCTGATGTGGATTTGTAGAATGTGTGGAAGTTGAGCTTTTACAGAGTTGCTGAGTGGTCCTTTTTAGCCTGCTGGGTCAGCCATCCCCTTAATCTGCTGTCACTGACACTAATGGTTAAGTCAGAGTTATTGCATGAGATGTTGCTGGCAAAGTGTAAAAGTAATTTCAATGCAGAGTGAGCAATGAATAGATAAATATAGGGAGCTGCCACTGAGAGGTGTCCCTTGAGGAAATGGTTTACGATGGAGCCTTCACCAGATAAGAATTCAGTAACTATCATCTAGGTGTAAAATGATTTTAAAATGAATAGATGTCTTCCTAAAGGTTCTAGAGGTGGAGCATGCTGAGCCAGGTTCATGGCATGAACTGTCTGCCCCGCCTGCTTGCGTGCAGTTCTTAACCTGTCCCGCACCATTGCACAACTAAAGGCTAAGTTTTGATTCATGTTTTGAAAGTAGGTCAGGTGGTTTGGAAATGTGATTGTCACACAGCTGTGTGCCATTTCATAAATGTTTCCACAAGTGCCAAAACCTGAAGAGTATAGTCACATGCATGTATTCAGTATCAGTGAATATGTAATAATTTTTTCAAATCATCATGGGATGTTAAAAAGGGAACAATTCAACTGGATCAGACTATTGTGATTCGATGATTTTTAATTTCTCATACAGAGGACGAACTACAATAATAACATGAATAACATGGTGTGAGATTTGAAAAGAGCAACGGGCAAACAAAACACATTACATATTAATGTTATTTACAGCACTGGCAGATCTGCAGTGTCAAAACAACCAGTCAAAGATGTTTTCACTCTGACACTTAGTTTCATTGAAGTGAATAATTACGATAAAACTCATTAATCACATTTGTGCATGTACACAAAAACCAGCATGACATCATTATGACATCATTATTTTAGGCATGGCAATCCTTCTCTTTTGCCATGCGTCATAATCGACAGAATCATATTTACAAAGCATAAATTGGAGGGACTTAACTTGTAAGTTTTTAATACTTAGCTGCTTGAAAAGTGACAGGTTATTAGCTAGATGAAATTAAAACAAATCTGCTTTAAGATGATCAAACTAACAACCAAACAACCACTGCAAATTTAACTAAAAAAAGCTACCAGTGTTAAAATAGATTCTGTGTGCAAAATTAAAAGCTTTGACATATATAGACCTTAAGCATTGTTTCTTTTGATTGTTTCTTCACTGTTGCCATTTTAAAAGAAACATACAATCATAGGATATAGAATGATTCACATGGATATCCATAACTGAGAATTTATTGCACAGAATACATTCAGTTTTTATGGCTAGGTTTTTAGTACAGCCTTGAAAAGCCCAGTCCTGAGGTGGATTCAGCTGACGCTGTGGTAGTTTGATCTTGTCACCGCACTGTTCGTTTGAAACGGTCTCTCTGCACAGCACGGATCCTCCTCTGTCTGTCTGCAATAGTAGAGCTGAGGCTCTGTTTGAGGGCTGGGAGGACCACCCCTGACTGTGAGGGTCCAGACCTGGGAAAAGACCCATATGTGGGTTTAACTGAGAGGCCAAGACGGCTTTTTGACATGAGCACCACTGTGAAAAGCTTCTGTGGTTACAAGAGGCAGTAAATGCAGAATTGTAGAGGATGGATATGTGGATTAACATACGTTCTTTCTGGAAATGTTTGAAGACCATGTTTTGGAAATTTCTTTTCCTCTGGAAATTTGCTGCGAAGTACAAAAAAAGAGGGAAAAAATATTGCCAACTGTGCTTATTTTTTAGAGAAATACTATAAAATGTTAAGATGAAAAATGTTATATTCTCCATCACTTTACCGGGTACCATCACTAAGGTAGGCCTTAGTCAGAATGTAGTTTTCTGGGGTGATTTTCTTGCTCAAAACAATATCTCTCAGCAGTGTCTTCACACGCACAATCTGAAGGACACAGTCAATTAAGTCATGAAAAATTTTCACTGAAATATGCATAAAAATAAGTAAAATAATCAGACTTCTGTATATTTCCAAATTGAAGTGCTGCAAAGCAAATGAAATGTGACTAGTATCGTCCGATGATAGGCACTTACCTCCTGAGACTGTAAGCTGTTAGCGTGGTAAAGCTGCCGAATGATGACCTCACACTCCTGTAGTGTGGGTGCACGTGGAGGATGGGAGGTGCTGCTTTGAATTCGAAGAGGCTGTAATGAGGTGATGAGGCCCCCCTTCACCTCTGGGCCATGGTCCTGCCTGGAAGACCCCAGAGTTTCCCTGTCCTTGCCAGTGCTGCTCCCAAGTCATCAGTGAGACAGAATCAATTAAAAGTAATATCAAATGATGACGGCTTTGGTTCTGTATGTCCTGTTTCTACACCAACAGGTCAGTTCATTGGCCCCTTTGTACAAAAAGACCTAATGTACAATACATGTGTTTTTTAGACTGAGTTCTCGGGAGTTTAGAGCCCGAGTGAGTTTTTAGGAGGTGCATAAATTTTTACAAAATGGACACTTGTTAACAGTCTAAACGTGTAGCCTTAACAGATATACAAAAGACAGTGTATATTTCCCATTTGAAAATGTCAAACGAAAATGATGTTGAATTTTCTTCTCCAACACATACCAATCAATGTTGGTACAAAGCTATATTAACAAATGTCACAGATTACTATAACACCATCTCTTTGCTTGAATGCTACACATGATGGCTGCACGCTTACTACACTCCAATAAAATCTGCAGTCTTTGCATGAACACAAACTTAAAACCCAGGATATTTTTTTTTGTTGTTTGTATACATTATGTGTATTTGCTGTTTTCAAAGATAACTTTGATAGTTTGGAAGCATTACAATTAAAATGTACAGAACCTTTTTTTTTTAAAAATGCCTTTTGTAAAGGAAGACACACATACCTTATAATCAGCATTAAAACCATCTGCTCTCTGTTTTTACCTTGTCTTTTGCTTTCTTACATGCAGTAACTGCAGAATAGCGCTACATATAGTTATAAATGTGGTTTTTGTTTCACATATTCTTAGTGTTAATAATGTTGATGTAAACGTTATCCTACATGCCCTCACTTGCCTAAGGTTGGTTTTAGACAAAAATCAGGCTTTGCAGCGATCACGTCAACTATCTGCCACAGGGCTCCTGCACTTTTTTTCATGACTCCCTGTGGTCTGCACAGACCAACAAACTAAAGCGATTACCAAGATTATGATGAATGGCAGAACTTGTGTTTTCATTGAAGTGCCAGATTTGGTCTGAATGACGTCAGAGATGGTGTGTTTCCTATAAAAAGTGCTTAATGTCGCCTCATTGTGTTTCATCTTAAGCATGTTATCAGTGCTTACATTAATGTTTCTTAACTAACATGTAATTTCTTATCAGTATTATTGTGTTCTTGGAGCTAGACAGTTAATCCTGGACAGTATAATCATGAGGTGAGATGGCATGATTTTTTTGCAAAATCATGATACAGCTTGATCTAGTTTTTCTTTTCTTCAAAAACATTTTACTAATGATTTTTTGTGAATGAATACCTTTTCAAAAAGAGAAAAAAAATCGAATCACGCTATATCAGTATTGAGGTGGACAAGCAGGGAAAGTACTGAGTAAGAACCAGATGTGCCAGATGTTCATGTATGGGAATTCACCTTTCTGCTTGGTCCTGTGAGGGTCGCGTGTCCTGCAGTGGCTCCTCCAGGTAAAGTCCCGTGCAGACTTCACTTCCCTGCGTTGGTGGTCTCATTCCTCGTCGACTCTGTGTCATTCCTAAAAGAAAAGGACCCAAGACTAAGATAGTTATAACTGTCAACTGCTGTTCCATTACAATACAAAATGGCAAGAAAAGTGACAGATGCTTTTATCCATATTACCCACTACTTTAAGCTTTTAAATTCTGCAGTACATCTTACCTTTTCTACTTGACTTGACAGGCTCCATTATCAGCCTATACTGCAACTCTGCAACATCAATGTTGAGAGAACTGTTGTGAGTTTTAAAAAGGCACATAAGAGGAACAATCACGCAACACACTCCCTGCAGGAGACTATGTTTCTACAGGGGCCTGAGTGCTGTGAAGGCATGAAGATATATGACTAGAGAGTCTCCTGAATGGGTGTAAGATGCATTTATACGGAACAGCATGTGACTGGTTCAGTAAAGTGAAACTGGATCTCTGTCCACCCCCCCCACTTAGAACCTATCAAAACCTTGGAGTTGCTATGCGACCACCGCACCTAGATTGAATATCTCTCTTCTCAGCACCTTGTCAGGAGGTTTTCAAACCTTTATTTGTTATATAAAGGAAGTGGAAACAGGATACTGAGTTCACCCACCATACATGAAAAGTAAAAAAAACAGTATACATTCTTAGAATCTAGTGGCCACCATATCCTTGAACACAGCACTGCATTTTCAAACTGAGAACTAAAAGTACCCTGTCTTTCTAAATGTCTATCTATAAAAAAAACATGACAATGATCACTATGTATTATTCACTCTTCCTAAATTTTGAAAAAGAAAAAAAAACTGTAAAGAGGCCCAATCAAGGCACATTATTTAATAGCACATTAAAATTTAATCATTTTCTTTTGCTTCTGTTCATCTTAGAACGTAACTCAAAACTGAAACGAAAAGTGTAATCCAAGTAACTCTTGCTTACTGATGTAATTCATCTGAAATCAGCTACTTAATCATGCTACTGCTAAGCATAATTAAGTGGCTAACCAAGCAAAGCAGCATGAACTACTTCAATGATCTCTTATTCGGTCGTAAAAAAACGATAACCATTTAAGATTTTCTCAAATTGTTCCGCTGAATACTCACAGTCACAACTGCAAAAACTGTTGCAGTACTACGTTACATGAAAAGACGCGTTCATTTTCAAACATGCATTACATTTTACCATTACACTGATTTCTTCACCTTTATTCTCCCGTCGAAGATACTCTACTTCTGCATGAAGCCTCTCAAGAGTTTCCTTGTGTTGCTGCTGAAGGAACTGGATATTCTTCTGCATTGATGCGACGCGGGGGTCCATGTCGCTGTGACAGGACTCTTCTGCCGCTCTCCCGGCTTCTCTCTCCACCGGTGGTACAACCGGCAGCGGCTGCAATTGGTTCGCAGGTAAACACGGTGGAGAGCGAGGCTTCCCGAGGCGGCCAACTCGGGTCCATTGGGGCAAATGCCTTACCGGCGGAAGTTTGTAACTTGACATTGCTCTGGTTCACTCGGCTAACGAAGCATTTTAGCCGTTTGCTAGCAAAGATGCGAAAACTTGTTTCGCACGAGCAGACCAACGAATAAACTCGCAGCACTAACCAACTGGCTTTTGTCTTACTATAAACATACAATGTGGCCGAGTAATCTAGAAAAAAACTAACCAGTTCACTAAATTTTGTGGTCTGAAAACGACTTAAAAGTTCTTTTCGCTTCCGACTGACATGCGCTCCACTTATACACAACGTTGCCATGGAAACTAATAGGCTTGTCATATTTGCCCTCAGTTAAGGCTACCAGGAGAGCCTAGTAAAAGTCAGCCGTCCTAGATACGATTGGCAGAAGTATGAACCAATGGCGCGGGGCCGAACATTCAAATTTAGCCGTTTGATTGGTGAAAACTATTAGGGGCGGGGCCTTGCCTTGGATTTGCTGCCTGACAGGCTGACCCTGAGGAGATATGGTTTGAGTGTCTGTCAGTTTGCAAATTATTTCACGATTTTCATTTAAGTTGGACAATTAAAATTTAGTCTTCAGGAGGATGGGAGGTCAAAAAATGCTTCTAATTTAAAGATGGAAAATATACGATAAACACTTTGACCGCATGTATTTGATAAACTTGACAAACTGTAATTTAGTACATGTGACATGTGACACATTGCCTAACCAGAGATGTGTTTTCTTTGAATAAATATAATGAGAAATCCTATCCAGGTTAACTGATCTGGGCAGCAGGTTTGATGGGACAGCACTCTTGATAACTCTACCTGCCTTGTCAAGATTCCTTGTTTACATAGCTATGAGAACTAAATAAGAAGATCATCCCTGTTAAGCTTATGTCAGTATGGTGAGGTTAATTGATTAAGCTCAGATTCTGGGTTTACTATCACAACACTTATCACAATTCTAAAAGAGCTAAGAACTTGCAGAAGTTGTTTTTGAAACTCCTATACTTAAAATCTCATTTAAGTGATGCAATATAAAAGCTAAGAAAACTCACATAATCATAGCACAAAACAATTTTCCTTTCACTTTATTCATATTGCAACTCTCAAACAATAAAGGTTACATCACACAGAGAGACACTGAGATAGTGGGTCTGTCATAGATATGACAACATTAAAATGCTTTTGCAATAGTAAGAGACAATGTGGAAGATCAGCAGAAGGCCTGTTCTTTGGAAATGTATAGGTGGTATGGTACTGTCCTCTCCATGCCTGCAGCATCATATACACAAAAACAACAATAACTTAATTTACAATATTTACAGGTAAAACAGAATTAGTAAAGTGAAAACAAAATGAAAACATTCAGGTATGTTCTTACCAAACATACACAATGAATACTCCAAATCAATGACAGATCTGTTCTGGGAGTGCACATAGAATCTTTATGAAGGCTGCACTTCATTTTATCTTTACATGATACTTTAAGCAGTGGCTCTGGTGCTGGTAGGGAGTCAGTATCTCAGTAAAGGACACTTCTTCAGAGTAAATACATGCCCCTTGTCTGACACGGTCTCTGCACTTCCTAAACCATCCTGCTGTAATTTGCCACTGTACTCTTTTGTCAACTGCCGCACAAGTTATCTTTATAAAGCTTTTGACTTCTACCCAAAAAATTCGTCGTCAGGATGGCCAATGGAAATGATTGTAGGAAACAATAAACTGTGACACAAAATCAGTTTTTCATAGGTAAGAGGTCGACAGAGAAGCAAGTGTGACAGACAAAGAGATTGTGGATGAGTTGATACACACTCAAACAAACACAATAAACGCTACAAAAATTTCAGAAAAAGTTCTCTGACAAAATACAAAAGGCCACAAAGCAAATACACATAATGTATATTTAGAGAATCTGATACTGAGAAAAACTTTACCTCCCTTCTGTTTTGCTGATAGTGCTACTATATTGGCTCTGTAATCTCAGCATAAACCATTCAC
This sequence comes from Acanthurus tractus, assembly GCA_029783725.1. Classification (NCBI taxonomy): domain Eukaryota; kingdom Metazoa; phylum Chordata; class Actinopteri; order Acanthuriformes; family Acanthuridae; genus Acanthurus; species Acanthurus tractus. Next base: position 8,893,502 of record JAQNCA010000013.1, read on the forward strand.
TCCTTACCATACATCAACACCTTATTCTAAAATATGTACTTCACCAGCATCTTAATTAACTTTAAAAAGGCAGAGAAAAATACACCTCAGGGGGAAAGAGAGTAGTCACCAAAAGAACCCTCGATTTTAAAGGATGTTTTCATTTTAAATATTAAAGTGAGAGCCTACTACATCCACGCAAGTCAACTGGAATCATCTTGTAACAGAACAATGTCATTAGTACTGTGCAAAGCAAATCCCACTGTCCATTACTACATCAAACATCACTTCACACAAGCATGCATGCACACATGCATCTCTCTGAAAGCAACCAAATTCACCCTTTCCATTGGCCCACAAATTAGAGGAATAAAGGTGTCCTGTGGGGATGTATGGCTAAGGTCAATATCAATAATACATTAATATTTCAGGCTTTCAACCGGCACTCCAAATCAACAGGACACTATTCAAAATCAAACACAGTCGTCACACACTACAACTCTAAAATAAAACACAACACAATCGAAGCAAAGTTCCAGTAAAACAGTTTTTCTTTTCCTTTTTCTTCTTAAAGAAATCTTTTTCTAAGGTTTCATAGCTTATACCATCTCTGGGTCAATATTCTCACATACTAACACACATTACCTTATGACAGTAGCTATAATACAACTAAAACTGCAATAAAAGCATGGAAGCAAACTTACTAAATAAGCACATCTGTCAAGGCATCTTCAAAAACCAAACACATTTTTGCATGTTCCACTTAAGATTGTTCTCTACAGTACTTAAACAGTGCAAAAAATTCCAACATTAGTCCCGAAATGGGTCAAAATTTAGTTATCTAACACTTGGCTAATAATGCTCCTTCTCTCCTGTCAGCCAGACATTCAAATTGGATTAAACTTGCTTAACTTTGATTTATTTGAAAACATACAGAGAAATTACCAGCAAAAGCAAGAATCTGTGTTTTCTGGACCCTTTTTTTGCCAGTTGCTTTGATAACTGCCACAATTTATCAAACAAAATTCCTATTACATCATAGGTTCAATGATTGAATGGTGGTTTTTAACATTAAGCAAGAATAGAATCAGTAAAGTGTCCAAACCAGCATAATAACCTACAGTGAATTTAATAAGAAAGCCTTACACAACAACCTTTTTTTTTTTTTTAAATTCTTTTTGGCAACAGTTTTGTAATAGTGCTTGTATGCACTTCCAGCCACCACCTGAAGCATCGCTATTTATACCACCCTTCAGCGAGCAATGTAAAAAAAACAACAACAACAAAAAAAAATAGAAGAAATGGACCCACGAAAGAAAACAAGGGTATAAGACAAACATACATGTGATGAGAATGACACTTGGCCATTTTCTGGTCTTCCTCAGCTCGCAGCCTTGCTGTATGTAGTTGTACAGTGGATACCGTACTTTACCTGCGGCTACAGATCCTGGCAAAATATAACATTTTGTCTATAGATTTGCCTAATGCAAATTTTGTAGCATGAATAACTGCCTAGCAAAACGCTGTCTATTTATGCTTCAATAAGTACTGTTTGTGGGTATGTGACTACTTGGCAATAACTGCTCCTGCATGTGTTACGCCTAGTGAAAGGAAGCTTCTTGGCGGAAAATATCATTTTCAGTGCCAGGGCCAAAGTCCTCTCACACAGACGAGAGCGCAGACATTCTTTCACAGTGCAAGTGCTTCGTGTTCAACACTGGTGCAAGTTTAGTGTTGGGAAAGTCACAGCCACTGACCAAACCTTGTTGAGAGAGCACAAACCCTGTGAGGTTCACTAGAAAACCGAAGCCTTGTGGTTTTCTTGTGAAACCTGAAGCTTTTCTAAGTGAAAACCATGAAACGTGGGTGCAGATGTGGTTCGTTGGTAATGTGCAGGGTGCAGATGATTGACATCATGTCCACACTCCAAGAAGCAGCGAAGAACTCTCAAACACAGAGCCCTGACTGCAAAGCTGTGAGGCGCCGTTCGATGCACTCCTTACCTGCAGGCACAAAGGAAGAAAAAAGAAAAGACAGTGGGTGGGTCAGAATTGCGAACAAAAGTGAAGATATCACCATTTAAGTTGATATGAAAAAGGACACACCAAACCACGACTGGTGCTGGTGTTGAGTGCACACATTCCTTCTTTCTGTGAGCAGACAGATGTACTTACATTTGCTAACACTGACAATGTCTTCCTGTTCAGTGAGCAGCATAGACAGGCCCTCCATCAGCAGGAGAGCTTTATGGTAGCGCAGGGCTGATGCTTCCCCTTGGTGGAACATCTCATCCAGCGCAGCAGCTTGAACCTGAGATGACATCCAGATGTTCAGGTAAATATATTTATTTTAATGAAAAAAAAAATAAAAATATATATATATAAAATATTGCTGGGACATGTGTCAGGCATTAGTTCCATGACAAATTAAATACTTTAAGGCTTTCATCGACCAACTTATGTTTCTGTTCATTTACATGTAACTTTATCCTCAGTGAATATACAAATACATTTAGACATTTACATAACATTCTAATTAGGGTCCAATTACTTTGTTGTCTTCACACTATTCCTGTGATCCTAGAGCAGAAGTTTGGGAGGAAATGCTTGCAGCCTAAGTTTAGGAAATGAACTGAGGAGTGATGGGAGGGAAATTTTCTGAGAGATAAGCACTAAAGTGAGTAACAAATTAACTCTAAGCCTGCAGGCACAGTATTTTAAAATGATAGTTCATGTTTTTCGAAGTGGAGTTGTATGAGATAATTGTCCGCAGTGTATTACCTACATGTAAACGATAGTCTGCACAGCCCCAGTTTGGAGAAGGAGGCAGGAGAACTACTGCAGGAAGCAGAACATTGGAGTTGTTTTTTAATCACTGCTTTTATCAGTTACTTGGTCAGTGTTATTGTGTGACTTCTGTGTTTTTATTTATTTAGTGATTTAGTGAAGTCACAGAAAAACTCAAACAAACTAATCAGTCAGGGCAGCTGTGAACCAGTAATCCCATGTTCTGTGCGGTAAAACAACTGTTTTTTGTCAAAGGAGTTTGGTTGCTTTGGAGAAAGCAATGTAACAGCTTCAGTTCCTCTTTGGAAAGAACTGTCTGATGGTAAGGTTAAACTGTGAAAATATTCCATACCAAGCGTAAACTGATACTGATTTTTTTTCTTTCTCTAAAGTGTGTTTTGTTTCTGTCCTCATCCACAACAGTTCATAGCTTTGCCTCCCACACCAGAATTTCTGGTGCTTCACAAAGTGGCTGCACATCGACCACCATATACTGCAGGTGATCCACTGATTATGTCTTTGCATAAATATCTTATACAATCCCCCTTTAAAAATACTACCCTATCCCCTTCATGACTACACTACGGCCTGCGGGTCAATAATGACTGTCTCCGTTTCTCCCAGGCAATCTATTTTTGCCCCCTGGCTTACCATCTGCACAGTGTGGCTAAACAGCAGCCGCTCAGCTTTGATGGAGGTGATTTGGTCCATTAGACGGTGCTTCCTGGAAAAGAAGCGCTCCAGACGAGTGCTGAGAGAGCGACAGGACGCCACACTTGACTTGTACAGCTCATTCAGCCTCCTCACTACTGTGTGTCAGCAGAACATCAGAAAGAATGTTACTTTACATGCTACAAAGACAATTACTGTATATTCTGTCACACGCAAAACTGTTTTTTCCTATATATATGAGACACCTCAGGTTCCTACCTTGTTTGACTGTAGCAGATGGGTAGAGTTTGCCCTGTTTGACTCGCTCCATGGCGGTGTGTAAGGCAGTGGACAGGAGTTCTGCAGTCTTCAGGTAGAGAACCAGCTGTTCTGCATGACTGGGAAGATAATCACACACATACACACAGTGCTTTAATTTCAATTCTAATCATACAATTGACATATACAAACAAAACAACGTGGGCAATTAATTCTGAAAGTTAGTAAAACATCTGAAATATATCTGTGTGTAGCAGAATTGAGACCATGGTTTTTCCTTTTAAACAAAACACTCCTCATAATCAAACTTGTCTGCAGTTTGTTGTCTTTCATGCCACTGCGAGTGAGGCCCAACACCCCGTTTTTCTCTGCACTCTATTTACACAGATCAACTTATTTCTGTTTTCTATTTTCTATTGTTTGCATGTCAGCATTGGTTTGCTTTGGTCCAAAATTGCACACAAGTTTTGTTGTGCCAAGCAGTTAGCGAGCCACCAGGGATGCTGCTCTAAGGACATTTTCCTGCCAATTAATTAACTCAGGACAACACAAGTGTTACAGATCAAACCAGTCATGATCTGTAGAGTGTTGTACAAAAGTACTTTAAAAAGCTCTTTATGTGAGTGAACATTTTCTGCTGCTTTAGTTTCACATTAAAAACATGGCGAAACACGACTGTAACTATGAAGTAAACATAACAGGAAATGAAGTGCATCTGTGAGTGCGGCACTTACAACAGCCATTCATTAAGAAAGGGTCTACAAAATAAGACAATAGTCTCTTTCATTGTTTTTTTTTT
>JAQNCA010000013.1:8909597-8922162 GCA_029783725.1 Acanthurus tractus
AGTTAACATTTTGTGCTAAAGGTGGATGCAGTAAATATTATTAATATATGTTTATCCAGAAAGTATGGAGACCATGTGGAGCATCACAAGCCCTGATAGCAGAGATATACAGAAGAGCACAACCCAAAGAAGAACGGCAAATGTTTCTCCCAACTGTCTCTTTATTCTAAAATCCATTTAAACCTTTATAATACTCTACAAATAATGGCTGGGATGGAGCTCCTCACCAGTCTTACTTTGATTACAGGTATGATGACAATGCAGCTTTATCACACTGGTATTCAACCACTAAAAATACAGATCAGTTTGCTCTACATTAAAATTGTAGAGAGGAGTAAAAACCGATTCATCGTTAACAACATTATTAACTCAACTCATGTCACTTAATAAGTAAAGTGAAGTGTAAGCAGTCAGTCTTTTTAACAAGCCAATGAAAACACCTTTAAGCTCTCCCTGTGCCTTTGTGAATGGACTTTGTATGGCAGTACTTGATCCTATATAAGAACAATGAGTGTGTGTGTGCTTGTTTGTGTAAGTAAGTGAGTTTTCCCAGTCATGAGGCTATTATCACTCTGCAGTGACTGAGACTGACACCAACCCTCACACTTCACTCCCATAAGGCAAATATGTTCTCCTAGAGGAACAAGAATTAGTGGGATTGAAGATTAGCCGAGTTTCAAGACAGCTTAACAACACACACTTGCTCTCTGTACTCGGTCATGACACTTATTATGGTGATCTCTTGTTGCTGCATCACTGTTATCCTTTGGGTCAAATCAGTGAAAACTGATGAGATACATGCATATTGTATCTATGAGCATATTTCTCTTCCTTGGTCCATTTCTAAAATGCTTTAATAGAGTAAAGATTAGCCTCTCTGCTGAGGAAAAATGTTAGATTTTATATTTCATCTGATCAATGTCCTCCAACAAGTCCAGTCTTACAATCCTAGTGTAATAAATGACCTCATGGAAATCATTATCAGGCCCTGCTGCAGTAAAAGTGTGTAAAGAGCCTGATTAAAGTGTGGGGATTTCCATGTGTGCTGCCTCATTAAATTCCATTAACTTCATGCTTTCTCATCGAACCCAAATGTAAGCTGTGCTCTCATGTTTGAAATGATGGGATGTTTTTGCACATTTAATTTCAGACTAATATACTTGTTTGCCCATTATAATCAGCAGATACTACAGAATTACACCAAGTACTGCAATATTTTAAACTAAAAATATAATAATTTCTTTTTAAACTGTTGAAGAAAAGTGCACACAGACTGTCAAACCACCAAAACTTACCGATCTTAATGCAGGTGTTGTTGGAGTGCGACTTGCGTCCTGGTGGGTAGGAAAGCAGAATGTTCTGAGGTTTCAGGTCCCTGTGGATTATTCCTTTGGCCTGCAGGACCCTCATGGCCCCTGCAATCTGTTGCAGGAAAACCCGAATAGTGTCCTCACTCAGGGTGCCTTTGGCTGCAGCGGAACGAGAGGCAAAGAAATGAAAGGTTAGTGAAAAACAATTCAATTTTGGTAGACCTGGGGGGCTGAGGTGTACTGTGCATGTGGAATTAACTTCTGAGGTCACAATGTGGGGGTGTAGTGGACACAAAAGGGCAACACGATCCTCTTCATTGATTCTCATAGGAAATGCTCTGAATTCTAGTTCTGTTTTTTTTTCCTAATACATCTTAGATACATCTTTCACAAAGCAGACCGGCTCATTTTTATTGTAAAATACCTGCAGGCTGTATTTTTCCCTCTCTGTTGTCTCACATCAGCCCACTGCCACCTCCTGCTCCCTGTTCCCTCCTCCCCTCCACTCATCTCCTTCATCTCACGGTGGTGTGATATGTTTCTGCATGAGAGTCCCTCTCTCGCTCCACCTCCCTTTCATAACATTTTTTGGAGCCAGGCTCAGACTTAACTTTTGCAAGGAAAAAAAAGTTTTACTCATAAATCACAGTGGCGCCAAAAAACTCTTATGAAAATTTTTGTGTAACAACACAGGCAGAGACTATTATTGGAATGGGTCCTCTACTTAGACTCTGAGTACCTGACAGCCAAAGTTAGCAGCTACAGCTATAATTTGTCTGCAAATGGCAAGTGGCTGACGTCTTATTTCCCATCCTGCCCACGAGTCTGTGGCTATTTGAGAGCGCTGCAGTTTATGAGATGTGGCCAACGTGGACAGAACTGCGGAATTTATTTTATCATCATGACTCTCCCGGTTTGTAAGGCTCAAACTCATATTTTCAAGAGACGACATACTGTTTGTCTCTTACATGAGTGAAGACAGGAGAACATCACAGAGAACTTCTGTGTGGTTTTATTACACTGTATGTCAAACTCTAATTTTAGCCTCAGGTCTACCAAGTTCATGAAGCAGCCAATCTGTCTCTGTCTTCAGGGCCCCAGATGAAACGCCATTTCCTGCGGTCATACAGGATGCCTACAAAAGCACAGTTATGACCTGAATGGCAGCCTTGGGGCAAATATAAGCACTTTAGTCTTCTCTGCAGATCTGCTAGAACTGAAAGATAACTCTTCCTCTTGTTCTATTTCATATCTTAACCAACGGTTCTTCTACAATGTTCACTTTTTTGGATCCCCAGAACATGTGTTTCTAATTCGAGTGACAGCATTGTGATTAAAATGCCTTTATTGCTTGCTTGTAGCATTTTCACTCAAGAGACTCAAGCTTATTCTACTGTTGGACATTGTGAGCTCATTATAAAAAAAAAGTCTTCTTGCACTTACAGTGTAAGTAGTCAGCAAGGTCACCTCCATTGCAGTACTGGGATTAGAAAGAGACAGAAGGGAGAGAAAGAGAGAGCAAAAGGAGGAGAGAGAGAGATGAAAAGGCATAACATCAGGGTGACATGAAGGGCTTATGAGTAACTTTAGTGAATAAGTGTCTGACATTGCCTGCTCCCTAAAGGGGCTAGAAAGCAAATGAGATCAGAGCAGCGGCTTGCTGAAGACTGATGTGTTACCAGGCTTATACTCTTTCTCTCACTCTCAGCATCAATATGACTGAAGCTAGGAAAGGACAAGGTGTGCTAAGACAAGTCAGACTCTGTCAAACTGCCTCACAACATATTCTCTTTATGACGGTGGTAATGACCGGACAATAACACTCAGAAAAGCGCAGCGGGTAGGTTCAGCTTTGGTAATCCTGTTTGTAAACAGCAAACTACAATTAAATGGTTTATTGGAGTGGCATATTATTTGACCTTTTGACCTTGTTAAGACTGCCAGCCAAGGATCTTTTCATAGCATATCCAGATTGAATTCCAGATTCACTGTAGAACGGTTAGCCGGTAAAAACACCACATCAGACGTTATTTTAGAAAATATGATCTGAGACACATTTGGAGGTGATTTGAATTGTGATTCCAATCAGATTTTTACATGTCTCAGTCAAGATATATTAGGCACTAAAATTGGAGTTCAACATGTTTTTTAGCATCACTTTCAACACAACAACAACAAGTAAATCTGAGTGGTTGAGCAGAATTCATACAACTTCCAACAGAGTGTTGTGAAGGACAACACAGACATCAGCAGTCTATAAACACTGAAAGAAATTGTTTGCTGGGCTTTTGTAGGAAGGAAATGCTTCCATGACAGAAAAGCATGTTATTAACGTACAGAGCTACTGACGCCTATGACTCATGACCATGGCAACTCGTGCTGATGGTGACGTCTGGAAACATAAATTTGAGCTCATCACTTGGAAAAAAGAGTCTGCCTTAAGAAATCTGATCAGTGGAACAAAAATTGATTTGCCTGCAATCTGAACAAAGTCTTAGAGTACCATTATCTTGGAAATTATTTTACGAAGTATTTCTAATCATCACATATAATCATATTTAGAGCAACAAAGTGAAACTGGGTCTCTGCAATTAACCTATCCCTAAGGAGCGGTGTGCAGCCACTGTGCTGCTGCTGAGGACAAACTCCAGCTCTTAGCCAGTGCTGCACTCAAGGGCACTTACAGGAGAATTAATCTATATACATGTTTTTTGATGGTGGGGTCCTGAAGGACACCCACACAAGCACAGGAGAAAAAAATATGCACATTTCACAATATATAGCTGCTAAATATTGAACAAACCAAACTATGTGTGATGATCCACTGTGTGGCTCTCATTTTAGCTGGCCAGCTTTTGCATGAAAGTTGAGTCTCATTAAACTTCCCACTTTGGCAGGCAATGATGTAAACAAAATATTGTATGAACCTTTAAAGCATACATAGTCAAGTTGAGGCTGGGCAAAAAAAAAATAAAAAATAAATAAATAAAAGCCATGATGCATGCATTTTAAAAACTGACATAAGTGTTTATATAATAATGTATGGTTGCATGATTGCCAATCCTTGTCATACCTGTTGCTCTTTATCAAATAGCCTATAAAGTAATAAGCAACAGTAGGGGTGTGATGAGAACTTGCGATAATAAAATGTAATGACATTTCTCATTTAGGCGAAAGGCTGTCTCGCAAAGTCCAGCTGCAGCTAGTAAGATGTCAGTCTGAAGATATTAGCACCGAAGATGCCCCTGCCAATCTTAAATCTTTTGTGTGTCAGCATTTTGGGTACCCGGTGGAAATAATAGACAGCCACAAAGTGACAGACAAGATAGGAACAGTCTGTAAGCACTAGAAGAAAACACTGCCCACACTGAGGCTAACACTACTGACAAAGTGCTACTCTGATTTTAGTTTGCACTCAGTGTTTGCACTTAAAAAAAGAAAACTTAGTTTTATTTGTTTTGTCATTAATGCTTTCTTTTTGCTTTATATATTTAATTTGTAGAAGGAAGTTTAGAGGCTACAGTCTTGTGCATAGTTCATGCATGTACAGTTCTAAATTATTTCAAAATGCACCTGCATTGATTTGTAATTTAGTCTTATAAAAGGCTATTTTTCCAGTCATAAATTTAAAGTTTTCTTGAAAGTAGTGTTAAAATATCAGCTCGTCTCTTGAGCTTGAGCTGAGTGTACCATCACACCCCTAAGCCACAGTAAAAAACCCAACAGCATCTGGAGGCTGACTGGCAGATATTTGCCCCCTTTCAGTCCTCTGGACAGAGCTAATTATAGCCCAGGTCCTGTCAGAGCTGCCAGCAAAAGCTGAGACAATACAGCCCTGAGCAAACAAAGCCCAACATCACAGCAGGCTTACCTCCATTACCAGGTACACTGAGCTGGCAGTTTCCTAAAGAGGAGACAGATAAGAGTGGGGGTAAACAAACACACATCAGTAACACGCACAGGAAGGAACAGGAGGTACTTCTGCTTATTGATCACATTCAAGCAAACTGAGCTGGTGATTCACATTGGAGAAATATTAACAGCCCAAAGGGGTTGCAGAAAAAAATAAGGATCAACTGCTGAGACAAGAAAAAAAGTATATATATTTACAGGGAATAAAAGAAAATAAGAGAGAATAAGAAAACAAGTCTGAGCAAGATATCAACAAACATACAGAGGCACAATTACAGACTAGATAATCTTCAATGGTTCAGTTTTGAATGCATCACCAAGACATCTACTCTGATGCATTCAAAACTGAACCATTACAACCAAAAATGAGACTGTTGGCTCTGTTGTCAACTGCAGAACCAAAACAACCGGCACATCATGAGTGAGGGAGATGGAGTCAACTGCCTAAAACTTTTAACTCATATACTCTAACAACAACACAAACAAACAATAACTAACTTAACATTTGGTAACAATTGGGAAAAGTTTTGTTGCTGCACATTTTAAGGGGTTCAGCAACTCTTTAAATGTCTGTAACAAACTGTCCTTTAGTGTGATTCTCTCTCATACAACCTGTCCGAGGCACAGGGGAAAGAAAACATAGCTCGCTTGAAATAGCCCCCTTATCTCATGGCAACAGTTGACTGCCGTCTTTCACTCTGACCCCGTCTCAGTATCTTTTTGAATCCACCATTTACAGGCAAGACTGTTTTCTACAGTTCAGATGAGTCAGGCCTTCTGAAATTGGCTGTTTGGCTTTACTGAGGATGAACCCTCTGGTTTACCACAGGCTGGCCTGGTTTTACGGTTACATATCTGTTAGATAAAGGGTTTGGTGTTCCGTTGAAGGTTGATCACAAATGACCTAGATCTATAGGGCTGTGGCTTGTTATATAAAACAAGAGGACTAGGTCATCTTTCTTGGGGCAACTATCTTCTGTTTCTCAAGGTTAAGTGTCCTCAGTGAGGGCAGCACAGTCCTCCTCTGTGAGTGTAAATGTGTATCTATACAGGACGGTTATGATCCCAGCCAATGACTTTTTTCATTAATCTTTTGATTTACAAAGCATACGATGCTACAACATGGAGAAGATTTGATGTATTTTTGAAAAAAAGTACAATCTGGTCAATCTATCTGTTTTTACTCTCACTCAAAACTTATCAGAAAAAAAGGAAGTTGTTGCACTTCTAAAAATCTTTTGGTGTTGTAACTGTCATGCTAGAGTTCGCCTGCAACTCCCAGACAATCAAGAGTAATACCATTATTCAACTCTCAAACTAATTTGGATCAGACGAAAAGATAAAACGGGAATCAAAGCAACTGCATCTCTCTGGTGTCCACTGCTCAGTTTGGTTTCAGTTTCCTTCTGACCTAATTAGATAGCTTGATGGCAGGATCCCCTGTTCAAAACAGCTCCACTGTCTGCTGCTGAGCAACAACAAACCTGTAATCTTAGAGTCCAGCTCAGACTATCTTATATGCCCAGAGAGAGGTGCTGCAGTGAGTCAGTAGAGTGATAACTGAGTAGAAAATGTTTTGAGTTCTACATGGGGAAATGCACTGTAGCAGGCAGCACACAGCTTTATTGAAAAGTACAGTCAATTCCCCTTTGTCATCAATACAATACAATTACTGTGCTGAAGTTTTGAGGCAGCTGAAAGTGCTCAGCACATAATCAAATGCATTGCTGGTCCTGATGTTTTTTTGAACCTTCTTTGCATGATGACTAAGCACTCTGCCCAAAAACAGGAGAGGCAGGGGATTAAAGGTCAATTAAGTCAAACCAACAAAAACAAAGCTGAAGGTCTGGAAATAAATCCTGCACTGCTCTGCTTCCATCCGGGATTAATATGTAAATTTTAAATTTGAGATTAAATGTGTAGTAAAGAAATTTAATTGATCAACAATGTATCAAAACTTAAAGGCATTTTTATAAATTTATGAAACATAATGCAATGCAACAGGATGTGTGTCAACATTCCTGCAGCGCTTACATAACAAAATGTTAGCCTGAGCAAACATGTTGGTTCTTTGCAAGTAAAACATTTTTTTTTATCAGCTAAGCATCAATTGCTCAATACTGAACTAAGGCCATTGTCTAATATTCTAGTCTTTTCGAGTGTTACATGTAGCATAATCTGTGCATCAGATGTTTTTTTAAACCAGTTGGAGTGTTTGTCATGGATCAAACAGACAAAAGAAACACCTGGTGACTTCATGATATGCACTGATGTTGGGGCAGGGGGTCGGGCTGTCTTAACTACCTGTTAGGGGTTACCACAGACTGGTTACTAGGCTACAGGAGAGAAAATCCCTGTCAAAGTGGACTCTTGGTCAACACCTCACAATGCAACATCCATCTAGCATGGAAATGGGGTAAGAGATTATAAAAGGATTTTTTTATCTGCAGCTGTATGGGAGCACAACACCTTGTTTACACACTTGACACCAGGGTTGCCAGCAGAACTATTTGAGGCGGGCATAAGAGTGGAAAAGGAAACAGATTGAAACTTATATCTTTGGAAGAACATTTTTCCACAGCATCAGGCTCAGCATTTTTCAAAAGGACAGCTGCTTTACTCTAAACACTTTTGCTGTATGAGCCTGGGCTCTGAGTGTGACCTTTTGCATACGTTAACATTAGCTATTATTTGATCATGATCAATGACATACAAGGAGATTTTAATAAACTATGTGTCTAAGGCATAAATAAACATGCTGTCTCTTATTGATGATATGTTATTCTACTCCCCCACCATCCATCAGTTGTTAAGCTTAATGTTAATTTTAATGATTCCGCCTACCAAATCTGCAAATGATTTTCATTGCTCGTAGATATAATTTCTATCTTGGTATCATTACTGTAGACAGGATGTAAACACAGGAGATGATGACCGAGCTCAGCAGGACACTCAGAGGAAGAAGTAACTTCACAAGGATTTTAACATGTCGAAACAAGATGAAAAGGAAACAGATATTTTAAAAAGCTCCAGATGTAGGAGAGCTTCATTTAACAACTATGGGAAAAAATGTTCAAGCTGCATTAGACAGAAGTGGGTCATGTGGAATAGACAACAAGCCATCTGCTCTACTTTAAAAAGCACAGACTGATGCCAAAACTGGGACAGTAAGAGGTGTGATAATAATGTATGTGAACAGATGCATTCACACTATGCTGTTAGCTTACTCCTCACGTGATTTCGATGCCGCTTGCGAGTGTAGCATTACATACCTGAAAGTCCAGTAATGCAACAATGTTCTCATGTTTCAGTTCCTGCAGAGACGACAGAGAAATGCATTGCTCAAATTGTGTTTATTTCAAGTTTTTCATGCCTAACTTGAAGAATTTGTCCATACATTACAGTGCATTTTGAGCCGGCTGTGGTCAAAAAGAGACTCAGGCAAATCTTCTTTCACCATGACATCTCAATGTTCAAGCCAGAAGCTTTATTTTTCAGGAAAACTTCAGAGAGCAAAATTTACATGCTGAGTTTTGGCAACTTTTACAGTGGAGCAAGAAAAAGCGTTGTGTCTAAAAAGATTAAAAAACTGGGATGGGACATGCACAGCCAAAGACAGGAAGGCTCTGCAGCAGATGATTAAAACAGCCCAGATTATTCCTGTAATCCATTAACAGAGCATCAGTGATATCAGCAAGGTGAGATCATTCCCCCCACCTGCTCCATCTGCTCCTGTCTGGCAAGAGATACAGAAGTATCTGCTACTGTGGTTTTATTTTAGTGAAGTTATCAATTACTTTTTCATTTTCATATTTTTAAAGTTTAATTGTAGCATGAGGAGACTATAACCGCATTTCATTCCACAACCTTATGCTGTTGCATGACTATCAAATGATCCTTAAATCTTGCCCAACTGGGTGATCACGTTAAGATAGTCAGTACTCTTATCTCATTGCTAACGAGGCACTTCCGCAGCTCTAGGTGCTGAATTACTTAAGCAACAACAACAAAAACAAGCTTTAGTGAAAACACACAAGCCAAATGACCTAATAAATAGATTATCCAACTTAGAAAGATCAACATAGATTTGAAATGAGGAACAGCTGAACAATTGTAATCTTTACCACTGTTGGTTTGGACAAAAAGTATTGTTTTTTTCCTTCAGGGCAAATTTTTACTAGGACTTGAACAAGCAATGGTCATTCATACATATTTTTATATTAACGTTCCTTATAATAGTGCTTAAAATAAACTTATAACTGGAAGCCAGCCACCTCTCGCAAGAGTACTTTCAGAGAGCATGTGACTTACCTTTAGTATTTTGATCTCTTTCCCCAACAGTGTCTGGGATTTGGCCAGATTTTTCTTGTTTATGCACTTAACTGCCACCTCCCAGTCATGTTTCTAAAGGAAAACACAGCATGTTGAACACAACAAAATGCTTTTATGAGTGGATTGAAAAAAAAAGACATGCAGCATGTAAAGTGTGTGGTACACACACCTGATAATGGCATGTGAAGTTCTATTGTTTTTGCTTTTAGACAAGTAAATACATCACATTTGTGACATCTTCAGCATGTCCCTGCATAGTCTATCTGTCAATATAATTGGATCTAGCATGTTTGGATATGCAAGTTGTCATTATAAAGCACATAAATGTGTAATACTGTTGACTAATTGTTTGTGTGCTTCCCTATTCTTGGTGTTGTTTAAAAGGGTTTTCTTAATGGAATGTAATACTTATCATCTGCAGAGAGTGTTATCAGCCAGGGCTCTGGTTACTGTGATAGTTTAGAAGATTCTGTAATTCTTCAGTACTACACTTCCTATTATCCAATGCAATATCATTGCAAGGGCATTTCGTGATCTAACAGCAACGTTGTATTATGTATTAGTGCACTGCAATTTGTGTAATTAGATGCCATTATCCTCTATTTATAAAGAAATGTATTCGTGTGTCAATTAACTAATGAACAACAAATGTGCTACAGGCCTAACCTTGCATTACCTCTTTGTTTTGACTTTCGTCAGCACGTGTAGTACATTGTTACCAGTTTGTGACAAACTAATTGTAAAGCCGTTGTAATTTACACACTTTCACTGGATTTATAGGACATTTTTCAACACGTTCATCACGGCCTCAGTATGCAGCTCATGCAAATCATGTCTGCTGTTTTACATATAAATTGGCCACGATTATGGCAGAGCATCATCTGCACCCTAAGCCTGTAGAAACATGAAAACCATCTCAAAGTGAATATTAAAACATTCAAAAAAGGTGTCAAAAAGTATCGAAGATATGCATCCATTAGCTGGTTGTTGTTTTAGGGTACATCCTGTATGCTCACTCGGGCCTCTTAAGGCCGTACAATGAAAACAAACACAAGAATGGCTTCAAAAAGCGACTCTCCTCTAACAATACGTGCAAACACTGAAGTCACTTTTAATGTCACCAGGGTTTAAAACAGCTAAAATAATTATATTAAGAGTAGGATGGAGATAATATTAACCTCTCTGTGTCTGCCTTTGAAGACGACAGCAAATGCGCCATGTCCTATCAGGTCCTTCCGACTGAACTCAAATTTTCCCACCGTCTCCATGATGTGCCAAAGTCCGATTTTTATACTACTTGGGCACGGGCAAAAACACCAGGAGGCCTCAGGACACCCTTCTTGAAAGCAAGAGCTCCTTTCTCTTCTGTCAAGTAGGGGCAGCAGCAGCAGCAGCAGGGATGTTCACCCCCTCTTTCACTTGCCATGGGCTGCCTTCCTGACAACAAGCTGTCGTCTTCTCTCATGTTCGCACGCATTCGTGTTGGAGTCGGACTCCTAACACAGCTGTAGTGTAGTTTCCATCGCTGACATCGCGGCCAACTCGAAGTTAGCTAAGTTAACAAACGGGTGAATCGGACGAGTGTTGCCGTTGCAGCTATCTCTGGCGTGCCACCTTAAACAGCAGCTCGCTGCGTTTTGTTTATATACAGAAGAGCCTCAATTCTGTCGCTTGAAGCTTCCGCGCGGCGAAACGAACGCTGCCCGTGAACTAAGACGAAGTTCACAATGTCTGATAGAAGTGTTTGTACATCCCCTGTAATCTGTCGCAATTAGCAGCTGACTCGTCGAGAGTCATGTAGCATCGATTGTCCAAACAAAGCAGACGGCGACTAGCCTCTGCAGAAACGGCGCAAGCGCAAGGCAACTACAGCTGGAGTCTTGACGTCAGAGGAACAGGGCCCGCCCCGGTGGGCCTGGGTGTCTGAAAGTGAATGAAAGTGTTGGCCATTTGTTTTGGAGGTTTTTTTTTCACTCGTTTAGTCAGACTTATGCATGTGAAATTGTCTCTTATAACACAAGTAGACGGGGTGCGTGCATGTAGCCTTGAGCAAAAGAGTGAGTTAGAAAAAAAACAGTGAAAAAATATAAATATGAGACAAATGTACAAAAAGGGTGAAAAAATGTCACGATGAAAATACAACTGCAATAAACGAAAAAAAAAAGAAAATTCTCCCAATGGATATGGTGACATCCTGGAATACGTCGTTTTATGTTAAATCAGCAGCCATTTGGCTCACGGATTATGCTGTTTCTTCCTACTAATAAAACTACTGTGTTGCAGAGAGGGTACAAATTAAAGGGATTGCATATCAGGGTTATACTTAGCATAAACATTTAGAAAAAAATAAGAACTATTTTTAAAACACTTTATCTGACATCTGGCTGTATGAATAGTGTAAGCTGTTTGATCTTACAAATATGTTTCAGACAGTCTTAAGAGTCTAAAACTCTTTCCATACTCACTTTCCTATCTGAAACACAGCACCTACTAAAAAATTGTAAAAAATATCTGGCATTTGTTCAATAATAAATAAATTAATCTCCTCCAACAGTCAATATTACTGTATTTCCTTACGTTAAATTTTGAGTTGTTGAAGTCCTAAGTTTTTTGTTAAACTCACCACTAGGTGGAGATAATGATCATCATTATCATCATAATCATCACCATCATCACTGATGTAATATTTTGTGGAGGGGGAGCCTCCAACACCAGAAAGGTGCTGTTTTTTCCATAGGAGTGTATTTTGACACATTTTTTGTACAAACATTTTTTTTATTTTGCATTATTATTCAGTTTTTCTGTTCAGTAATAATATCCTCTTAGCCCCTCCCTGGGAGTAAAGATTGCACTGCATCATGAACCTCAAAGCTGATGAAGGAAGAAGAGATCTACATGTCTGAAGTGGGAAAAAAAAGAGAGGACCGTATAGATCAGGGGTTCTTAACCTTTTTGACGTTAAGGCCCGATTTTTTCAGTGCAGAGTGGCCTGGGGCCCATTAAATATAAAC
>JAQNCA010000013.1:8932462-8952514 GCA_029783725.1 Acanthurus tractus
GAATCCTGCCTCCACCTCCATGTCACTGCCCGGCACTCGCCAGTACTCCTTCCCCTTGAAGAAATAGGACGAGCCTTTAGAGAGATGGAGGAGTGGTTTTAGTTTGTGCTTTGAAATACAGAAAAATACAGGAACAGAACAGTAAGGAAAAAAATATAACTTTTACTCTGTATTTGCCCTTACTGCAGATGGAAATGCAACAAGGAAACAAACTTGTTGATAAAATACAACTAATACACATGCAAGATGACTGAGCTAGACAAATGTAAAACTAACAATAAAAACATTCTTTTGAAATTTCTTCATTTTTCTGGTTCTTTAAGTAGATTTCTGACTCGCTATTCATCATGAGTTGTCACCATGTCTTCTTTCATTTTTACTCTCCTCTCCTCCGCTTTCCAACTCATTGTTCTGTCTTTATCCAAAGCTTATGGATGCAGCCTTAAGGCAGATAAAGGCTTTGATGTGGTTTCTCTTTCCAAAGATGTGCTCGTAAGTGAGTTTGTGAGTTCTTGTACATATGGATGCAAGCATTTGTATTTATTTTTTCACAGAACTGGGATTTTGTTGGGACTGTCCCCTTATCTGTACTTTGCTTGTTTACACACACACACACACACATACACACACAAACACACACATGTGTATATTCAGGAAAATTACATAGGCTTACATAAGTTTCCTTGAGACCTAGCCTAATCCCAGCCACAATCACTACTTGCCCTTCCCTAACCCCTAACCAAAAATCAGCTGCTATCCAATTGGGGACACATCATGTCCCAGCTGTTTCCCCTAAAGCAGCCTAAGGCTGAATCAGGACAAATCAGGCACTGCAGCATAAATATAAGTCCTCCTTTTCTCTTCATGTGAATAGTCTGTTCAGGCTGTGTTGGAGCGGAACACAGGGGATGCTGAAAAACAAAAAAATGCCCCTGTGGCAGACAGTTGAAACGGAGTCAACCTTTGGAGAAATGAAACCTGACAACACACTGCGGTGGCCAATTCGCTGATTTGCCGATCAGACCGAGCAGAGCTGAACAACCCTGCCACGAGGAAGCACAAAGACATTAATTTGCATTTGCAAATGGGCCGATACTCCCACACTGCTACAAAAAAACCTGCGCTAATCACCACAGTGTCTGATTTGGTCTGAATACAGCCTAAGTAATACACACACACACACACACACACACACACACACACACACAAACACATCAAAGAGCTTGGAGCGGGACCTCTGAATCTGGCGGAAGCTCAGACACAACACAGACCTCTAAACACCTGACAGGGAAAAGAGCTTCCACACATTCAGCTGGGACTTGCTGTAGGGGAGAGAGGTGATGTTGCTTGCTCCTATTAAGAGTGGCCTGAAATAAGGACTGAGGGCCTCCTACTAATTAGCTGTTTTTGTGCCAGTTTTTCAATACCTACAAGTGCTTTATCAAAGCCTAATATGCACAGCCAACTGGTAGAGGCATTCCCTAAAGGGGACTGGCTTGATAAAGGCTGCCAAAACAATGCAAGTTAAAGCAAACATTACTGATTCCTACGGGAAATATGTCCTCAGCATTTGACCTATTGTAATTGCTCAGGAACAGCAGGCAACCTTTTTCCACCACCTGGGGAAAAAACTCCAGATGAAGCGCCAGTCAAAGGAAATGTCAGGACCAAGCTGATAATATTCTTAAAGTGTAATTATACATATAAAACTCTGGGAATGTTAAGTCAAAAACTAACATCACCCTTTAAAATTAGATTCATCACAATGTATGTCTTTTATCCTTTCAGGCCCAGACCAAAAGCTTAATTCCTGTGATTTTGTCATAAAAGTTGCTTATTAGCTTCAAATATCTACTACCGCACATTTTATTTAAAGGCCATTTGATGTGGGTTACACATTTAGAATTTGTCACAAAAGCTGCTGTGATTCTGAGGGTTTCAGATATGAAAGGTCATTAGAATAAAGCAGCACAGCTAACCAGTAAAATGTAGGAGGCATGCTACTTTTATATTTAAAGCAACAGTTAGTTTACAAAAACAAGACAACGATGACAAAATGTAGGTTTTCTAACGGTGATTAAGGGTTATTCATTTTCTGAAATATGATAAAATGCATAATCATCATTGGTTATTGTACAAAAACACAACTTATACTTTTATTTACTGATTTAGGTGAAACTTGCTAAATTTTATGGAGAAAACACATTCTGTTTTCATGGCTTTTGGGCATTCACGACAATCAGTTTGCGTGTAAGTCTCACTTTATGAAGTGGAAGTAATGCATTCAACTAGGACTCATGTTTTTTTCTTTTTAAATAATCATAACAATCTGGCCTGTTGAAGAAAGTCATTTAATACAATATATCACGGCTCTTGGTTTCATTCTTGACTCACATTGACAGTTGACAGCTGCTTTATGGATTTATCTCATACTTTGTGTTTCACTAAGTCTTATGCTATTATCCTCCATATCCTTCAATACTATAAAGTGGTAAGATTCAATCAAGTAATGAAACGCTCTCAGTTCCAAACCTATTTAGTCATGGAGCCTTAATCTCAGTGTGGCTCAGGTTGGGCTTATAAATTAAAATTTCAAGTTTTAACTCTGAAAGAAACATTAATACAAACACGCTACAGGTAAAATGTACATGTTATATACAATGAAAATTCATTTAAAAGAAAACAAAAGAAGGAGCATCAAACTGTTAAAAATGGACACATAAAAGAACTACTGGGTAAAGCTCAACAACTTACTCAACAACTTCCACACCATTCAAATGACTTATAGATCCATCAAAACATTCAGCCTCTGGCAAAACAGCGTTCATTCAGTATAGTTCAGTGGTAATTTAGATTAGTTTTTCTTATAATTGCAGTAATTATTTTTCTGCACCCACTCACAATGGCTCCTCATAATGGGTTATGTCATGCTAAAGTCACAGATAATTACAC
Source organism: Acanthurus tractus (assembly GCA_029783725.1). NCBI lineage: Eukaryota > Metazoa > Chordata > Actinopteri > Acanthuriformes > Acanthuridae > Acanthurus > Acanthurus tractus. Next base: position 8,935,415 of record JAQNCA010000013.1, read on the forward strand.
AGGGGCAGCTGTGAATCGAGACGTACAGTATATGTTCATGCAAACATTTCACAATCATGTATATGTATGGATTTTATCGAAGGCACTAGACATTTTATTTGAGGTTAGAGACCAGAGTGTTTTTACAGGCACAGATGTACATAGTCTGTAAAGATTACTGACATGGCAGACTCAGGCGTGACATACTCCAGTAACTATCACATTACTTCACCTCGTCCTATAAAGGAGGACCAAGAGGTATAAAAAGAGCGGGGGAGGTTAGTAGGGGGAATTGAAGGAGTGAGAGAGAAAGGGAGGAACCCACACACACAAACTGTATAGTATAAACTGAATATGCATCTCATATTTTGCATTTTATATGTGTGTTAGTGTTTAATTTAAATGGCTGTGTAGATATGACCTTGGGCTCTTTTAATGATTGGTATATTTTTAAAACTATTTTATTGAGTTGGACACCATAAATGCCGGATAGCATTATTTGCACATTGACAAACAGAAAACCCTGTTTTTTAAATAAATGTACTTTCAATATTACAGAACTTTGCTCCTGTTTATGTCTTATCTTCAGCTTTATATTGACTTTCAGGGATGCTGAATGAGTATGTTTTCTACTACAGTAGATCTATAACAGTTTACAAAGATATTGCTTATGTACAATTATGTCTAACAAAAAGCAAATAATATGAGCACCTTTCCCTTTGCCTCAGGGGTTTGTTATTTTTCTGCATTAAGAAGAGCTCTGACCTCTGACTCAAAGTTAACTATGGAGCAAAGCTACACTAATTGATCAAAGATGATAAATGGCTGGTATAAACTTGAAAAAGATAATAAGGGATGGCTGAAGTTTTTTTAATAAGTAACTGTTAGTTCTTGTCCATATGTCAGAAAACCTACAAGCCAATTTTTGGCATATAGAAGAGAACAATCCTCATGTCGTCCATCTGGCACTGACACTTTTCCCCTGATGTGTTTTAGAAATTTCACAGGCTAGGCCTGTAATCATTTCCTGGAACCAGTTTAATTAATGTATATATGAACAGAAGGCAGCGCCCATGCTGTCACAATAAAACATTTCTCAAGCATGACCACTCAGTACAGCAGATGAGAAGGACACTTTAAAAAAGGGAGAAGTGTTGGCTGTGGTCACAGAGACCCACAGTTGGCTTAAATGCTGCAGGCTGCAGGCTGCAGTCAGCGTGAGGGTGGTTCTCACACATGGAAGTGTAACAATATACAACAAACAATTCAGGCTAAAGTTGAGATGAGCAGAGACAATCTGGGAATCTGATAAGATATTCTCAGTGTAGCTGCTGTGGAGTGAATGCACAAACTGAGGGCAGCATGATGAGAAGAACAAGGCTCACTAAAACATCAACTAAAAAAGCTTTTCAACACTGTCATATATCAATATTTTTAAAAATATAAATACCCAAATGGTCACTGCATTCCTTTTTATTATCATGTTTCACTTAAAATCACATGACTTGCATGATTGAAACGATGCCTGAAAATGCAGTTTTCCTGTGTAAAGTGGCAGATGATTGAGCATGAGTGTTTTATGAATAATAAAAAAAAATAAATGACCATCCCAACATCTTCTGTTGTGCATCACATCTGGCACAAATTACGCCAGAAAAATCATTAGGTTCCACCAAGCACAGACACACACTAACATACAGCCACTCAAAAACACATAGACACACACTATCTACTGTACTACGCTGAAATAATTTGTTTGCACTGCCTGAAGGTGGCCCTATTTTCTGCATACAAGGTGTGATCAAAGACTTATGGCACTTTCTGTTGTACACAAAGAGAACATCACACAGTTACGCCAAGTAGCAGGAGCAAGCTGTAACTTAAGTGAGTTAGTCAAGTTATATTGCTTGATCATCATCAGAACCTGAGTTATACTGTGATTTTGTTACCACTGGTTTGCTATTTCACCAAGGACTTGAAATTTGGTCCTTTGCTGCTTCACATAGACTAAACTTAATTTTGGGGAACTGAAAAAGTTTGCAGGAGCCATATTGAACAAACAGGGGCTGTGAGGAGCGATGTCTGTATTGTTGAGGGTGAGGGTGTTTTTACCTTTGAAGCACAAGGTAGTGGTGCAGATTTGTTTAGTCTTTTCCAAAAAAGAAAGAAAAAAAATTGTTTGATAATTACCTTGATGAGAGCTGTGAGTGTCTGTAGAACTATGATATGATAGACTCTAAAACTCATTGCAAAATTGGGAAATGTGGTAGAGGGTGAAGAGCACGGTCTGAGGGTTTCTCACTGAGTGACAGATTTTACACAAGAAGTAGTCATTTGAATCCATTGTTAATATAAAAAGATAGGCTGGGTGGCTTTAAATCCTGAAAACACATTTCTTAATGAGTAAATGATAATTCATGCTATAGTGAATGTCCAAGTGAAATGACATAGTTTCTGAGTCATGGGATGGTTATATAATTTAAGACTGACATAAAAAAATTGAGAGTCACTTTTAAAATAGCAGCAAAAACATATTACAGACTTAACCTACCAGTGGATGTATATCAGGAATGAAAAGTACCATTAAGCTAATGACAAACAATAAAAAAGCTGATGTTACCAGTCTGAGCAGCTCAAAATAGTCTCCTTTTATATTTTCATGGTTAAGTCAGTTTAAACTGATATTATGGTGTGTGGATGCTCATGTGTGTCAAAGAGCCACTGTAAAGCTGATGGTTACAGAATAGTAACTGATGCTGTTGCACTGAGTGAGGTCTAATGCACTGAAGTTGTATGCCAGGGGCCAGTCTGTAAAATGCATGACTGCCCAAAAGGAGCAAAATCAGCAGTTTATCTCATTTGCTTTTGGCTTTTTAAGAAGGACAACTGCAAGCTGACGATCTGCTCAGCTGCTCGAATGACAAACTTCAGTTTTATCTCAAAAGCAGGAAAAGTCATATCAGAAGCTGGATCAACAGTGCAGAGGTTAAGAGAAGGATTTCTTGTGTTAGAGGGATGTAATCTTGCCATCTCATCCCTTGTGTTTCCTAAATAGCGCCCCCCTCATGAACCTGACCAAGCTCACAGTGGCAGAATGGATTAATACGAGGAGATTGGCTTGTGGATTCATAACACTCAATATGGCTCTGCATTGTGTGTGCAGTGTAAAGGTCAAGGCTGATGTTGGCAAGCTGCGATTTCAGTCTTACAGCCTCTTTCTGCTAGACTGACTCAGTGTCTGTAATCTAAAAAGTTGGAAACTTGAGCATCTTGCATCCAAAAGGTCTCTAAAGGCAAATCTACAGCTGTATTGCTCATTTCCATTTCCGCAGCTCACTTTTTATGGGTCAGTGACTATTTGTTATTGTGCATGTACTCTAAAAATGTGCTTGCCAAAAGCCTATGTGTTTTTAAAAACAGATGTGCATGGTCCAGAACAGGAGGGCTCTGCAGAGGGTTATTAAAACTGTTCAGAATATCAGTGAGATGAGGTGCCACAGCCTTTTCAGACTGCTGCTGTCTGGGAAGAGGTACAGAAGTATCCTCTGATGTATCACCAGACTACAGGGCAGCTTTTATCCTCAGGCTTCAAGACTCCTCAACTCATCCTTGACTATAAATGTTTACTTTTTAATGCCTGGTTTTATTCATCCATTTATCTCATTTTTAATACAGGGAGAGCAACAACCATTTTTCAATATACCCAGTTTTTTGAAAGATGAATACATGAACCACGTACATTGTGCATGAATTAATATGTTGACATATATGTGTATACAGCTGGTGTATAGTATCCATGTGCAATATAAAATGAGGTAGGAATAATAAAAATGACAATCGGCTGAAGAATAGCCAATCCAAATTTTTGTGTAAGTATTAACATGGATTGGACTTATGCTCAGATAAGCAAAGCTAATTGCTTTCAGCCTTTAGAGGTGGAACTGCCAGCTACTGCATAACATCCACCTCTGCCAAATTCAACACCAACAGTTTGCTTAGGTGTGTGTTTCATACTTTTTCCTCCCTTCCAATTTAAGGTAAGATTATGTGAGTGATGCAATTTGTCCTGACTTTTCACTGTTCCCTTTAGAACCACATAAATTTTATAAACTTGTGTTCACATTGTTGGTAGTTTTCCACTGCTGTGGACATTTCTGTTGTTCTGTTTAATTTCTTTTAAAATATAAATTATGTAACAGTAAAGGCACAGAGCATAAAGATGAAAAATTTTCTGTTCCATTAATTTACTTAATCTATTCGTGAACTTCAAACCCTGCACATAACTCTATAATTAAGTCAGTTAGCTGAAATGAATGCAAAGTTAGTTAAATGTTCATTTTTATGGATCCTCACCATCAGACCACCTCATGGCATCATCCAGGTTTGGTGGCAGCCCCTTCCAAAGCGTGCTGTCTTTAGGGTAGCCCAGGTCCATTCGCCTCAGGTGGTCATCGTACCGCCAGTAGTGGTTATCCTTGAAAAAATAGGTTTTGTCGTTGTGCAGCCAAACAAAAGCTGCATCTACTCCTTCCAACGGGAGGCCGAAGTCAGTGATTGGACGAGGGTAACCCTCCTCCACGATATTGTCTTTAAATACCCAGTACTTCACACCTGAAGAAGGTGGACACAGAGGTCACAGTTAAAGAGAAAAAGACACACAGACTGATTCGCAATAAAGACTGAGAGAAACTTGAAGTGACAGATATTTACCTTTGAAGAAGACTATTTTGTGGTCTCCGGGCCTCTCATACACAGCATCCACACTGTCCAGATTGGGTGGGAGGCCCCTCCAGAAGCGATGGATCTGAGCAGGGCGGAGAGACACCAGGTGCTTCTCTCTTGTTAGTCTCCAAAAGTAATTCCCTGTGACAGACAGGAAGTGGTTAGAGCTAAGAACTTCTTCACAGTATCCTAATGGAGTCTGTTACAAGAAAAGCTATGTTTGGTAAGGACTGTGCGCTCTGTCCACAGTAATAATGTTAAAAGGTCCTACATCTCCTTTAACTTGACATGACTATTAAAGGGATTTTTCTTTAAAAATAATCATTCTGTTCCTTTTTTGGTTACCTTGTTCTACCTGTGGAAAGAATATTGAAAGAAACAGTAGTTTAGCTTGTACTTAAGATGAGAGGTGTAACTAATTAGGAAGAAAGGGGAGCCTCAGCCAATACACATTTATCCAACAAGTTTTTGCTAATGAAAGGTTTCTTTGTAAATATACTAACAACACTGGCAAACAAGCAACAAGATCCATATTGAGCTCAGCAGATAACGAGTATGCAGCAAAACAATCTTGGCCCTATGAGACCATTTTGTTAAGACTACAGAATGCAAGCTGTATGTGATGTCTTAGTGTGCGTGCCTGTGATTCGAGCCCTGGGAGCCACACATGGTTTGGCTTTCTATTGATCACCGGAGCCACCACTCTCTCCTGTGCCCAGCCCCTGTCCCTTACTCTTTCACTTTATCTCCTCTTAAGTCATCCACTTTTCTACTTTCTCCCTTCTCTTTTGCTGTCTTTCTCTATCTATCTGTCTGTCAGGCTGTCCTTCTTGTTTACTTCCTTATTTTAAGCTTGAATACCTTTGAAAAAGAAGGCCTCCCCTCGTATTTGGGCCACAGCATCAAAGTGACTGGTGCATCTGTCGGGGGCATCTCGAGCCAGCCTGAGAGAGGAAAGTTGAGGGAGTTGAAGAGAAAGGAATAAAGGAGGGAAAAAAGTTTTGGAGACACAGAATGAAAATTCATATTCCGAAGAGTGCTTGTTGGTAAATAAATCACAATTTTTTACTATTAAATTAAAAATGTACCTATTGAAAGGTATTGTAGTTCATAAAAAAAAAAAAAACCTGAAACAGTAAAAGCCATTTGCATGCAGAAAAAACAACTTTGTGATTGGCCTAATTGCACCCACCTGCTGAGAGAATCAGTCGACGTGCATGCATGTGCATGTGTTTCCTTCAATTAAATAGGCTAAACATTAGGTGAAATGCTATCATGCTGACACTGTGAGGTCCCCTAGTGCATTTATCCCCGGGGCTAATAAGTGATTTAAAGCACTGACGTGGTCTGCCTGCCAATGATGAAGCCATTAGCACCACAGGGCTGCCACTGTCAGTGGGAGGCCGCCCACATATTATCAACAAAGATCTCCATTCAGAGCTCTATTAACACAACACCTCTGCCTAGTGGTCAGCATTTGTGACCCTTGTCAAACACAATGAAGCTTTTCCATGCATCATGACCTGATGGAGGTTGTGTAAAATGAGTAATGAGGGCTATGAAAGACAGACACTAGCATGGAAAATGGGGCTTTATATGCCTGTTTAATTTAGAGCTGCCGCAAGTCTTTGAATGTGAGCGTTGATGTAAGCATGGAGGTCATCGAGCATTAGATGCTGTTGTCAGTGTAGTTTGGAGCACAGTTCGAGCGCTCCTTCTGCAAGTTGCTCTCTCTTGATCTCAGTAATTTGAGAACCTCAGAGAACTGTTAACTCGCTTGCATAGCGACCAGGCTCTGTTTATGTTTGATAATAATTAGTCCATCAAAACGTAAAAGCTTAGTGTTATGGAACATTGAGGAAAAAATGAAAAAGAAAAAGAATGTACAAAAAATGCATTGTGTTGGATTTTTTCCCTGGCAGTGCGTGTGCACTGAAACAATATTCAGTCACATTCAGGCTGACAAAGAGCCTATAAAGATAATAGGACATTTCCTTTGGGGATGAGAGATACTGTAACATGACAGCTTGCTGCTGCTATGAGAAATCCATGAAAAAGCAGACAAAAGACTCCTGAAATCAGGTCATCACTCAAACTCACTTATGGCTGACGTGCTGTGCAATCTGACTGACATGCTTCATGGCTGAACACACAGAGTGACCTGATGATTTGTCCTGGTCTTCAGTCTAAAGTTAAATATCTTTATATCTAATGAAAGGGTTGTAGAGATATTTTGTGCAGATATTTATGGGAGATGATTTTGATGTCCTGATCATTTTCTCACGGTACCAACCTTGTGCCACGTTGTCAGCTGGATCATGTAAGAAGAGGACATTGGATTTCCACACTTTGAATCACACTTCAGCTATTACCAACAATTATGATTGTTACATCATGTCTCCCCCCATTTAACATTTTAAAAGTTTTGAATTTCGTAATCTCTCTTTTTATTATCACTGTGCCTTGTTATATGATTTTACATCTGCAACTATTCATTCATGTTGCTGCCTGTCTTGGCCAAGGCGCTCTTGTAAAAGAGATTTTTAATCCTAATGAGAACTTTCCTGGCCGAGGATGAGACTCTTACTTACTGTGGTAATCTGAGTACACTCATGCTGAGAGCACAGTGTGCTAAAGAACCATGGACCTGTTTGCCAAATTGATTTGATAAAATAGAAACAGTTGAAATACATAAGAAATGAGAGATGGAAAGAAAAAAAATGAAAAGGTTAGCTAAAAGTAATGAATATATATGGCGTAAACATTTAGCTTTTTGCGACTTGAAGTGTGAATGCAAATCTTGCTGAGGTGAACACTGTTTCTTTTTTCAATTGTATGAGAAAATAAGGGTAACAACCACCATTAGATCCATCCTTATATAATTAATAGCTACAAAATGTGCAGTTTGAAACTAGTTTGTCAATTCTTGTAATACAGGTGGATCACAGGTTTTGTGGATGAAGGAATCCTTGAGTTCAACTGGCAGGGCTGGGGAGGGACATCTGACATTAAAAGTCGAGAATCCTATCCCTAAGGCTCAGCACTGCACCATTTAGAGTCTGTTAGTAGGTCTTTTTACTTTTAACTGCCTTTTGTGTTCATCTATAGGGGACATTTATTACAGCCTCTGCACCACCATCATTACCAAGACAGTGGACAGAGAGAACAGGGCCCGAGGGACCTTGGAAAGCAAGTTACCACAAGTATTATTGTGTTCGGAAGGCCAGGAAAGATGAGAAAGGAAAAAAAGGGAAATGTAGACAATATTGCTGAATATTAAAGTAGATCATTTTAAAGTTTAATGATGAGAATAGTTGAGTTCTGTGTGTTGCAATAGAACGACACCCGATCTTCTACTTACAGAAGAGTGGATCTGTTTTCAGGAAGGTCCAGCAGCACAGGAGGTTCAGCCGTCTGGGAGGGGTTCCCTGGTCGATTTGTGTGGGACACTGAGTCTCTAACACCTGAGGCAGATATGTGAGTAATGATCAAATTAACATACAGAATATTTTTTAATAGTCCATAGATTTCCTGATTTATTTGTTTCATCAGTAATCAGCCTCATTCCTTTGAGTTTTGAACTGTCGGTCCATAAAAAGACACTTTAAAGACATAAACTGTCTGTCCTTTGCTATTTCAAGTAAATAATTCAATAAGTAAGCTCAGCTCCAGCCTTTATGCATTATTATTAATTTATTTTATGGTACCACAATGTAACATGAACATGCAGTATGAGAAGCTTCCCATTGGTTTTGTTTTAATATCTGTGCTCTTTTCAGTTCAATTCAATTCTCTTTTACAGTCTTTTCCTTAAACATTCTTTCCAGCAATTCATTCTTGTCTTCAAGATCATTACTCTCTCTTCCGAACACTGCTGCTCTCTTTACCAGTGAATGATGTGATAAGGCCATATGCCATAAAGAGGTCCAATTAACTCAATGCATGTTTTCATTAATCAATAACCTTGTTCTACAGAGCTCATCAATTGCTGTCTCTACCTCAAACACACACACACACACGCACGCACCCACTGCCACACACACAGACACCAAACATGCTCAGAACAATGGATTGATGTTCCCTCGTACCGTAGAGCTGCCAGACGCGGACCTTGTCTTCATACGGCAGGTCGTATTTCAGAGGGTCTCCTACAGGACCCTGGTAGTACGGCCTCATGATGGACTCTATGGCTGAGGTGTGGACCAGGCCGATGGCGTGACCGAACTCATGGACTGCAACCGCAAACAGATCCATCCCATGAGAGTCTGAAAGAGAGAGATAAAGACTGTGGAAATCACATGTCTATACACTGTTATCTGGAGCTCTACATCCACCTAAAATAGATCATTGGTTGATTTTTAACTCAAATTGAAAGTATTCTTTAAAAGGATTTAAGATGTAGTGGAGAAGGAATGGACGCCTCTCATAAGACAAATATGGTGTCTAATGGTGTCTACATTTTTTTATTGTTTGTGTTGTTTTGCATGTTTTCCAGTTCAGTTGCATATGAATGTAAATTATGGCATGTGGTGTGAATTTCTATATGTTAATATGTTCTAAAAATAAACATCAAATGTTTGTTCCATGCACTTGCATTTATAGCTTGAAACAAGCGTAAAAAACACCAATTTTGTAAACAGATTTTTTTTTCTCCACATTTTTGTGAGCAGTCAGTTCAATCAGTTCAAACAGCTACAGAAAACTGCACACAGCATTTTTTTTTTACTATCGTTTCTGTCTAGCCTAGTGGTAAATTACTTGACAGGAAAATTGCACACTCAAAATCTCAGACACAGGTCGTCTTTCCTCTTTCTCAACACTCCAAAAGAATTCTGCTTCCCTTTTGGGCTGTAAGTATAAACAGATACAGAAGCAAAAGGTGAAAATGTTGTTAAAGGAGTCATAAAGATGGATAGTCTATGACAGACATTTTATCCATGGCACAGTGGTTGAAACAAAGGATTTCAGGTTGTAAAACAGTATAATGCACAGTAATAAAAGATGGAAATGTCATGAGTTTCCTGGGGCTAAAGCAAAACTATTTATTAAACAACTAGAATTTCATCAGGTATTTTTGTGAAAGAGAAATAACGCATAATGTAGGTTTAAAAAAAACAACAACCACTAAATAATCAAAACCATTTTTGGAGCTTACAGTTTAATTTGTTTTTTTTTTTTTGCTTAAAAAAAAGTAATAAAAAAACACATTTAAAAATGAGTCAAAATGAGACATAATAATCCTGGATTTCACTTGAGAAACATCAGACAACATTGGTACCTTTTATACATCATAGGTTACTTTAACTAACCAGCTACAATCTCAGCATCAGCTTTAACATAGATCACCTTGCTACTTAAAGTTTGTTACTTTAGTAGAACCAACACGACCCCCGTTTTCATGTTTATCCCTTTTATGAGTGAACTCTATACATTGCAAGTTAAGATGCGTGACAGGCAGCGCTGGTGGCTGTGAGTGCTGTAAGGCATGTGGTGTAGAGAGATAACTATGGTAATACTGCCTGAGCTGCAGGGCTGCCAATCAAAACCTGAGTGCAGAAAGACACCTAAAGAGGCTGTGGGCTATTAAAGCACATTTCCCTCGATGTTCAACTAAAAAAGGAAAGGTAAAGCCCCCCAAAACTCCTTGTCTGGCTCTGCTAAGCAAGACAAACCTGGGGTTCAGAGAGCTTTATTTGCAAAATTGTGAGTGCTAGCGTGTCGAGCCAAGCTAGCTTAGAGCTCCTTGGTGGCTTGGCTGAAGTCTGTATTCTGTTAACCTTCTGATGGCCTCAACTTGAGAACATCTCAGTGCTGTGCTGTGTAAAAAGACAAAGGGCAACTGGAGATGTGCACTTGTGCTTACAGCACCTGGGATGTTCAGTAGCCAAATGCCAACTCTAATCTACAGGAGCACATGGTGCAGAGAGGAAAGGTGGATAAAAGGAGGGGAATCAAGGGGGAGAGAACAGGGAATCAGAACAAAGTAGGTACCGTGTCATCGCATTTACAGTCCATCAGAGGCTAACGGAAAAAAATCCTAATGCCTGCGGACAAAGTCAGAGCTGAGAGATTTTGGTGGATGAACTAGACTCATTGAGTTAGACACTCGTGGCAAAAAGACAGAGAGCAGGAGAGAGAGAGAATGTTAGGAGATGTTAAGAGTACAGACAGACTGAGGCAAAGAGACGCACGACTGCATGGGAGAAGGCACGAGCAGTTTACATATATCAAACTACAGGAACCGTGTCAGGCGCTCATAAGAACTCGTATTAAAATTCTTATTTCTGTGGTGCACAGAAAATATAATAAGTAAAGGTGTATGTATACCTTGCCTATAGCATGATGTATCCAGAATGCTACAAATAAAGCCTGCAGCACTGAGTTTAAAGTTTAATAAGGATGGTGTACTGTACAGTAGATGGAGCAGGGGCAGAACTAGCCCGAGGCTATCCTTGTTATTTGATGTGAATCCTGTAGTATTGCGACCTTGCATTACTTAATGCAATAATAAGTTTAGAATCCAATTTTTTTTAATCAGTATTTGTGATACAAAACTATTTTTTCTACATTTAAAGTAGGCTGAGATAAAGTGACACATTCACATCATTTGTTAATGGGCATATGATTAAATATCAGAGCATGATTATACAACAGTTCAAGCAGCCTCCCTTGTAGTTTAAATCACAGGTTGGGCATATGTTGGAATTTAAAAAGTTAAATTAACCTTAATTAAGTTAAGTTATTTGTAAATGCAGTCTTAGCTAAGTCAGGGGAAAATCCATATTTTAGAGTTAATAGTAATTTAACAGTGGAAAATGGCCAAGGACAAACATGAAGTGGTCCCCATTTTTATGGAAGATTTGTTCAAGCAGAAATACAGTGTATTGGTTGATCTTAAATAATTCAACTAGCAACCTAAAAATGTATTCTGGTTATATTTACCCTTTTACTCTTACACTGAGGATGCTATTACCCTTAACGTACATGCTTGATTATTGGAAAGAATGGCGAAAGCTAATTTTATTCCATGATCAAGCAAGGCCCAAGCCATAACCCTTATTCACTAAAACCAATACGAGAAGCAGACTGTGATACAAATTCTCCTGAGGAGTAATGGACTTCAATCCTTGAAATACATATGAAAAAAGTGTCTAGAGAAATGAAAATTAGACCTCTGCACTTTGAAATATTTATCAGTAGATATTGATTTCTATCTAGGCTCCAGAAAGTGAAACTAAAATAGAGGTTAAATTCCTAAGTTATGTGATTATGGTACCTTAAATTTGAAAATCAGAGAATGTTTATCAAAATTCGTACTTAGCGGGATATTTAGTTAAAAAATAAAATAAAACTAAATAACCAAAAAACAATTTAACTTGTATGTGCTCTCTGGTAGATAAACAAGGTGATGGCTACACTGTTATCAAATAACTCCAGTCATGTCTTCAGCCTAACCATATTTCCTGCTACTTATTCTTGAGGTCAGAGACAAATGATTCTCAAAAAATCCCCCATGCTTAGGTAGTGTTAAGGGTCTGTTATTAAATATGAATTTCCTTTTTATCTTGTCTCGATGTGTTTTGAGACACTTCCCCTCTCTGTGATTTTGGCGTGCTTAATGTGAAGTGAATACAAAGGTCTATTATATTGAGTCAAAATTAATTGAGAGGAATGGGAGTCTGAATCATCTCCTTTTGTGAACAGTTAGTGTGTTCAAATAGGCAAGTTGGCAGCTCTAGAGAAATGGTTCTTTAAATGGCTGCCCTGCAAAACATGAAATGTTGAACTGTTGCATCAGTGGTCCAAATGTAATTAGTAGATTTTCACTTTGCAACAATGAGTAGTGATAGACATGCAGGCACATCTGGCTCAAAACTAGTATGTAACTAGTCACAACTAAGTATCCATCTGTTTTAATGGTCCAGTTTTCTAGATAAACCATAACTCACTCATAAAGTGATTCTTACTGTACTCTAAAGGTCTAACAATAGTGTCGAATACATTTCCATCTTCATAAAGCATTTGCCAAGTAGATGGTCCTGTTTTGTTCATTTATTTTGTTTATTTGGCGAAGGTAGCAGCAAAATACATAAAAAAAAATCAAAACAAAAAGCAATCCACAACATGCAAACTACACAATAAAACATAACAGCAGCAATCAAAAGAAAATGGTCACTCAGGATAAACAACTGCATACATCTGTCAAGACATGTTGGGGTGTTATTGCATTTCTTGGCACTATACCACCACCTGTGCATCAGCAGAACAGTGTCAGTCCATCAGTTAGATTTTGCACCACATTACTTGTGATTGCTTGCATGTGCATCTTTATACATGAGAATCCACTCAGCACCACAATACTACTAGAGGTAAAACACTTCATCTTTATCAATGGATCTAGTGACTACTTACATGTGAAAGCAGTCATTTGTAGTGACAAATGTACAAAGTATTGTATGACTTTGCATTTCCACTCAGCTGTATTGAGTCTTTTAGTGTCTGTTAAACTGCAGTCTTGGTGAATACTCAAATCTGGGGTGCAGGGTGTCTGTCCATTGATTTCTGATATAGGACACCTACTAAGGACACCTACTAAGTAATTTCAGTGAAACTGTATGTTCAGCACTCTTAATTAATGCACCAGCCCACCCTGTAACTATATTCAATCTACTTTTTTATTAATTTGAAACAAAGCGATAAAAAAGAAAATCTCATTTAAAATAGTGCTATCCTTCAGTGCCTCATCCTCTGAAAACCATGGAACATACAAGCAGTAAGAAGTACACTGCTCTTCTGAACCCACTGATATTCTTTCATATAGCAATCATCTCACATCCCATTTGCTATTCAACTCTCTACTTCAAGCTATGGCCGACAGTACTCATGGCCTTTCATTTGTTTGTGAAAATCTTGATATTGATTTGGAAACAATGACATGGCTGGATGGCTAGCTTGTCTTCTTGTTAAACAGACTGTCAAATTATATTTAGTGTTTGTCAACTGCATGCACTGTTATTGACTCTGAAACTTGCTGGCATAATCAGAGTGAGCTGAGTGGACTATTTTATATCCTCTGTTGTTAAGTCGTTTCTCAGGTTTGTCCAAGTACTGGAATAGTGAACATTGTTTCTGTTACAATAGAACTTAATGTGATTGCATTCACTGGTCCAGTTATTAGTAAGAAACATTGGCATTACAAGAAAAAGGGAGTTATGGCTTGTGGAAAACTTAAGATTTTAATTGCAAAACACATGGAAATATTAACTAATGGTCTTAATTTTTATTTCTTTGGCAAGTGATCATGGTTTAAGTGATGGAATGCCCTCCGAGGCATCTATGGTCAGGAATCAATGGGCTCTGCAGAGGCCTGAACCTTTCTTTGTGTTGTTGTAGTATTACACCTATATCTTCATTGTTTGGGTTTACTTTTGCTGCTTTTATTAGTATTGCTTTCACATGATGAAGGCCACAACTCTCAGTGAAAAAGCTCTCAAAATACACTTAACACTACCTGCCCAGTACTATACGACAACATAGTGGCAAGGCTGTGACTTTTACAGTTGAGAATACAGCAAAAAATATATTTATATAGCAAAAAAAAAGAGAAAAAAAAATGGAAAAAAAATATATAGCAAAATTTAAGTGAAAGAAGAAAGGATATTGGGCTTGCATTCATCAGTTGGACAGAAACATGAAAGGCTTGTGCTGCTGCAAATCTATCTGCTGGAGATGTAAATAGGTAGCTCTTCCAAATCATCTTCTCCATACCAGCTTTCATAGTATCATAATATGCCAAAGACGTGTTTACAGCGTATTTCTGTGCTACAACTGAGTGGCCTTAATAATAATTTAATGCATGTTTCAGAAACAGGAATGAATAAAAGAGAAGAATACTGCAATAGAATCATGTGCTGCAGTCAAATAAAGCAGAACTACAAAGAGCCACAGGTGCTGCATGTAGTGCCTCATTTAATACTAAAAGTGCACTCTTAATGCTATGAAATGACCTTAATGTCAGGTTGAACTATCTGAATACCACAATGCTTTACACTTTTGCTTCTAATTGGGTAGCTTTTATCCTCTGGAAGGAAAAATAAGAAAAAGACTTGAAATTCTTTAATCAGCAGGAACCTTGGCCAAGAGGTGAGTCCCAAAATGCTAAAGGCACTGAAGCGGACAGGCTCAAAGAGGGAGTTATATTCTGTTTATAGCAAACAAATAACATTGTCTGTGCTATGCTATCTATATCTAAAATCACATAAAGCCTAATTCTGCTTCAAAGGACATTATAAAAATCAAAGGCAGAAGTATACAGCACAAGGTTGTTGTTATTGGTATTGATTGGCCATAAGAACCAGAGAGCTTTAGTGCCTGTACAGAGGACTGCGGAAGAGGAAGAGACAGGTCCCTGATTTACAAATGAAAAAGACTGATATGCTTTATTTGATGCACATTTCCTTTATTGTGGTGAGTGAAAGGAGTAACCTTGAAAGCAAGATAGCCTAACAAAGTAAGATGATTCAAAGCCAGCATCTCTTCATTTTTATTCAAAGTGAAGGCTGTGTTTTAGCACACTGGCTGTCTTCCATCCGACTGCTGTCACTGTTGAATATTCTGCTGGAAACAAAGTTCTTTACCCATTTTTTTTTGTTTAATTTTTTTTTAAATGCCAGTTTTTTGTTGTGTTGTAATTTTTGCTTTTGAAGAAATTTAAACTGGGGACCTCAGAGCAAGAACACACACCTAATCCCTCCCTTCTTTGTCGCCCTGTGCTCATTAACCAAACCCGTCTATGCTGATGATTTTGTGAACTACTACACCGTCGTGCCATCACGTCCTGACTGCGCCGCATCCTGCTGTGAGGTTTAATTGCAGCAGATTGAGCTGCTGTGACACATGGCTCACAGATTGAACAGGGGTAAAAGCAAAGAATGGAAGTGAACAAAAATCCTGGCTGGGTTATAGATTCAGCAGCTGGTACAATCAGTATCATCTACACCACCGCTACAAGTTCCATGTCTAGGGTGCAGAACAGCATAATGGGCCTGTGACCACCTAGGAGGCCAATTTTCAGCCTGAGTTTTTAGTCACAATCATAGAAAAGGAGTATATGCCATGAAGTTTGTGGGCAACAAGACTGTGTCACTTCTTTATTTGGTAGA
The DNA here is from genome assembly GCA_029783725.1 of Acanthurus tractus. Classification (NCBI taxonomy): domain Eukaryota; kingdom Metazoa; phylum Chordata; class Actinopteri; order Acanthuriformes; family Acanthuridae; genus Acanthurus; species Acanthurus tractus. Next base: position 8,951,278 of record JAQNCA010000013.1, read on the forward strand.
AGTTATAATTCAGCAAGTAAAACTGCTTTAATACAAGATCTGCAATTAAAAAATGGACTTCAGTAAAGTTACTGGACCAACAGAAGTACTAGTACTTGCAGCAAAGGCAAAACGTTCTGCAGAATATATTATCTTATATTATTCTATTAACAGGTTGTTTTTGCAGACCTAATGTGTAATGCATATACATTTAAGTGCTGTAGTTATTTGAAATAGAGCTAACTTAAACCATTTTTTAGTTGATTCTTAACTGTGCATTGTTTTTAAACATTATGTTCCTGGAAATCTTATCACTGAGTTTTGGTGTCCAAATAACTCTGGCTAACTCATTGGAGCAGTTGTTAGTTGACATCAGTGATTATACTTTCTGTATAGGTCTGGTACAGACATTTTCCTGTCAGCTTTTCATTGCAATAAATCGAAAGAGTGAAAATACTTTATTCCTTCTAAAGATGGGGCTTTGTCTCCTTTATTTCCCCCAAACATTTTCCCCATCAGAATCTTGAGAAAATCCTGTATCATAATTTAACAGTCAAGTGGAATCAATAAGTGAACACTAACCTCCAGTTTCTTTTGTCTTTGGCTAAAAACAAGAACTCATGAGTATCAGTGGCATGTTAGAGGAGCTTGTTTGTTTATAGCAGCTGGAGGATATTAAAGGATGTCTTTTATGCTTCTTAATAAGCTTGTGATAACAATCTCGTCTGCTGCAGTCACAACTCTGAGTCCTATATCTGAAGCCAATGTATGTTCTATTCATATTTCTGATGTATTAAATATTAACTGTAGAATCTGGAACATGCACAAAGGGTGAAAGCACAGCTTGGCTCCAAAATAAAGTCAGTGTTCTAGTTTTTTTTTTTTATAAAGATGTCTTGGCAAGAATAGGAGTTCAGTACAGTTTATGTTCTTTTTCATTTTCTTTAAGTTTTCTAGACACTGACTGTGTCAGTCTTCTCACTTCATAGTACTCTGGGGGTCTCTCAGAAAAAAAATGGTGAAATGTTGCACAGATTTTCCCTAGATGTATATCCTCCCTCATCATCCTTCCATCTTCTACCCTTATTTTGATTCAGAAACACTGTGTTTGGCTGATTAATTTAACCTATGTATATTCAAGAAGCATGTGCACAACACTCAACACTTAGAAGTTAATATCCTCACCTGGAGATCTGAAGGTCCAGGCCTCATCATCATCAAAGTGCGTATCGCCGGCTGTGAACCTTTCACCAGGAAA
>JAQNCA010000013.1:8952614-8966387 GCA_029783725.1 Acanthurus tractus
GGATATCCATCATTGTGGTCGGCCTTAGTGAAGTCGATCTGAATGTCTGCATCACTTCCTGCAACCTCGTGGAAGTTGAGTGGTGCGATATCACTCCAGACCTTCAAGGCGTAGTACATCAGGGCTCGAACGGTGTCCCTGCCCAATAAGGCCGAATCCTTAGGGAAGGTCCTCACTCTGAGAGACGAGAGAGACAAGATAATAGACCAAGGAAAAAAAGAATGTAGTGATTATTAAGCACCAGATTTTTACCCTTGGCAGGGTTGTGCATTTTTTCCCAAATTCACCTTTCTAAATAGACACCATTTTACACAACACTGAGCATAAATTGAACAAATATGCCCTCTGTACCTATCAAACACATATCCTCACCCTCATTTAGTCACACTGTCCAACCTTGACTAGAAAAATCTAATATATGAATAAAAGCATCCTTAATCCCCACACTGGATTTTTACACCGGCCCTTTTAGTCGAGCTATCCAAAAACCTTTCTCCTTGCAGATGATATCTCTCATGAATTGAGCTGCAGTATGTTTTATTATTATGTTGATACTTTGGTGGCCTTTGTAAATTTGTATGAAAAAGGGACAGATTTTATTATAAAAAGAACATTTTTGTCTGCCAATAAAGATGACTCTCTCTGTCTGATTTTTCAGTGTGGCTTTGACGTAGTTTATTACAACAGTTTGCCTGGAAGATTGACTCAGACTCAGGCACCTTAAAGCAGTTTCTTTCCGGAATAAATTGCTTCTTCAAAGAAAAACCTTCACTGTTGAGTCTGAAAGGAAAAAAAGGGCCAGTGTGTTAGAACCACGTGATTGTTAAAATGAGGCACAAAATTTGGCTGATGGCAACTTTTCATCTGCAGTCACTGGGCTGGTTTGTGTTAAACATGTCGAGAGATGACTTGTTTTTACAATTAACAGACAGAGGATTATATTGACGATGTTTACTTTACTCTTTACCAAAAAATGTGTTGTAGATAAATGGTTCACATAAATCGTTTATCTTTACAGCAGAATCTCATTCATTTCACTAATTATTCATAATATGTTATAAAAACACTGTTTGTTACTGTAATTATTACACAGTTCAGAAAATTAGCTGATAAAACAAATGAACTCATCGTCTGTGTTAAAACCGAGGCAGCAAGTCAAAGAGCTGTCGAGACTTTCAAATTAGATTTTTTTTTTGCCTTACAAATGTTGATTGTCAAACGGAGATGAAAATAAGAATTTTAACACAGCTGTGACAAATCTTTCTTCATCCTTTGTGTTAAATCATTTTACTGCTGCAGGCGATCCTTCTATACATTCATAGTTATGCAGTTATCAGAGGTATCAACAGGTATTAAAAACTAGGAGAGCTGGCGTTCTCTGTAGATTTAGAGAATGCTCTTGAGGTTAAGTATTTAATGTCTCAAACACAAGGTCATTCTATTTAAACATGTGTGTAACAGCTGCCAACCTGACTTCAGCACTGTTCTAAGTCCATCTTATTAAATGGACATTAATACATTTGCTGTATATTCTGTATCAGCAGTTACATGCAGCTGAACTCCCCCTTGAAGTTAATGGAAAAAAAGAAACAATGCTCTTTGTGACCCTTTAAGCTCTACAGAGGAGATAAACAAATCCCATTCTGTTGTAAGCTGTACTTATTTAGTTTTTTTGGCTTTCTTTTTCAGGAAAGGATAACTTTTGAATTACAAAACTTTAGCCACCAGCAACATTTCAGACCTTTCATCCTAACACGAGCCTTTGCAGCAGCTGTTCCAACAGCTTAGCTTGTAGCTGAGGGTCGACCGGGCCTTTTCTGTCAATGCCAAACTTCTGAACACCGGCCAGAGGAGCTCAGACCAGCAAGATCTCTTTAATCTTTTAACTCACTTCTCAAGCTGCACTTATACAAGCTCACACACACTTCTGTCAAGCTCGCAAGTTCTGTCTCGTTTGATCTCTGTTTGTTCTCTTTCATTGCTGCTTACTTGACATCCAGTCTTCGATATTTGGTGATTTATTTTGTTGTACATATACACGCAAGTATATTAAAAATATATTTTCAAATATATCCAAGCAGGAATATGGAGAGACGTTATTCTTATGTCCGTCAGCGTTCTCTGCTTTTCTCTGGAGTTTTTGTGTCTCTTTTGTGTAATCCCTTCTTTATTTCCCTTTTTTACCTTTTGAGGGTTTTTGACGTTTATGTGGATGGCATTGACTTGATTTTGGTTTATTTCCTGACTTCCTTCATTTTTTGTGTTGAAACACTCTTTACCTCAGAGACTAAGGTCCAGGCACCTTCAAATATGCCTTGTTGTGAATTTGTTGCAAGACTTTTTTTCCTCTATTTTTGTAATCAGAGAATCTGAAGGTAGAGGTGCAATTTAATGGCTGGCTACTTAAAGCGGCCATAATACAAATTTTTATATTAACAGTGGATTGTGTGGAGTTTATGATAAACAGCAAGTTGTAACTACCTGTTCAGCTCCAAACAACAGACAAGATAGTGACTAGCCAGTGAAAAGAGTGAAGCAATTAGCCTTTTGAGAGCCAGATAGTTCCCTCAGGAGCTGCTGGAGAAATGAAAAGAGGACTAAAAGGAAAGTGAAGTTTGAACTTATTCAGCCTGGTGGACATAAAAAAGAAACTCCAAACAATGTTCATTTTTGTCTTAAATATTAGGTAACTGTTTGCCTAAAGCAATAACAAGTTGGTGCTGTGTTTATAGTAATTGCAGATTTAACAATTTTGGTTAACACTCTGTCACATTTGGGTTCTTATCCTTATAATCATGACAAATAATGCCATACATAAAAAAGTGCTGAAAGACCAGGAACACTCATTAACTTTTTTATGATTTTCATGTAAATGTACATAAAAAAAAAAACATAATGGAGATTACTATAATTGTACCTTAATTATACAGAGCAAATACCACCTGTCACTTTGATTATTGCCAATTATAGACTCTCAAGGTCATCTTCATGCTTGCTAACATTCATAGTTTTCATAGCTGGTATTTTCTGTTGCTCCTCAGTGCAGAGCCAGTGCTGTCTGGTGTTCTACTCTTACCACTGTGTCTTTAACACACCCAGCAAAGCGTAAGGGTTCATTAGTGCGGCTAATTAATGCATTAATTAGCAAATATGTCTGTGTCAACATGTTGTCACAAAACACATGGGCGGTTTTAGCAATGCTAGGTTAAAGCAATAAGAAAGCAGTACTCTCCAAATGAGTTTTAGCTCATTAAGATGCAAATGTATGCGGCAAATCTCTTCAAAATCTTCCCAAATCACCTCATCTGTGGGAGACCTGTGGAAGGTGTGTGCCTACACGGTCCACTTAGTCATATTGCCTGAGCATCTGACCCTTATTGCAAACCACAGTTAGCCAAGGTCACTGCTAATGGCTCAACCTCCACAGACAATTCACCTGCTTATTAGACCTAATTCAGATGGACGAGGGTGTGTGCGTTTGTGTGTTTGTGTGTGTGCATTTTGGTGCATGTTGATGAGAGAGAAAGATGGAGAGGCAGATTGCATGGTTTTGTCAGTGTGTGTGCATCTGAATGTGTGTGTCTAAGCTTGCAAGAGTGTGTATGTAAGTGTAGGTAAGACCACCAAGGTCAGAATGATCCTGCCCTGCATCTCAGATGAACTACAGAATCCAAGTGAACCGCTTGTGCTTACAGAAGGAGACTTAGGGCCCTATTGTACACCCGGCGCAAACGCAGTGCGCCAGTGGCGCAGGTATCATTGCTTTCTTACACCCGGCGCAAATGTCATTTTTGCCTCAAGTGTAAGATAGCAAATCCACTTGCGCCGGGTCTGTGCACTGAGGGGCGGGAGGTCTGAGAATGAAGGCATGTCCTGGCACGTTTCCTAACTTACATCCGGCACAATGAGGTCAAATGCGCCAGGAGTTTAGACCAGCCAAAACCTGGTCTGAAAGGAGGCGCAGACGTAAAAACAGCCTGGACGGTAAGACTCACACACTTCTCCACAATCACACACACCTTTCTTTTCTATTTTTGCCTCTCAGCAGTGTAAAATATTTAAGAGTGCTTTGGACACATTAAGTGAAGTTAGTAAAGTGTCCTTTGAAAATATTTTTTGATCACAAAATATGAAGTTTAAAGTAAACAGCGTGTGTATCGGAGTGTGTGTGTCTCGCGTTTGGCTAAGATGAAAGCTGTTTCATTCTGTCCCGTTACAGCATTGTGCTGTATTTATTGTTCACTGCTGAAGGGCGAAACTGTTATTTGTTCAGAGAAACTGAAAACTTGCTGGACAAAGGTTAAATAATTTATCCAATTAATAGCTTGTCTCTGAGCCAAGACATTTTCTATTTTTAAATGGCACTAAAGGCATAAAACAGTGCATCTTAAAATGGAAAATACAAAATTTCCCAAAGGAATTTTGACTTTTCTTTGTATTCCAAGGGTAAACTGAGCAGATATTACATCAAACCTCCATGTATAACTTGACTTGACCTAAATGATGACTTTATTATATCAGTGGGTAATTGAATTAAATGTATAAAATTAAAAAGTCAAAGTTAATATATGACAATATTCCTCAAGGATAGAAAAACAATTTCCTCGAAGATAATTTTACAGGATCAAATTAAAAGCTTTGACAAATTACCACTAATTATGTTTTAAGCTATTCTTATTGTCACACAGTAAGACCTCAGTTAATGTTTCTGTTATGATTTAACGAAAGATTATTCCATCATGAAGATCAAGAAATTTACAAAACTACCACTGCCTAAGAGCTTATCAAATGTTACTCTAACTGTAATGGAAAGATGGGAAGGGAAAGAAGTTACTGAATCCCGCAAATAAATACTTTTAGCTCATAACTCCTAAATGAGCACAACTTTTTACAACACATTTTTTTATTATTTGGACAGTTAAACAAACAACAAACAATGTATTAATCTGTGAGTTTTATAGATACAAGTAGAGTGAGAGTTGTTTTTTTCCAGAGATTTGCCACCTGTTTCTCCTGATTCCAGTTTTTAAGCTAAGCTAAGCTAATCTCATGTTGGCTCTAGCTTCATTTGGTGGAAGTTGTGTTGAGCTTCTTGTTGAAATTTCAGCAAGGAATTTAGAAACCACATCTCTCAGCTTATCAAACTACTTGAAGCTGTCAGGGGTCTGCTCCCTCTTTTACTGTGGCACACCACAAACATCAATCATCTGCACATTTGTAGATCTAATATTCTGTTTCATGTGATTTGGGTGTTTGAACTGTATCAACCTGCCATTTATTTACATGAGTAACTGTTGTGAAACCTATATTTAACAGTTTTCACTTTAGCAGAGACAAGACTAAGCAAAAAAACTGACTGCCAATGGCAAAAGTTGCAGTCAAATTGTTATGGTGTTCTCAGCTCAGCTCGAAACGACTAATCTTGTTGCCTAGGCCTGATGGCTGTGTGATCAAGTTTATTTTCTTGAAATTCCATGACCGTGACAGATGAGTAGTTAGAAAATGATAAGCACTAGCCAGCAGAGTTTGGAGAGGGGAAAAAAAAAGTGCTGATGTAAAAGTTTTTGGCTGCAGCATAAAACAGGGATCATCAGTGGCTCAGTGGCTGAGGGCTGTTTAGCAGCAACAGAGCTCCTGAGTGTGCATCATTGACTCACAAATAAATATCTGAGAACAGAGTGTACTGTCAGACGTTTTCACATCAATCAAATATAATACCTCTATAAAGAACTGCTTACATCAAAGAACACCCTGACACTCCTGAGCAGGCAGTCTTGGGCTGGCTGTGAATCTTTCGCTTTGGTTACTGACAAAAACAGAATGGGAGAGGAAGCAATAGGGTGAGGGAGAAAGAGAGGGGAGAGAAAGGGGCATTGTACCAGGCTGATGGGAATGAAGGAGGGATGAGAGAGAATAAGCAAGCAAAGTGACGAAATAGGCAAATCAACAGCACGGTTTTCTTGGTGATATAAGAGTAAAGATTCATTTATTTATTATTATTAATCATTTTACAATAGGGTTGCGTAATGAGAAGAAGTTTGAATTCTAAACATGCACAAAACATGAAGTTAATGAATGGATTAATAAAATATAAATCATAAAGTAAGAGAGGACTGTTTTTTGTATTATATAAACATAAATGTGTGTATTCTACACTAACACTGTAGTCTTGTTACTTTTTTATTTGTTGTTTGCTTAAATCATAGAAACAGTGAAATGTTATTGTGTTTGATTAGGATATTTTTATGTGACAATGTACTGTGTTAGTGCATTTTCATGTTATCTGGACAATCAAAGGTATATATGAAAGATTGCAAGTCTGTTATGATAGGGTTTGTAATTTCAAACACACAGTAATAATAATCTGGGTTTCATACTGGTATTGGTAGGTTTCATCTAGGCCATGCATGCATACATAATACACAACACAATATATTGTTTCAATAGGCTGTATTTTTTTACTGGAACACAGTGACATTAATTTAAGTAAACATAAAAAGACTGTAGAGAGTTGGAATCCGTGTGCCTACACAAGTTTGGTCTTTATCTGTGAGATGTAAAATTTAATTTACTCAAAATGTCAGAGAACCCTTCTTAGAAGACAAACTAAGTTTTAAATTTTTAATTAGAGGGAAACAAGTTTTGCCATTAGAGACTCTATTACACAATATTATCTCAGAGTAAACTTTACTGGTTTAAACTTGAAAGAAAAGCAACTGTAAACCTCTACTATGTTGTTTTTATATAATGGACTTCAAGCACCTTTATGAAAATCTGGAAGTATCTGGACTGTCACAACGCACAACGCCATTCGATTTTGATCTTTGGGCTCATTGTTTGTTTTTTAATTAAATTTTTGACTTTAGAGCTGACTAAAATTATTTAATGCAACAGTGTATATTGGTCAGCCAGTCTTGTTGGATACAGCATCTGTTCCTCTCTGTTCACAAAACTCTTTAAGTGACAGCTAAGAAAGTTCACAGTTTACTTCATGGATGTCTTGCAAAGGTAATTAATAAGTCATGAACACAACAATGCATGCAGCAGCTGCTTTATATGATAAAAACCATTAGAGTCACAAGGTAACTAACACTGATGCTCTATATTGTCTGGGTGCTGTACTGCCTTCACAGTTAAGTCCAGCCTTTTTTGTTTCATTCAACAATTTTGAATCCTAAGAAATAACTTTTATCCACATTGATTTTCTCACATCCACCTCTGCTGTCTAGATGTTTTCTCTCTCAACTAACTTTTAATTGATGTAAAAGTATTGGAGCACAATTCAGTGCCTCTGCATTTGTTCCCTCCAGCCTCTGCGTCAACAGCACAGAGACCTTGGAGCTGCATAAAGGCACAGTTGACAATAGAGGTCAAAAGGTGTGAGACACTGTAAGAGATTATGATGGATGTTTTGTTTTTTTTTGTTTTGAGTGTAAGATGATTTGTCATCTTAAAAAACAGCAAGCAAGTCCATAAGGAAGAAGCTAGGAACCATACATTTTCCACATCAAACAAAGCGGCTGCAAAAAAAGATGCTTTCATCGAATCAAACTCCATGACACTCCTGAGGCAGCAGTTCTGTATAGAATATCAATGTCTTACTATGCTGCGTTATTGATGAACCACACCTTATGGAAACCTCTGAAATGTGAATGAATTTGGAATCAAAAAAGAATCCACAGGTGGTTAGGATAAACACACTTTAAATTTACCATCTGGTACCTGGCAGAAGCTTTAGGTTGAAAGAAATCTACAAAAGACACGAGGTCTACATATCTCAATTTCCAGTAAAACTTCACCGAGAGCTGTGAGTAGGAAGGTGCCTCACTGGACTAAAATGAAAGACTGGCTTTTTCTTTACAGAGTCGACTGGGGCTGAGCTGAAGGCATTGTAAGGTTTGTGATTGGCATTAGTAGGTTGGCAGTCGTAGGATGGAGAGAAAGAGAGAAAAAGAGAGAGCGAGTGATGGGGAAAAGCAAAACGTTCCAGTCATAAAACAGCAGGTCTTCACAGGAGTGTGCATGCTAGTCCCCTGAAGCAGATGTTGACTCTGTTCAACAGTTTTAGTGCAGCATGATGCTGGATTGCTGCCACATGGTTTTCCAGGTCAGGTGAGGCATTATGAGAGCCCCAATGCAATCATATCTTGACCCCAAATAATATCTGTATCTCAGACAGAAAGCTTTCATTTGCTAGATGTGAGGGATTATTTCAACGAGGAGATGCCACAGGGACAAAGTCACCAGTTAATTTGCTACCAGTAAGCCATAACCATCCTGCCCCTAGCAACAAAAGATTCATCCCTCTGAACTCATCCACGCAGCAGTCTGTAGCTTTTTTTGCTGCAAATCAGAGTGGAGCACGAAACTCAAAAATCCTGTGTTGAAGAAGCTTGCATGAACCAGTGCATCTGGGAATTATGCTGTTATAGGATTTTTCATCTCACATTGTTAATGGACTTTTATGTCCAAAACCAATGATTTACACAAATTGGGGAAGTAATGGGCCTTACATGTCGTAAGGCAGAAAGTCAGGATGCTGAAACCAGGGAGAATTCTTTTTTGACCTGCTTAAATTAGTGTTATGTCCTTCTTTTTAACTCTAATCACCATGTTTCCTAGTTGCCTAATCTTAATCCTACGTTTACCATATTTTTTTGACATAAGTAAAACCCCCTCCAACCATAGTGCCAGGCCCATGTAGGAATAAATAATATAACAACACTGGCAATGAACTTTTAACAAGACGGAGTGCACAGCCCTGCCAGCAGCTCTGTAAGGCTGTACTGAGGCACAGTGGTGCTTTGAGCTGGATGCTCACATTAGCATGGTAACATTCTCACATTTACAGTGCAAACATGGTAATGGAATGTAATGATTAGCATGTTTAACACACACAAAGGACAGAGGAGGCTGTCATTGGTTTACAGGTACTTGATGAAAAGGACAAGGACAAGGATAAGAATATGCTGCTACTATGCTGAGGCATAACCACTGTAGCAGCACTGGGTATGCCAAAACCATGCAAGCACTCAGTTTTCTTTGGTATGAGTAGAGCTCTGACTGATTGAAGATGGTAAAGATAAAAAGATTAAAGTGCTACTTTTACAGAATGTTTTTTTTATAGAGATAGGGAGGGAGAGAGTGAGAGGGAGAGAGAGAGAGAGAGAGAGAGAGAGAGAGAGAGACTCTAACCCTACTTCATTGTCTGCTGTCACAGTAGCTACTGCAGCACACTCACCCCCTCTGCTCCCATAGTAGCCTTCCTATCATCCCTGTTATCGATCTGTTTTATGAATCCTCTAGTGCCCTGCTTCCTTGCTTTATCTTTGCATGTTGCTTCATTAGGCTCCCTCCTTTAGTAGGTTAGACCTATTAGCAAGTCAGGTTCATCATTCCTCTGCAGATTGCCTGAACTAATCTCATGTGCCCGCTCTCCTCAACTGATGACTTTGGTCAGGTGATTGAATTTTAATTTATGTTTCTGTAATTGAGAAACTAGTTGGTTCGTTATCTGGGTAAGTCAAACAAAAAAACACCCTTAACCTTCAAAACAGCTTGTCATATTGTATGGTTATAATAGGCTAAGAGCCTCATTTTTATTCCAACTAAAGCACTGTGTGTATGTTTAAAAATCAAACCTACTTTTTGATAAACTGTATCTCAGCATCACATATTCTGACAGCATATCCAAGGTTTTCACAGCCTACCTGTCCATGTCAGAGTGCTCCTGCTGTCAGGTAAACACTGCAGCTTTTGGCAAAGCAACCCCCGCCTAAACCGAAATGCCATGCAGACCTGTCAGCTGTAAAACACTCCACTTCTCAACGAAGAAATAGAGATTTAACCACTTGCACTTTATTAAAAACTGCCTCAAGACTACAGCAGTGTACCATGAAACAAAAATAGAACTCAGTATAAGTGAAAATAATGTCCAACTGTGATTTTCAGAGCAGCAGTGAGTGTTGCTGTGGTTACTACATATGTCAAGTCACACAAGTTGAATACTACTCAGCTTTACTGTACATGAAGTTTTCTGCTTTTTCATATTATTTCTATGTTGAATAACACTCAACACACACCTAATTCTGCAGCTGGTAGCTCCCGTAACATTGTAATAATAGTATTTGGCAGTTTTTTTAACTCCAAAACTTACATCCCATTATACACTAGCTAAGTAAATAACATGCAATACAAACTAAAGTAGCTGTGCTTGAAGGAATGTACTACGATGGGGCAACTGATTAATGGTCACCTTGAGCTCCTCTCTTGCCAGTAAACAGCTGCGGATCAGAGCAGAATCTAGTGTGACTCCGGGTGTTTATTCCTCCCAAAGGTCTGCCCTGGCTGCTCCTGGGTGCAATCAATATCAGTGGCTGTCTTTATCAGTTCGTCCACACAGCTCATCTGACCCACAGAACTCTTAAAGCCCAGTATTATGAATGAATACGCAACCAAATGCTAGTTTAGAATTCAAAAGTCAGTGTAATAAACAAAGCTTGAGAACAGTTGAGCTTTGTGCTAAATGTTAACTCACATTCATCTCACATTCACACTGCTACATAGCTGTATTGCACGCTCACCATATAAGTTTAGTATGACAGCATGCTAATTTTTGCTAAATTAGCATTAAGCTAAAATCATAGCATAATGTCATTAGTTTTGCAGGTATTTGGTCATAAACAAAAGAATAGGACAAACTGAAATCCTGACCCAATGATGGCATTAGACCACTAAAACTTTAACAATGTAATGTGTGTTTTGTAGGGCCATATGGGCTGGTCTTAATGTGATGCATGACACATTAATAAAAAATATCAATCAATCAATTAAATAACTATTCATATTGGAGGGGAGATTAGTCAGCATACCCAATATCTTGGATATTCATCCACCTGTTGTCGGAATAATCAGTCTTGACCAAAGTGGCAAACCCATGAACTGACAGGTCGACAAAGCCATTCAGGCAGCCATGGCAGCAAGGCTACAAACAATACATTGTACTGTTAAGGGGTGGGCTGTAAAAGGTTAATTGTGCCACTGCATGCAACCCATGCTAAAAAAGAAAAAAATAAGAAAAAAAGGGCTTATTGTCCTCCTGAAAAGAGCAATGCAACTCCAAGTGTCTGTATGTGCTGTTAGTTACATACTAGCAGTGACTGTACAATGCGTAATTTCAATTGGTCATGTGATAACAGTTGATCAATCATCCCATTAAACTAGTTATTGAAGACTCCTTTCATTAGCACCTGCACTGTAAGCTAAAATCTTGGAAAGGTAACTGCTTATTAATTGGCAAAGAGAACAGTAAGGAGATTTTATTAAATTTGTGAATGTGGATTGTCATGATTTTTGTCTAATAGCAGCATAAGTGAGAAAACTGACCATTAAGCAACACCTCTTACCAACAGGAAAAGAGCAAACAGAGAAAAATCGAACCACATCAGAGGATGGATAGTTTGGTTGTATTTGTATTGTGCTTCTTATTTTGAAGGTTTATATGCACCGCTCTCATCTTTTCCTTTTTTTGAATGTTTGCATTCCGTTTTTTTTCAATACACATAATTGATGTGCACATCTTTTCTACCATTGGTTCACACATATTACATAAACTGGCCAATGCATCGGCTTAGATCATCTGCTTGTTGAATCACCCTTGATAGCGTGTGTGAATCAGCACAGGCAAACCATATGTTTCACTGCCTCTTCCACGGCTGTCTAACACTAAGCTGTATCCCTGACAGATGGTCCAGCTGCACTTAACATGACAATATCATTTTATCTTGAAGAGAATAAACTGCAGAATGTCTCTGCGGATCGACTGTTGCAAAGCTGTTTATGTTTAGAAATCATACAAATGACTTTGGTCTGTATGCGAAGTGCAAAGACCTGGAACCAATTTATACACAACAACAAGAATTCGTTTCTATATTCATCATCTGAGTTTCTTTAAGGTGTTTCTAATCAGCATATCACTTTTAGAAGTGGCTCTTTTTTGAGCCAGTATTGATCAAGAAACCCAAAGATCTATGTTTTTAAGGAACACTCACCTAATGATCTACCTAAGGATGCACAGTTGGAGAAAAAAAGTTGTGAAAAGGTGATGCTTTCATGAAACTGGCTCCCTGCATGCACTAATGTGATGCGCTGAACTCTTAAAAAAATGATTAAAGTAAGCCTAAAAATGCTGGATAATTTAAAGAAGTTATTGAGAAAGAAAGTATCTTTTATTGCTAACAACAACCTATTTGATCTTATGGACTGATATCACAGTTGCACAAAATCATTTTTTGATCTACATACATGAACACAGGCACAATCAAGCACTCACCAACACAAATGCATTATTAAGCAAAGGCACGCGTACAGACATAAAATCGCCAAAGAGAACTATACATGAGACCAGTTTGTTGCTGAATTAGCCCAGACTGAGCGGTGAAGCTTGCAACAGATTTCTAATGATCAAGTCACAAAGTCCAAGATCTTGCTGCTTTCACTGAAAGCTGTCTAAGAAAAAGTAACGTGAAATTGCTATGGTGGATCGTCTACAACTCTGTAGATTTTGTATGTATTTGTATTATGTATTTGCCAAGCAATAAAAAGCCCCCTATTTTTATGCCAAAGAACACATCATTAGGATTAGATCCATTGATTCTTAAGCCTTTGTCTCAATAGACTCATTGATCTAAAGCCCTGTTCAACATTTTTCATCGCTTCAGATGTCAGTGGTGAATGACTGACTTTGATCTCTAGATACTCTGATCATTTCATATTTTAGGTGTTACCTTTCGTTGTCTAGTGTCTAGTGTGTTTTATGTATTCCTACCTCCAGGATAGATGCTGCTTATTCCATTTGTTCTGAGGAGTCAAGCCTCGTTTCCTGCGACCCATTGTCACCTCTGTATCAGAAACATCTGGCAGGGAACATCTGGGTGTTTTCATTAGACCCAGTGTTGCTTGATCTAAAGAGGAGAGGAGAGGTCATTGTAACAGAGACTAATGAAGGCACATTAATTAGAGTACGGCGGGCAGATAAAGACGAATACAGAACATGTTCAGCATAAACACACCGTGAAAAGAATGTATAACGGTGGAAGACATCCACTACTCTGGTTCAGCGTCTGTTCGCAAAAGACTGGTTCAGTAGCTGTAACTCATCCCGTATGTCCTCATATGCATACATATGTGCGTGTAGAGGGGGATAAGGAAGGCAGTGTAGGCCATAAATCATACATGCGCCGTACAATACCCACTTACATGCACAATCACACTCCCTCACACACCACTGTTGGGGCCATAAATTATACTTGCTCACACACTCTCACCACTGTGTTCTCTTACTCACACACAGTATAATGCTGCCCAGCTTCCACAGTCTTGTACATGAGATGGAGTAGTGGTGTGTATAATAAAGAATATTATTTGTAGAAGACAACTGAGGTGTGTGCATGTGTGTGTGTGTGTGTGTGTGTGTGTGTGTGTGTGTGTTAGGCTGACAGTATGTACTATATGTGTGAGGAATTATGTGTACAGTAGGGGAGGGGGAGGAGCAGAAGGTTTATAAATCAATATACCATTACTCTGAAGCTCGCCACCAATATCAATCACATGGTATGAAGTGCTGTCATTCTATTGAGTTTGTGTGTGTGTGTTTATGTGCGTGTGTATGATGTGAGACAGCAAGTAATTTGAGCGATCTAATGTGATCCAGTACAAAGGCTAAACTAATATTAACTCTCCTTAATTGATATTGATATTTACAACAAAGTATGA
>JAQNCA010000013.1:8983000-9000357 GCA_029783725.1 Acanthurus tractus
TAACTCTTGGACCAATGTTAAAACTGTGTAAACAAGCTTACATAATTAAATAAAATTCTCTATTTAAATCCAAAGCAAGCAGTATTAGTAAAAGTATTTAGGATACAAGAGTGGAAAGAGTTCAAGTCAGACATAAACAGGTATAATTTAATGCTTAAGCTTAATTTCAAGACAAATTCATTCTATCGGCAAAAAAGTTTTGCCTTATTTGAGCCAAATGTTTATTCATTTAAGCTTTATTGAATGATGGGTCTCATAATTTTTGTACACTGCAATCTGTCAATCCCTGTCACCCATCAACATGTAAAGCTTTTTGAAATACTTGGAGAAAATAGTCTGGTCCTGACAAACAAAATGGTAATGTGAGTGCTGCCTTGGAGGCACATTAAACTCAGGCAACAAAAAGCATTAAAGCCTGTCTAGACATGATCTGTCTTTTTAAACACCTTTCCATCATTCTTCTGCTCAAAAATAGTCAGACTCTCTCTTGAAGTCTCTCAGGTCCATTTTAGGAAGGTGCATGACTGATGTACCAGATTAAAATAGAATAGCAATACTTTTGAAAGCACATTTTGGTTGCTCTGACTCTTCCATTTCTGTCACTAAGAAGGGCCAGATGTGCAAAAGCCCTTTTACATTTTAATCCATTTGCATATGACATGATCACCCACTGATTCTCATTCGCCAAACTTTTTTATGGAAACTTTCTTACTTTTGTTTAAAAATATCACTAATAGTAGACTTTTTTGTGTGGCGGAAAGAAAGACGGGACGCTAAAGGGACGCTAATATCCACATATTAGCTAGGGGTTTGAATCATTGTTGTTGCTTCTCAGGGGAAAAGCTTTTTTAAAAGTGTCTCAGAAAGAAAAAAGAGGTGAGGAATATGACATGCAGGATTGTGAGATTGACAATGTTCTGTATAGTGGTTAAATAAAGAGGAAAAACAATTTGAGATGAAATAGAAAGGAAGCAAAGAAAAGGAAAACAAAAAAGCGACACAGCCTGAGGGCAAAGAACTTCTGGTTTTAAAGGGGACAAACACACTGAAGGAATTATGGGTAATGGACTGCAATGTCAGTTATGCACTCAGGAGAGGACTTGAAATCTGACTTGATTTCAAGTCCTCCTTGTTTCACAAAAATATTCAATGCATTTATAATGTGCATGATAATAATCACATTCAGAGACCCAAGAACTCAAAGGCTTAATCCGGATTGGATTTCATACATTTCTGACCTTTATTCCAATATAAATTTAAGCTGTGGTCCACCACGATTTGTGTGCGTCATAAAGGAGACAAAGAGCAACCTTCAAATTACTGCAATATTCATTCACAGGGAAGGAGGAAATATCAAAAAATACTTAACACTCTTGTTTCATCAAGTATATAGTACATATATGTTGTAGTTTATGTAAGCATTAGTACATTTTAAATAAGGAACAAGATATGTGACTCTGCTCAAACTGACACACATTCATCTTCTTTCAGTGTGATACAAAATTAATAAAATCATTTCAAAAAGGGCATAGGAAGTGCAAACAAATGGGCAAGGGATACTTTACTCTGAGTTCACAGTTTAGATTGCAGTTCTGAGTTTTTTTGAATTGGCCATATCTGTTTTTAGCATTTTTTGTCCTCTTGTTGTTGTGTAATGCGATGAGTTCAGTCCAAAGGGCAACTGAAGTTCACACCCATCAATGAAATCTCTCCATATGTACATCATTCATCTTGCATCCTTTTTTACTGTGTTGACCTTCTCCTATCCTCTCTTTGCTTTTCAATGTGTAGCTTCTAGCTAAGGTAGCTTTACAGGCGTGTGAACTCCTGACCCCAGTTTGTGATTTTATGGAGCTTTAAAGCCACTGCTTAAACTTTTTTTTTTTTTTACATTCAATATTAAGATGATATGATCTATATCATCCTGTTGCGGAAACAGTGGTCTCGTTTTTGTTTCCATTGGCTTAATTCAGGGCCAGGTTTGTTGTTCTCTACACATTACATACGGCTAACATCTACTGCTATTTATATGGGCTAACCAAGGTATTTAATGCTACCTGGAAATTATTCAGGAGACTCTTTGAATTTCAGATGAAAGGCAGAATTTGCTCATAAGAGGTGGCCACATATAATATATAATATATACATATATACATAAAGAAAGAGACAGAGACAGAGAGAGAGACATTCATATAGGTATACATAAAAAAAAAAAAAAATTCCCCTGTAGGTGGACTTCAACATTACCATCTACTTTATTGCCTTATTTTCAAGTTACACATAAAAACCCTGGCAATTTGTTTTCACAAACACAAAAAAACAGAGTAGGTCGGGAGGATATTTTCACTAAGTGCACTCCACATGTAGCAAACAATATACTGGGGTGAATTTGCAGGAAAAAACGATTGTAAGCAAAACACCACACTACCAGACAACCACAACCACACACACACACACACACACACACACACACACACACACACACACGCTTACACGCATACACACACACTGTGCCTCCAGTAGCCATAGTGCTCTGAATCTGATATATTGCAGTCATCATCTAATAAAACGTAGCCTCGGAGATGATACATAAACACTCTTATGTCCCTGTTCAAGTGGACACCAGAGAGCAAATAATCACTAACACTTCAGTAAAAGCTGAACTGTCTGTGTCCTCCAGAAAGTAACACGGAAGATGCAGGTGGCACACTATTTTGTCTGGATGCGTGTATGCGTGCGTGTGTGTTTTTGCTGTGTTTGTGTGCTGGTGGTGGTGGTTTGGGGGGGTGGGGCACATCATATCATCTACTGCATCTACTACCCCACAAAAAAGAAGTATTTCCTCATCTTTGGTCCATATTGTAAATTTATTCATGATGATAGTGACAGCAGATTCAGTGTTATCTAAAACATCATAAAACATTACATTTGTATTCTGCATTCTACTGCAATCAACAAAATCTCATCTTAACACTATTTCAGTTGATATGATTCAATTAAGGCAGGCTTGCTGAGTTAAATGACAACCTTGATAAAGGAGCTGCTGATGTGGTAGACACTGTTGACTGTGAAGGGACAGCATCATTCACCTAAAGGGGATCTTCCAAAACAGATGGTTTGGAGATCTCAGCTGAGCATTTTCTTGCTTATTATTGGCTCTTTCCATCATGCAGATTCTCAGCTGAGAGCAGGTGGTGGTTGGTTAGCCTCTTTTCCTTGTGTACAATAGTATATGCTGTAAAGTGATGGTGCACACAAGGATGTTCACCCCACTTAGAGCAAGAAAAGATGGGTTGAGATACTTTAACAGAAGTTATCCCCCAGTTCAAGTGTTTTAAGTGTGTTTGGCTGTGAGATTATTTTTTCAGAGCACCACATTGCCAGGTGGGCCACCTCACATCTGTAAGGTTGGTGGGGTTGTAGCCTCGACATACTGTACAATCATAGCAGGAAGATGAAAGAGGAAGCAGCCCTGTGGTGCAGCAGAGCTGGCTGCTACTTTATGTATGCAGCTTCTGAACAAGATGCCACATAAAATCTGTTTGCTAACACAGGCATTCTTTCTTTTCTTTTCTTTTCCATATTTTATTGCTCCTCAGCAAATGCTTGGTTTACTCATACTGTACAATATCCTTGGAACAGCACATAAAACCGAGAGCAAGCTGGCATATACGCAGGTCAGTACTGAATGACTAAAAAGTACACAGCCAAGAGTTAAAACAAACACAGACAGAAATGATGAATGATGTCCAGGAGCACCAAAACTCAGGGAGCCAAGGTTGGCTCCAACCACCATGAGTCAGTGTCTAAATGTTTGACATTACCAAAAATGTTTAGTCAAAAAGTCACGATGAAGATGTTGCATCCATTTATAAATGCACTATTTTCATGCACTAAATTCATGCTGCCACTCTTAATCATATTAAACATTCATCATCAATTACAAACTAACTTTCACTGAGTCCAATAGCTTATTTTGAAGAATAACAGATTGAAACCCGATTATATAAAACTCAGAAGTATGAAGCTGCTAAAACTTTCCTTTGAGAAGGTGGGAGCACGCAAATGTTGTTTTTTTTCTAATTAAGAACCTTAAGGATTAATTGATATTAGAAATCATTCCCGTGTGGCACAACTGCGCGCACATAGGATTGAAGACAGCCAAGGAGTGACATATAACAACATTCATCTGTTGGATTCAAAGCCACTATGCTGCAAGCAGATGGCACACACCCCAGCCTGCTGAAGCACTCAATCACCTCATTAGACAAGTGCTTCCATTTAATGTGCTTATAATGGAACACATGGCTGACTTGTTGTAAGGATACATTCTGCGGGATGTGCTTGCTTTAGCACCCAGTTTCCACTCAGAAGCAGAATGTCAGTGTTTAATTACACATATCTAACTCTCAGATATAATTCAAATATAATTCAATTTAGTGGACACACGTAAAGCAACAAATTGTGTGCGTGTGTGTGTGTCTCAGAGTGAGAGTGTGACAGTGGGGATTAAAATGAGGCCGGTAAGTGAATCATTTAATCCCTGGCTTAGAGACAGCTGGTTCTACAGAGAGCTGAGACATAACTTCTGTCTGCTGACTTGGAGAGAGGGGGAGGACAGAAAAAAGAAGGAGACACACAGTGAAAGATAAGGAGGGTGAGATTTAAAATTGGCACATCTCACACCTGGATCTTCAACATTAGGTGACCCACACATGCATGGTTAATGGATGTTGCCATTTGTTCAATCCTGTTAAACATGGAGAAGTGAAAGAGGGGAGGTTGGAAGTACCGATGGAGTCTGTAATGGAGGGAAATGATCTGAAAGGCAGCAGTGGTGGAGAGTGACAGATGCAACAATGTAGCGTAATGTATTTAATGACTCGAGCTGTGTATAGGGCAGAGTGACCGGGCGAAACATGCAACAGTGTGTTTGCCCATTAGTTCTACCAGTGTAAAACTCTGGCACGTTTTTATACTATCATTCAGTAATGGTGTAAATGTGAAATAGACTGCACTTATACAGGGTTTTTCTGGCTGAGCAGGAAATAGTGCTTCACAATCCCTTTCATTTGGTGCCACGCCATCACTCCATTGGCCCATTATTCTGATTTTCTGCTCTTTTTTGCCCACCCCTGTCCTGAAAAATACCTTTTTTCACTTTGCCTCTGAGTGGTGCTGACCCCAGCGTTCTTTTCTGACCTGAAATAACCAACCAACCATCAAACTCTCTAACCAAGCAATGAACATTGGCCAATCAAAGGGAGATTGGCCAGGTATTTTTGGACTTTTTTTTTGACTACCGAAGTTTCAGAGTAATGGCCTATCTAAACAATGGACCCCTTCGATTTAATCTGAACCCTAACTCAAGGACAGGATTGTAAATCAAGTCCTAGCAGAGTGAACTCATGCACTAACAGTCACACATTGCTGGTAGAGCCCGCTATACAATTCACAGGCCCATTCTTGGGGTGTAATTTGGGGATCAGAGTCTGGCTCAAGGACACTCTGACCTACCATCAGAGCCACAGCCTCCCAGAGCCACCTATGTAACAAGTTGTAGGATTATATAGCACATCGACCTTCCATTGATGTTTCCGATGTCAGGAAAAAGTTGAAAAATACAAGAAGAGTGAGCCTAGTTCCCCCAGTCTGAGGTTATCAATGTGGGTCAAGATGTTCAGGGCATAGGTACAAAGTTTTGCAGGATGACTGCTTTATAACAATCACAAATGTGATCAGAATTCACCATGGAAATGCATCAAAGTGAGAGAAAAGCTTGGCCTGGCTGCACAGTTTTAACATTATTTGGTACACGGTGTGTTGCATTAAATATGTTGATTCCAGGTGTTAATGCCTGCCAGATGTGTATTGTAAACAGCACTTCAATATGCAACACTCAAGTTCTCCCCACTGCAGGCCAAGAGTCATTACATGTTTCAGTGGGGAAATAGTTTAATTTTAGTTTTTATTAGAAAGTAACTTTTTTTCCTTTTTTTTTACAATGTGCAAAGAAAGAAAAACTTTTCCAACCAAGGGTCAGAAAAACATTTTCAATGAATCCAAGACTAAGAAATAAACATCCTTTTTTTAGCATAGATGGATTTCTGTGTGATCACACAGTAAAACAGCATATAATGTTGAGATAAGAACATGTTTCACGATACTTTAAAAAAATGTGTTTTCTTTTGTAATACAAGGTAAGATAGACACATAAGTGTGCTTGCTAAGAGGAGACTTATTTGTTACACATATCTGTGATGCTATGGGTTTATTACTTGTTCTTGTGGTTATATTAAGTGTTGTGCACAGTAGTGACACTACAAAGGTGTCAGTCTTTCCAAGGCTGTCAGACTGTTGTGGGCCTCTAAGGAACATTGGACAAAATTATCCACCAAATTGCATATTTTATGTTAGCTCCAGAGGGGATTCACAGAGAGTGCATGCAGTAAAAATAATTCAGCCTTGGACCAAAGATAAACAAACTGATGGCTTTTGGAGCCAATTAGGACATGCCCCTGTAACTGGAGTTTATTTTGACAGGCAGATGATTCAGTTGCACCGCTCAGGGAAAAAGCCCTGAACCTTCTTTGAAGTTCCTCTCTCTCTGGGTGGTAATATGGTATGGCACCCAGCCAAAGCCCACAAACACAAGTATTGAATAACGCCTGTCCAGTGTCCCTGCTGTGGTATTCATTCCATCTGCTGCAATAAAGAGGAGATATGCAAAGTCACACACTTACAGACAAGAATACATACACATACGTATGCTTGATTTTAGGACAGACCTGCTACCTTTCTACCTTTGCAATCAGCCGGGAATCATTCTAACTGTTTTTTACTGTTTACTGTGCACTAAGTTATATGTGACAGTCAAAATAAATCCAGTCAAGTAAGACAGATGTTCTCCTTCTCTGTTTTTTTATTTATAGGTACATTGGCTCATGTTGCATTCACATGAAGTTATGCGACATGGTATTTCTGTCTGCCCGAACTTCAAACATGCTGTAGGAATATATAAGTGTATTTATGGATCACTGATGTAATTTATAGGCCAAAGGGTTTTGCTATGGGGCCAGTGCATGACAACATGCACTGAAATCTGGTGGCAACTGGTGTGAACACATGAACACACATTATCCAGACCTCTTCTGTTAGATTTTCCTTCCCTTAAAACCTATAAAACCTTTAGACAAAATAAAAATTCTCTCTTTGTGGCAACATGAAAGGAAACAGTGATTTTATGCTAGTATCACACCAAATGTGCAAGACATAATTTGTGTGAGGTAAAATGTGTGATGATGAGCATTAATTAATTAATTAAACTAAAACTCGGCAAAAAAAAAAAGGAATGTTGTTGCTGCATCAAAATGCAAATATTCAGAATGATAATTTGTTTATGGTGTCTTCATCCTTTTTCTGAAGTTCTGGCAGAATCAAAAGGTAGAGTTAAAAACTATGACAACTTCTTTGTTTTTCTCTACGGGAAAATTGTTGACATAACTTCTTGACATTCTAAATGATCTTCTTCGCTCCCATCAAAGTCTGTTGACCTCCAATTTCGTTCAACTTAAACCACGAGGAAGATCAATAATCAGGGCAGCTCAGTGCAAAGATCACCGTACACTGAAAAAAGACTGCATAATTTTGTACTTGTGCTACAAAAGCAAGGTTTCTACTTCCTTGACATAGGGTTTTATTATTCTAGATAGTCACAGTGGCAGCAACAATAAGCTGATCCATACAAAATCTTGCCTGGTTAGCAACAGAACAGCACACTGCTACATAAACACACACGCACCATAGTGCGCACCAGCATGTTCTAAATCTGATATGCCCAGTAAGTTGTACTGAGAAAAGCTCAAGCAGAATAAATTTTTTTGATAACTTTTAAAGGTTTCTTTTGCCTAGACTTTTTCAGGCTGCACTTAAGAGACACTGTTACTCTGAATACAGCCTAACATTATGAGCTGTCTTTATGTGTGATACCTCATGCATGATAGTGTGTCTCACAAAAAAAACCCTACAACCCACAACTCTTTACAACTTCTAATCCCTCTAGAGCTTCAAACTTTAGCTAGCTCATTTTCACACGCAAGCTGTTTCACCCTCCAGCACGCAAAAACCTCATCACCTGTTAAAGAGTAGCCCCCTAGCCCCCTAAAAAAGGTCACCAAACAAAGATCAACAAGGAAGTGGGTGTTTTATTTAGAAACCCCTTCAGCTCCTGGCTGTGAAGCACACCCTGCTCAGTGACGAGTAGTTACTGTGACACGATATACGCTTTAACTAGGAAAAGAGGAGTACAAGAAGGGAAAAAGAGGGAGGAAGTTTTTGTGTCTACGCCTGTGCATGAGCATGCACGGGTGTGTGCGCGTGTTGCAGAAAGACATGAGCTGTCTGGATATGTGCTGTTTCATTAGGAAGAGAAGTTAAGAGGAGCTGTCCTAGACCTGCAACAACAACAAAACTGCTGCAAGTGGATCAGCTGATTCCTGCACAGCCAAACACCAAAACCTGCAGTAGTGAGTTCAGAACAACAAAACAAAATCAAACTTCAAGGCTGAAGAATGGAAAGTTAAATTGGACAAAATGAGGTGTAGAGGTAGTTTGCTTGCTTTGCTATTTGACACGGCTGTAGCCTGGAAATGAAGTCAAAGTTCAAACTGCGGCATTACTTTTGGCCTGTGAAGGAAATGGGGTACTGTGACACAGCCACACCTCAGACTGACTCTGGCATCTTGTCCATGTATGCATGCCCATGAATGTATCTGAGTCAATTTAATTCATGGTCT
Source organism: Acanthurus tractus (assembly GCA_029783725.1). Classification (NCBI taxonomy): domain Eukaryota; kingdom Metazoa; phylum Chordata; class Actinopteri; order Acanthuriformes; family Acanthuridae; genus Acanthurus; species Acanthurus tractus. The sequence goes on from JAQNCA010000013.1 coordinate 8,991,796, forward strand.
ATCACTCTATGTCTCCAATCCAAGTGCATCTCTTTGTGTGTGTGTGTGTGTGTGTGTGTTTTAACTTGACTTCTGTGATAAAGGCTGTGATGCTAAATGCTAATAAGAGGCAAAGCACAGTCTGGTTATACAGCCTAGTGAAACTGTACACCAGGAGAATTCTGGTTGGGAGTAGAAGAGAAATCCATGTGAAGGTAATGCTAGACTTATGATAGTCTGGTTGTCAGGAAAATATTCCAGTTGAATAACTGCTTTTTGTTTCTTTAATGATGTCCATAGAGGTTAAACAAACAGTAATAAACGCATAGAAAAAAAACGAATGAAACACTTTAAAGTATGTGCACACAGGACTGAAGTTTATCATCATGTATTATTATGATGTTATTATTTTATGAAGTTTAGATTTTATGAAGCACCTGTCCGGGTTAAATCAAAGTTATGGCAGTGTTCTTAAGTTTAGAGGTTATGCCATTAATTTTATTTTTGGTTTTAAACAACAACAACAACAACAATTAGCTTTTACAGAAAAACTACTTTTGCCCTTTCAGTCATAAACAAACGCAAGGTGCACTGTGTATTATGTCTTTTTGTTTGTTTATTTATTTAATTGTTTGTTTGTTTGCTAAATATATACCAATAAACTTAAATGATCAAACATCTTTTAGGAACATTCCTGCTGGTTTCACTTTTGAGAATGCTACAAAACAAAACAAAACGTTTTCAGAGTACGACAAAATCGAGGAAATTAAAGAAAAATCCCACCGATGCACTTATTGACAAACTCATACAAATTTATATGCAAAAACTGTATGTTTTTGCAAGATACATACAGCATACAGTTAAAAAATAAAACAGTTTCACCTTAGATACAGATTTCTTATCTAGCCAAATCTGCTTGTCAACTATACAGAGGATAAGAAAGCAAAGACTTAGACTGAGCCTGTGTTCATGGGACAAAGATAGGAGAAGCCAGATAAAGGAGAAAGAAAGCCCTAAAGTCTTGGAATATAATGAATATGTTTTTTTATCATGCTGACTAAATCTGATAAGACTCCTAGACATGACTGGGGAGCAAGAAGCCTAAGAAGTCTTACTGAGTTTGTGGAACAAGGGGTTTTTATTTTACCTCAGCTGTACCTCAAACAATACAACAACTTTAAGTAGGCACAGTTATAAAGAATATTTGGTTGAAATGTACCTTTATTCGAACTTTACATGCATTAAAATGCATTACAAATTGTAATACACGCCATCATACAACTTTTGATGGACAACTGCCTCTTATATACATAGAAATACAAGGTTCATAAAGATGCCTTCAAAGAGATTGGTCAATTACGTAATCACTTGCCTGAAGGAAAATGAACTAATTTTTAAAAAAATCTACAACCAATTTCAAGCGGCTTATTCTAAAAAAGCCATCTTTTTAAAATAGTGTTCAGCCTGAAAGCTTCACCCTCTGTTTATTTTAGATCATTAAAAGCTAAAACCATTTGAGGTTCTTTTTTAACCTGCCAAAATGTTAAAGTAAAACAACACATATTCTCTGGGGGCTGCCATGACCAAAAGTCTCTCTTTAGACACATTATGGAATGTATCTATTGCTTGAAAAATATATATAGTTATTTTTTCAATTAGTGAAGTAATTATCCTTGAAATGCAGTGCTAGTTGTCTTGAAATGTGATTTGGTCTTGGTTACATCAAACAGTATACTGTAGCTCCTTGATTCTGCACCAACAGAGCAGGCTGAAAATACACCCATAAAAGACAAAACACATATTTCTGGCTAATGAATATTAAAAAGTGTGAAATCCGTTCCTGTCACAGCTCACTCAGCAGTGTGCAGAGTTGGGTTAGGGTGTGATTTCCTTCCTTAGCGCAATGCTTCTGCTAACATATGCTTTCATCTGTGAGTATAGTCTTTTCTGCTGTCTTGCTCTGTGCACTAGACCCTGCTCCAGCCGAAAACAGAGCAGAACAGGCCTCTGTACACCATATACTCACTGGCTGTAGCTTCAAATTTGGTATCCATAATAATAAAAGTGAGTGTCAACGCAAACCTTGACTGCAGACAGGCTGTCAGATCTGAGGATTTGTTTTGCATCTCCAAGTTCTTATAAATGTCGGCTTCTAAAATAAGTAAAATCAATACACAGGCACAGCAGAGGCTGTAGTAAATGCTCCAATTCTTGGGGGAAAACAGCAAACTATAGACACTAAACACATCTATTTTTTCATATAAATAAATATATGAAACTCTGAGTACCTTAAGATGGGATTAAAAAGCCAGACTTAAAGGTTGTGGCTGAGGTTACATATGGAGAGAAAAGTCCGCATTTTCTTCAACATTGTGAATATTCAAACAGACATTAAAAAGTGCTGCTTTGACATTTGCTCGAGGCTTCTCTGCTTGGCATCAACAACCCCTTTAGCTCCAGGAGGAAAAGTGTAATATGGATGTTAGTTGTATTGCTGAAATATTTGATCTTTCCAGGACCCAGTTTGCATACCGTATGGCTTTTATCCAGCTGCCTTTTTTCCTCTTCAATTTGTAAAATCCAAAATGTGTCCATTCTGATTGCAGGAAAATCGAAAATGACAGCTAACACAGCCTGAGAGAAACAGCTATGGACCAACATTAAAAAAAGACAACACCACCAATATTTATAATACAGTGGTGCTTTGTCAGTAAGCAAAATAAAGAAAAAAGTCTTTGAAAAAGACAGTTAACACTCTTCAAAATTAGTAAATTTAGCTTGATCGAACAAAACAAAACAAAAGAGCAAAAATGGTTGTCCCTAGGGCTGGGCGATATGGCCTAATTTAAATCGATTTTTTTCACCGCCTACCTAAAATCAATTTGCAGATGACAAAGAAATTGTTCAAAACAAGTTTCAGATCTTATGTTTTCCCTTTCAAAAATTTGTTTATTTAAGCCAGTTATAGGAACAGAAAGTTTTCTTTTTGGTCCATATCAGATTGGGTAAATTTTGGACCAATGAAGTTCCTTATGGAGAGTACAGGCACAGACTTGAAGCCTACCATTAGAGGTTTGTAAACTTACACAAAGTTCAACCAACTTACACCATTTTAACACCAAATTAGCTTTCCAAATTAGCTTGTTTATGAGGGTTTTTAAATACGGAAAATAACCCTTGAAAATTTGATGATTGACTCCTTTCCAATTGCTGGTAGGTGAGTTTCTATTTACTATTGATGTTCTGTTCAACTTCATGAACACACTGGAAAACAGAAAGAGTGGAAAACAATGTAACATTCTTAAATAAAAACATTGTTTTTTCTGGAGCTGATGGAAATAGCATCTTGTTTCCCTTTTATCTCTCTTTAGAGCTGCACATACACAGTACTGATCAGACGGGACGTATGGATCGGGTAGTGACACTTGTCGCTGAGACGGATGAACCAAGATGATAAAGAGTCGCAGATGTTACCGACAGAGTCAACAAGCCTTAATGGCTTGCATGACAGCTGCTGTATACATACTATTATTTTTTTCCCCCACAAAAGGGGGACAGAAATAAACATGTCTATCACGTTTGCTTTGCTGATGAACAGAGCTGGATCGGATAATTACTCATCAGAGTAGTAAACAAAGTCACTTGAGCAAGGAATGAACACTGGTTTTACTTTTTTCCACTGAAGAAAAGGCCAAATGTTTGAGAGTTGGGATTTCAATACAGTGTGAAATGGGTAACATACAACATGTGGAAGTAATTTCTGCTGTTGCTGTTTTTATTCAAATGCAATTCCAGCTTTCGTTATAACTGATCAAGGTCAACCTGAAATCTATTTTGGCTTTTGCAATGAGTATAAATCTGCTCTACGTTGCTGCAGATTTTCAGTCCCGTTCCTGACCTTTAACGTCATTTCTGTTTTACTCAAGTAGAGTTACAGTATTTAGAAAAACACTCTGATCGCTAAATTACTTTTGTGGAGGATATGTAATTAGTTTAATTGTCACTAAGGGAAAAACATACTGAGAAATAACTCTTTGTTTGTCTCCCATGGGCTGGAGAAGAAAAAACACTGCAAATATCTAATTAGGAAATGAATAATTGCCAAGCTAATGGGAACCTCAAGATACAATCTTGAATGCAACAGTCACCCTCTAAATTAATGGAGCGGTGTATTGTGCAGTGGGACAAAGTGGTTCAACTCTCAATAGCAAAGTAAGATTTTTATACGCTAACGCTCATTACTTCCAAGCTTTTATAATTTTAATAAACTAACAGACATCAGAACACACAGTGTCTCCTTGTTTTGTGCAATTTTTCTGTCGTTCTCCCTCCTTCATTGTATTGGACATACAGATATATTTAATTCCAAAGCACACTTTTCTTTTTCTCCTCACTTCTTATTTTTTTAAACCAACTGTCTATCAGTCCATTTAGAAATAAACAAAAAAGCTAGCAGTGTCCATCACTCCTGAATGAATGTCAGTAATTCCAGAGGAGCAAAGATCCTTTTTTTTTAAACTTCACACATACAACTCTAGAAACATACATTCATGCATAGCTTTGGCAACCAAAGCCTTGATTTGGTGTAATTCAATGCATAACTCAGGTAAAAAAGGGCCACACGGAATCGATTTGGGGGCTTTCAACATGGAGTGAGAGTGAGCCAGCTTGTTCCAACCCACAGATTAAGTGAGTCATGACACCAGTTAAGTGCCAACGAGAGAGAGTTACATGCAGCTGAAAAAAACAGTAATTCTTGATTATTCGGTCCATTACTTCTGTAAATTCACCTACTCTGAAACCCTGGTTGTTCCAAAACTCTGTGTCAACGGAATTAAATGCTGTGTAAAAACAAGAGCAGAAATATTCATATAACTTTGGTAAGATTTATAAAGCCTTAAGCATATGCGCGGATGTGTTTCAGAAAAACTGGCCATACATGTGCAGACCTGATTTCTGCTCTCGCACTTAACTGAGGTGGATACAGCCTTCAATCGACTATTTGCAAATAAAGTGCCCATTTTGGCTCCTCCTGTCTCTCAATGAGACACAATTTCACAGTAATTCATTGGCCAATCCCTCAATCGGCACCCAAGCAGCAAAGTCCAGCTAGGGGTAGTGTAACACCCGCAGGCATATATTTTCACTGCAGCCCAGATCCTGACCTTGAAATTTACTTTTCCTGTCAGAGTAGTATTCGGTGCCCAGAGCAGAACGCATAATGCACAGGTGGGAAAATTGGCACAGACAGGTGGCTGACTTTTTCAAACGAGGCATCACAAGGACAGATGCTGAGATTTTTGGCGGACACTGGAATAAGACCTCTGAGAACCACATCTGTTTCTGGTGCAGAGTCAATCTGCTGCAAATCTGGGGACTTTGAGCAAACTAAACACTTGCCACAAATGTGCAAATTAACCAAAATAGTAATTAAAAGGACATTAAAATATTTTAAAGAAAAGATTACTGCAGAGGATGTCGTTGCGACTTTTCTTGAATTAGTAGATTGTAACCCCCAACCTCACTATCTTCTCCAGAGCCTGAAGTAAAATCTCTCATGGCTTGCAAAAATGCAAAAACTTGTTTTGTTTTTTCTATGTTACTGTAGAAACAACACATGGAGAACGACCAGCCTTATTCTAAGGTATTCAAATTTTAACAATTCTTATTTCAAGCGATAAAAAAATGTAAAAAACATAATTATGAATACAATATTCCTTTTGATAAATCCTCTAAATTCTACATATTGGACTTAACAAAAGTCTCAGTGAGGAGATTCATTTTACATTGTACATTTGATGATATTTTGAGTGATTTGTACAGTGCTTATGTTAATGAAATCCCTACAGCCATCTAAAAGCAGCTGGACAAATCTATTTGATAAATCTACAGCCACCAACTTTGAAAAGCACTGCACCACAGTCATTATGTGCAACCGTTTACTCTGATTTAATCACATGCAAACACACCAGGCTGATAAACAATAACAACCCATATGTCTCCTGCTGTTCTGTATTCTGCAAGAGACGATACATTACTGAGGCTCATCAGTTCTGCTCATGGCAGGTTTTTTTTTTTGGTTTCTAAAGTGGCATTGTCCTGCAAGTTTAATTTTTTAAATGCACTGCAGAGGAACTGCTGTTGTATCGCATCCAGGATGAGATGAAGCAAGCTTTTAAGATGTGAAATACAGTTGTAATATGACTCAATTAATGTTAGATTGATGCCATATAATCATATCGCCAAACTGTTTTGGTTATTTATATATCCTTTTTGCTCTTTATGCTGCTGCAAGTGGATCTATCAGTTTTATAGTTGTTGTTTAGTTACTAGTTGCTCTGGTTTTTAAAAATCCAGCATTAAAACACTGCATTAACTCCTGCGTTGAACTGATAAAACTGAGAAGATCAGAGGTATTAAATATATAACAAAAGTTTGAAACAGTCTTGAGAATAAACTTCATAATGTACCTTTACCAAGCTTAATTTGGATAGCCTGGAGTACAGATACAGTAAAACTGAATGCATAAAGGCACACTGTTGTATCTTAGATATATTTTCTCCCTATGTTTGTTCATTCAAATTAACTATGCAACCCTTGTGTAAACGAAACAAAAATCACTTTTAGGCATCTGGCCTCTGCTGCATGCAAAAAAATAACCTTTGCCTTCTGACTTCCTATAGTTCCTCAGGCCTGAAATGGCTACTTCCTATTGAGGTTTAAGTTTGGTGAAAAAATCTCATGAAACTTATTTTACTGTTTAATTTATTTGACCTCTGAGTCAACTTAAGTATCAGCAGCAGTAAATTAGGTTCTGAATTCTTGCTACCAAATGTTGTCTGGAAACCAATGTGTTGTCATTGTCTGAAAGTATCATGCAAAAGTCTTGCAGCTGCCTCACATCAGTCCTAAACTGGCATGCTACAGTTGTAGCCAATGAGGTGTCAGGGCTCCTGAGACCCTTGTTGAATTGGTTTCTGAGGAAATCATAAACTCCTCCGTAATGCTGACAGTTTTCTCAGAAACTGACATGTCTCTGGAGAACCTTTACACTCAACAAGGCTGAGGCGACAGATTGGATGGGAGCGGATTCAGGGACTGGTTTTCATAGGTGTTACATGCTGAGCATTTGCTCTCTGTCAATCTATGTGGAAAAAAGTAGCTCTCCAACAGTCAAGCTCTCTCCCACATGACATTGTTCCTGAAATAATCTTCTTGCCCTGAATACAAGTCCCACGATGCATTTCTGCAGACAGAGGGTCACACAGCTTGATGGAAGTGGGACAGCAGTGCTAAAAGTGTCCTAATGATCCAGGCTGAGAATGTTATAACAGATTTACATGAAAAGCCCCATCCAGAATGTTTTTCTCTCTTGATTAAAAACCCCTCATACCTTCCCACCCATTTAGCTACTGCAAATAATTGTGCAAATGATCAACCAATTAATTAATGTTTTACAGGTTGAGGCTCACTGACTGACAAATTAAAGACAAAATGGTTCATGTTTTGAAAAAAAAATCTTCATTCTCTTAATTTAGCTCGTACTTTTGCTTTTTTTGCATACTTCCTTCAGTGCAAGATCCTCCCGCTGGACTTTCTTCTGACTGTCACTGCATCCACTTTTCTATTTAAGTCTCCTACATGTCTGGGCCTCTGGGTGTAATCAGAGGAATCATGATGTGCTGGTTGAAAGAAAGTCTCATACAAGAGGTGCAGTAGTACAGTGGAAGGAAAGAAAGTGAAAGAGAAGGGAGTGAATATAATGCTGTAGAAATGTACACGCATTTCAGGTGAGCACTGTACTGATGGGGGTAGTTGTGCTGTTTGCTGTCAGAGTTGTTAAGGAGGGCTTGGAAATCAAATGATTTCCCCATTACACCATTCAGAACAAAAACTGAATTATTAAAATGAACATTATCCATCTTGCGTTCCTGAACCATTGTTGGGAGGAGGATGGAGAATTAATGGTACTTGAGGAAAATGAGTTGGGATTCAAACAGCAGAGAGTGAGTGGATATTCCCTCATATATAAAGCTAGTCCTGAATACTGTGTGAGTCACTGTTATCATTCTCTTAGGCTCTGGTTATTGACCTAGTTACTGAACGTATAATGGGTATTAGTGAGCCCTATCTACATTTTCTTTTCAGAAACCTTGCAATTCTGAACCGTGTCAAATAAATAGTTTTTAGCAGTATGCCTCATTGCTCCAGTCTACAGAACAGCACTCTGCATTTCTCTATTTATGTGCAATGTGAGAGATGATAGTTACGTAAAAATTATTTAAAAAATGTTATCCATGAATCTGTGGTCAAAAACAGGTTTTTAACAGTCAACCGAATGTGTGACTCATTTGCATCATTGTCATCATTCAGCGTATAATTTCTTTGGTTTTGTAGGATGGATAATTCAATTAAAGTTGAGGGTCGTTGTTTGTTTTGCTCATCCATCATCAAACTTAGTTCGTGTGGTGGAGATCAACAGATGGGCCTCCTCCTTCTACTAGGACAGGGATGTCAAACTTGTGCCATGGAGGGCCGAGAGGCTGCAGGTTTTCTTTCCAACCAAACACTCCACCAGCTGAT
>JAQNCA010000013.1:9000770-9033884 GCA_029783725.1 Acanthurus tractus
ATCAGCTGGTGGAGTGTTTGGTTGGAAAGAAAACCTGCAGCCTCTTGGCCCTCCATGGCACGAGTTTGACATATGTGTACTAGGAGCTTTGCTCTAAAATGACAAAGTTGCTGCTGACTTGACTTCACCTAGCAGAGTTTGCACTGCACCTCATTTTTGATCAGTTTATTAAAGTAATTCCACCAGAACTTTTTGACGGCTGTAGTAGTCTCTGTGGGTTTCTCCTGTTTATACAGTGACATCCTGCTGATCTCTCCGCACTGTACCAAATGCTAAACAGCTGCCATCTCCCAATGCAAAAAATGTTTGGGGATGGTTTGAGGAACAAGACAAAGAGCCTAAGGTGTTGACCTGGCTCCTAAACTTCTACAATCTCATGCATTTATGTCTTGATGCATGGGGTTGGAGAAGTTTAGAATCAAAGCCGTTTTGGTAATGCAGACAAAAGCACACAACTTGTGCAGGCAGTTTTAATGTAGAATTTAGATAAAGAAAAATGTTTAACTGCGGAGAGGTAAAATATGAGTGCTCATTATATGACAGCAACACAACTAAGCTGTTCAATCTGTAAGACTTAAGGTAAAATTGACAGTAACTACTGTACGGGCACTGACACTGACCTTATAATTATTAAATTAAAAAGACAAAACTGACGGACAGGGCAACAACAAAGACCTACCTGGAACACTAACCTCTCTGACTTCACAGGGGTTAAGGTAAGCTCACTAAAGCATCATAATGAATGAATAACACAAGCATCTTTTTTGTGAACTTTGTGCTGCCCATTTCCCTCTGGGAAGAACGGGACGTGGCCAAAAGTGTTTCTCATAATTTGTTGTCATAGCAACATGCAAAAAGGGAAAACTGCCAAGTGTGACAGTTCATTGTGCTCATAAGGTCCAAGGCCACTGATCCGTTGATTAACGGCGAGTTACACCAATGGGTTTGTGTACAAGCATCACTTAACCAGTGAGCAGGACACTGTGTTTTGCTGGAGGTGATATTAAACCTCATCTTCCCTCATATTTTTAAAAATAATTTGGTTTTGGTCGCTGCTCCATGACACAATTTCAATACCTGATAAGAACTCGTTATTTTGATGTCTAGCAGGGAGGGAGAAAAGGGGTGCCTAGCGCTCCAGAGGAATTGATGCCAGATGGTGGTGTTGGTGAAGAAATTAAACAGGAAAATGAGAGTGAGAAATGGACTGGTGAGGTGTGGCTGTCCTTCCAGGCACATGCGGCCACAAGCAAACACACACGCAAACACACCCACCCATGCATACTCATACACACACACACAGAGTATGTGAGGTTTGAGAGTTGTTGTTCGTTTTTCTTTAATGAAAATACTTCCATAGGTAGCTGATAATAAAGTTACTTATAGTATGCAGTTTATCTGGTCAGTTTACTCTACCCAAAAGGAAAGCCCTGAATGTTCAAATGTATAGTTCCTTTGGGAAGCTCGATGGTTCTGTTTCAGCAGAGAGAATAAATGCAATGGGCAGAAAACACAGAGCATATTATGTTTCAGTTGTTATGACTCAGTTCCCTCAAGTGCTGGAATTGCAAATCGCTACTATGCAGTGATATATCAAATTGGATAGCAGCAAAACTATGACATGAGTACCTCTGATCTCTACTTGAGTGTGTGGTTAGGTTACTTAAGGGCTTAGTGTGTGGTTGTTAAGACACACTTATTGTAATATTCAAACATCTCAGCTACGTGCAAAATGATGGAGCACTATGGTAAAGAGATATAAAGGGACTGAATAAGAGACAATGATGCAGTGGAGACCAGACTGTATAAAGACTGTTTTTGAGTGAAAAAACAGTTAAGACAGACACACATTAAATGAACAAACACATTCCATGCACACACACAAGCACATACACATATATCCATCGAGAGAGAGAATGATGTGTAAAGTTATCTGATCATATATTTACTTTATGGCCCTTCCAGCAGCACAGGGTGATTCTCTTTGTGTGTCCTCTGGCTCCTTGCTGCTCCCCAGTGACAAGAAATCAGTCACCGGGCAACTAATCATCATCTGAGCTGTCAACACTGATACTTTCTTCCTGTCTCTCATGATGAACTAGGAGCTGTAGTTAGATTACATTGTTTAGATAAACTGCCTTTGCTATTGGTGCCCAAACGGAGGAGAATCTCTGTTTTTACAATGAATTATGCAGCAATCTCAATCTCTTAGAAGTCTGTAATGTCTAAATTTAAATCTTTTTCCCTTTATTGAGTATATTTTCTTTCAAAGAGGTGCTGCAGTGGGCTTTACTTTACAAGTTTTTTCCTCAATCAGGCCTTTAAAGTGTTGGTGATGGTCACTCATTTTTAACGGAAAAGCTATAAAAGCTATAAACTTAACTTGCTCTACCTCCACATCTCCAAAGTAAAGGAGTCATATGTGGCCTCTAAGCAGACAGAAAACCCTTTCCCTGGAGCATCAAGAGCTTCTACAAAGACACCCTTTTTCCATGCCTTCTTTTAAAAGGACAGACGAAAGAGTCTGTATTCCAGTTATTTCTTGGCATCCAAAAAAAAATAAAAAAATAAGAGCCCTGTCCTGGATCTGCAGACACAGCACAAAGACTCTGTCTGTCCCCCTGCTTACTCATAAGAAACTAGTAAAACTCAGCAACTGGTTTGAGAAGATAAACTTGAAAGGCACTTTCATGTCTTTGGGGTTTGTAGGCACAGGAACTTCCTACATTTTGCCTTAATGGTACAGTAAGTAACTTTTCAGAAGCTCCCATTTTTCAAAGTGTGAGTGGACACAGTACGATATATGCTGTGTTTCCAGGGAATGCATGTCTCTTTTTTGGCATGACAATCTCATCATCAACACCCTGTACTTTAAATATTTATGTTAAGAAATTATTGTCATAGAAACACTGTTTCTATAGAAGAAGTGTAGAAACAGTGTTTGTACCGGTGGGTCAGCAAAGAAGTGGAATATTCTACATAAGTGGCCTTCAGAAGTTTCTAGGGATGTTTTCATTGTATAGATTTATTTTCCACCATCAAAATTTGCTGCTAAACCACCTCTTCTTAAAAAAGGAAACTGCAAAAACGCTGCAACCACCCTGCTAAAGATTTTGGTATGTTTATTTCTTAAAGGCAATTGAGTCATCAAACTGCATCTTCTTTTATGTGCCAGACATTCAATATTTTTCAGTGCTCTAGCACTAAGATTCTTAAATCACACACATAGGGGCTTTAAGCAGATGATACAGATATTTCAGATGAAAAAGTTGGAGTCTGACTGCCAAATTTCAAGACTGTTTCTGTTGCTAACAAACAGAGCACTGCACAACAATATGCCTGTAGCAGGGGCAAGCAGTAACTTTTGGCAGTAAATAATACAAGCGACCTCTCTAGATCATTAGCACCTAAGATTTGTCATTAGAACACATTTTCGTGACCACTGGTACATGCCCGTTTGTGATTTACTGACTCCAGAGCAGAAGCAATACTGAGTCGGAGTCTGTGAGAATCTTTAACCACAGGCTGGGATGACACAGGTTCATGTCAAAGATCTTCACTGGTGACAAGAGTTGCATCTAAAGCTGCTCAAAGACAAAACAGCAGTCTCAGCAGTGGAGAGCCTGCAGTCTTTAAGACTGAAGAAGATGAGTCAGATCAGGTCTGCAACCAAGAGCATTCCTTTTATTGTGTTTGAGATTCCAGGGATTGTGCACCATGAATTCTTTACTCTTGGTCTGACTTGATGGTAAGTATCACTGAGGCATTTGAAGGACAACACTGGGCAAGAACAAGCTATATTGTGGAACAATGGCAACTGGACTCTCAAACATGACAGCAAGACCGCTCTAACAACCTGTTGGGATACAACTGCCCCCCCACTTGACAGATTACTGTGACTTTCTTTGTTTCCCCCCGAAAAAAAGGTTTGATCCTTTGATTCTAGTCATTGTCATAGCTCTGGGTACCACTGATGATCCCTGACACAAAGTTTGGGTCATCTCAGGTCCGCTGATGGAGATTCAATGGGAGGTCTGGTCCCTGGGTCAAGGCCATTGACCCAAGTTTTGGGTCCATGTGACATTTTTTGTATATATCCACTGAGGTGGACATTAAGGTCAATCAATCAATCAAATCAATCAATCAATCTGGAATATTTTCCCACAAAAGTTTCCACATGCACCTGTTTAATGTAAATTATTGTGTGCAAAAGGAACAGTTCTGAAAGTTTTTGATTGCACCTTGTTTGAAAAGGTCTCCTCATCAACAAATAAAAGTTAAAAAAAGAGGCTTAAGATCAAGAAAATTGTAACTTTAATTAAATGAACTTACCTCAACTCAGCAAGTCTATAAAACAAAGTTAGACTTTTTGGTATGTTTCAATCACTAAACTGTCAGGGTTGCTTTGGATTTACTGGCACATCAAGTTGAGCAAGGCATTGCAGTACCATAAAGCTGTACTTAGGAATGCTGGAAAGCTTCCACCATGAATACTGATTTCTTGCTGTGATATAAATTGCTAGTGTTACCACTGTTTTAATTTGGAGATATGGTTGTATTTGTTTTGTTAGAATCAACCAAATTTTCTAATTGTGCAATAATGTGCAAACCTTTAACAGTAACACTGCTTATCTATGCCGAGGATGACGTGTAAGCTGAAGTGTATTCATGTTTAACATTTTTTTTTAAACTTGTTTTTCAGTAAAAGTCAAGAATTAAAAAAGGAAGATATCAAAGGTTTGCAAAAATCATTGACTGATTAGGGCCAGAAACTGTTATTTATTGATAGTCACTGACTGTCAGTTACATTCCTGACCAACCACACAGACAGACTATGTTTTTTTTGTTTGTTTTTCTAAACTTTCACTGGAGACTTGATGAAAATCCTCAGCCTTACAAATCAAAGTAAAAAAGATGCAAAAAGCTTTGTGTGTCCAAAAATGAAATAAACAAGACAACCTGACATATAGTCTATGCAATTGATCGAAAATGATGGGTTGACATCTGCAGTACGTTTTATTTTTCTCTTATCACTGTCCTGATGGTAAGACGAAACCTCAAAGTATGTCAAGTGCTCAGACTGTGCAGCAAAGTTGAATTTTTAACAGTGAAATAAAACTACACAAGAAGTTACAGGTTGGGGTGGCTCTATTCTGCTGATGTAATTGCTTACTTCAAGGCTTTGGTTGTTTGTGGTCGAGGCAACACAACGACGAGGGAAGTGCTTACAGGTTGTGATGAAAACCCTGTCAGATGTGGCCAAACTGACCTTTTGGAAAACCAGAAAAAATTGATTCAGAGCCGAGGTGCAGCAGACCATGTCCTGATGTCAGGGCTGTTGGCATCCGCCTTGGCAATAAGTCTTAGTGTTTCACACTGATAGAAAACGTGGATAACTTAGCTTGCTGGGCATGCTGTGTGCTCTGTTTCCTATTAAGAACAAGTTCTTATAATAAGCAAACTCTCGAGCCAATTTAGGTATCATAAATGCTATTTGTTTAAGTTAAGCTTTTTATTTTCTTACCCACACAGTCTAAGCTAGATTAGAGATGATGAGCCACTCTATTGCACATTTAAAGCATCTGTTTTCTGAAATATAGGTATAAGACAGTAGTAGGTGTAAGAAAAACTTGAAGCAAAAATGATCTCTTTAAGTGCTCTTGTTCTCATCTTTGTAAAGAAAATCAAGTTCATTTACTGAAAAGAGGTGAGAGAGAAGTTGAAAAAGGCAGAAAAAGAATAGGATGTTGTGTTGAGCAGTAAAATTGTCAAAAAAAAATTGTACTTTCAGTGGGGCTGAAATTACAAAACAAGCCAGGACAAGAAAAGTTATTCATAGGAAATTTGTATAAGCTGGCATGTTATGAGTAGCATCTATCAGGGTAAATAGCACACATACACACACACACATACAGTACAAACACATAAAAGCTGTCATACAATCTGTTGGTCTGTGAGGATGATGATGTGATTGATTAAACATTCTGTTTGGTTTCCTTCATTATTAGTGCAAAAAATATACAAATATATATTAAATTTAGTTTTGAATAGACCAGATATTTTTGAGTGTTCTGTTCCAGATAGTATCCAGACACATTAAAAAAAACATTTTAGGCTAAAAAAAAAGGGGGGGGGGGTCATTTGTGTATAAATTGTCTTGTTTATAGACTATTTGTTTAAGTTGTGCTGCCAATTTGGTGGATTCGATGAGCCACTGCTCTACTACAGACTACACGATGGGGGTCCTCTGTTTTTGAACCCAGCAGTTGTCTAAACTTGGCATTTGGTCGTTCACATGCAAGACTGAGATGAGCCTTGATGAAATAACCGAGGCTATATTGCTTCATGGGTTAAGTGTGTCCCATTGGGCTCCAGTCGTCTTATTAGGATGTGTCAGTCTGCTGTGAAAGAGGTCGATACAACACCAAGGCAAATCCCCTCACATAAATGTATGCATGAAAAGCAATTTGATGTAGAAAACAATTGATTTTTCTTTTCTGATCAGGTGAATAAAGTTACCATATCCTACACAATATGTTTTTTTTTTCCCCCATCTTGCAGTGTCTACCACCACCTCTCAGCCTGTGGTATACTGGACTGCAGAGCGGCGTTAAAATTCAGAGCAAGTATTCGGAGAAGACAGCACTCGCTCTTTCCTGGACGTTCAAGAGTAGCCCGAGAAAGCAGAGAAAAACCCGCCACCCCACGGCCACACAGGACGGAGGAGTTTGACAGAAAAAAAAAAAAAAGAAAAGAAAACACCAACCCACATTCAGCTGTGGCAGCAGGTAGAAAAACTTCTTCACCTGCTTTCTCTCCTGAACGTTAAGTAGGTAGAAAAGGAAAACTTACCACCCCTGTGTCCAGCTGCTCGGTGGTCAGGGAAGGAGCCGCTCCAGTCAGAGGTAAAAACCACAATAACGGCACCAACAGCAGCATCTTCGGAGAAATATTCCTCATCCACATGTGAAAAGCCGGAGAAATCATGATGCCCTATGACAGGCTGATCCTGCAGGGCTCAGACACCGACCCCGACAGCCGCATCCACGGGATCAATCACACGCCGAAGCTCCGGTAAAATGAACCCGAATAAGTCTACCTTACTGTTGAGCGCAAACACATAAAACACATTAAAACCAGTGGCGGTAAGAACACTTGAGACCATTAGAGCAGTTTATATTTCACAGAAACTGCACTTGTAACTGACACCGAGGGTTAAACTGCGTTTTTCTGTCTCGTATCAAGTCCATCTGAGGTGATCGCTCTCAAGTAAGACGCGCGGGCTCCCCACTCTGCCGTGGCGTCTCGAGCGCTGGAAATGAAAGCAGCTGCGTGTGGTGGTCGCGAGCAGCATAGATCGATATCAAGCCAGTCAAAATAAACTACTAAACTTCCGCACTTAATTTCCAAAATAAAATCCAGCCTTTTGATGAATTACAAGCCAAAGTGATTTTACTGTTACTAAATCTTCAGGGGATTTGACATCTTGATTTGTGATCTTGACATGCTCTAAATGTAAAGTGTCTTGAGACAACCTTGTTGTGAATTGACGCTATATAAATAAAATTTAATTGAATTGAATTGAATTTCTTTTCATAAATCTAAAGATATCATATCAAATATCACCGCATGATAAACCACGTTTTGCCTATCAAAAAAAAATTTAATCATGAACATTCATGATCATGAAAAATATTTGTAATTTTGAGATTAGTATATGTTATTATTGTTTCATATTGCTGTAAGTACATTGTCTTAGCTTAGTTTCATGGTTCCCAACATAGATAATTCTAAAGCATCGCTGTGGCCTGTACTAATTTATCAAAGGCATTAACCTACTTTTTTGCACCTTTAAATGTTTGACTGGTAAATTAAATTTAATTCTTATTGTCTAATCAAGAAGGCTAAAATAATAATGGTTACATGGTAGGCTACTCAAGAAATTTTTAAAATATTTTTTGGGTAGACTGCTTTATTTAGATATGGCTCGAACATAAATGTATAGCCTACTGCCTGTATTTATATGGTCATATCCCAACATGAAGACGTAGAATAACATAAGGTTATTTGAAAGATAAAAGCATGCAGTAATCTTGTGTTTATTTTTTTGTTTGATTATATGTCTTTTCCGCCTCGAATGTATAACAACGCCATGTTTACTCAATATACATTCCGCTAATCGACCACCCTCTTTAACGTTTGCTTTTATTTTGAAGTTCAAATTGCGAACTTCCAGTAGGAGACGTTGAAGTTTTTCTCTGACTTTATTTAAACAGCTGTAAAGAATTTGAATTCAGCCCGAGGCGCCTTTTATTTAATCTCTCTGGCCTTTAATCGTGATCCATTAAAATGATAAAAGAGTTCGTGTCCTAATGACAGTAATTAAAGGGTGTCCATGTTGTTACAGTAGTAAAATTATTTAATCGGATGCTGGAAAGGAGATTACACAGTGATTTATAAGAACTTCTACTACTGCTAACTTATGATGTATCATGATATAAATAAGTATTTATTATTCCTCCAGAGCCAAACAGTGTTGCTGAGTATAGAGTTTTGTTCCCTGGATCTGACTAATTGGAAAGCTAGATTGCCATATCAAAGGTTTAGTAAACCGTATAAAACCCTTATTTAAAATAAATGAAGTCAGCAGAAGCAGAATGTCAATAAAAAAGTTTAAAGCTGGATGTTTAACAACAAGACGTTAAATTTCATTTTCTCAGTGTGTAACTCAGGACATCATGCTAGCTTAGGTTAATGCCAAGCAAAGCCATTAAACTGGAGGAACCAAGTTCAAGCCCCAAATATGGCTGTTATTCACCCTCATGAAAAGTCTTCAAATTAGACTGAGACCTTATTAGTCCTTATTAGCAATGCTGACCTGCAGAGAACACTGGGCTACTGCATCAAAAACCTCCCTCAGAAGAGGGCATGTAAAATAATAGGCCTTAATAAATAAAAAATAATAATAACAAACTCCAAGAGGAATTTCAAACAGTAAAACATTATTGAAAGCACTGTTAAGAATCACTGTTAACTGCCTCCACAACCTCAAGGTGAATTATCCATTTAAATCTTGAATCATAATGCAGATGCACGCACACACCGTGGTGCCCACCCACATGCCGGCACCCACATACAAGCATCTTAACAATTCTGTGTCTACTTTGATAGGCAGTCTCCTTAACCTTACCGCACTGTTACTAATGATTCACAGTTCTCCTTTATTATACCTCAGCCTCATTCTTGACTGCAAAGAAACACATAATGAGTGCACAGGCACAAGCAGCCACATACACAAATTATCCAGAGCTTATCCAGTTGATCTACTGCTGAAACTAGTGAATTTCCATTTCAAATAGCTTTCTATGTAATATTTAACAGTTATGTCATTATTTTTCCCTAGAAGGTCTCGACAACTGGGGCTACATGACGTGGCTGTTTGTGCTGTTAAAGTCCGGGAGGTCCAGAATGTGCAAGGGAGTACTTATGAATGAGTTGACACCCAATTAAATACTCATATTAGCTGAAGCTGGCTCCTTGAAGTGAAGAAAGTGTACATGTCTTTGAAATGCAAAGATTTTGTAGCCCTCATTACACTTTTCATGATATTTTAGGAAACATGACAGAAAAGCACACAATTTGAATTGGCTGAACTGCAGAGATTATCTGCATGAAAACATAACAAAAGGCCGTTAATGCATAATACAACTCCATTAGCCCAGTCCCTGCTTCCCTTGAGTAGAGATTAATTAAATTATTTGTATAATTTATATTAATAATTATCAACCTTCACTGGCTAATCCAGGAACATTTCATGATCAATCAACAATCAGTCAATTCACAAAAGGCCATGCTTACATTCTCTGGCTGGTCTTTCATTTCTTATTCACATCCATTATGGTAGTCGTTCATCACGGGTCCACAGGAGAGGGACGTGAAAAATATATTTATCCTGCTCAGCAGCATTAAGCTCTGCAGTGCTGAAGGCTTAAAACATTACCTCTTCCAGTCTCAGTCAGACTTGTAGTATAGCCACAACATGATAATAATTTTAGCATCTGAATATTATGTCTCATGTCTACCGGCAAAATACAAGCTTCAATCATTTTAGTTTTATATTAACAGAAGGTTAAAACATTCATTTACTCATCTCAGTGTGCTCTGCACATTTTTATCCGAAGTGTTTCACCCTCTTCACACTATTTCCCAAAGAAATCTAGCTCATTTTCTTTGGTCAGAGCATATAATTATAGGAAAACCCATTGCCCAGTGCGACATGGACTGAATTGAGTTTGTTGGCTGCTATTGTAACACATGCATTTTAATGCTGTTACAGTTTTTGCCAAGTTGGCTGCGGACCTCTTGCATTGGTGAGGTTAATATCCTGAGGATAAATGAGTATTGTCAAATATCTTTCTATACTATCTAATTATTTTGGGTAGTATTATAGAGCAGAGATATGAGAGTTTTTCTGTGGCTTTAATGGAATATTGTTTGATTATGGTGACAGTGTTTATAATTGTAATCTAATGGTATAATTTATACCTAATGTATTTTGTATTCACACTGTCAGCTCTGCTTAATAGGCTTTCCCATTAGTCAAGTTGACATTGGGGTGTTAAAAGCCATCATGGAATTCATTAATCTCTTTGTCTTATCTGCTTTACATTGTTACTATTACACTTTAAATTGCGACCAGCCTTCAATTAAAATTGTTTTTTTATATACGCTCTGCCAAACATCAGAACATTTTAAAAGTATCAAAGTTGAAGCCTTTACTTTGTTCAATGTTGTTTATGAGTATTAATTGCAATCATATATGAGGAATATCATGACTATGATAATGGTTAACATAACCTTACTCAAGCAAATGGGGTTTTGTAATGATAATAATGATAATAATTAATATCATAATAAAAAATAAATTAAACTAAAGACATTCTAAGTAAATAAAGGATCAACAAAACGGATTCAGTCAATAAACAGTAAATCCTACGAACTTAACAAGGCTGGAAATGAATCAGATGGATATAAGAGAAAATCATGCAGAACCGTGACAAGACATGTGAGGAGACACTGTAGCCACACTGATCTGAACCAGCATGAGCTTCTCACCCACGGGTCCAGCCACTTCATGGGAACAAACAATGAAGCATGAATAGACCAGACATTGTATTCTGGGCCTCTGTGGTGCTGAGTGGGAACTTTACCCCCGTGCCACCTGTGCACCCAAAGGATGGCATTAAAAAGGGATTTTAAAGTAAAAACTGCCTTGGATTTAAGTTCTCAGATTTAGCCTTAAGATATGCAGACTGTTGCAGAGATTAGAGGCTCTAACTGTTAATGCGCTATCAGTCTTTTGAGAAATAAAACATTTCTGGCGGATTCTACATGTTTGAGGACACCATGTTAAAGTTATTAAAAAAAACATGAAAAACTCTAAAAACCAACTTTTTGGTGAAAGGGTCTGTTTAGTCACCATATTCAATTTACCAAAAAAGAGCCAACGTGATTGCTTTTTAACGTTGAACTTTTTCTATGTTCTGACCTATACATATTATGGGTGAATGTCTTGCAGTTCATACAGAGGCTCTAATGGGTCAAAGCTTTTACAGCAAGTTTGTGCTAAAAGCTATTTTTTAAATTGACATTTTTTCTTCTAGACCATTTTTATTTTTTAATTTTTTGCCAATTCAGCTGTAACTTACCTAGAATTAGCCTTGTCACATCATGGAATAGAACAAATTCAACTTTGGTCTCATGTAAGAAACATCAAGTAAACATTATGTATGCTGCTCAGAATACAGTGCAATGCACTACCTACACACTGGTAGTGTTCTTTAAGCATGTGGTGAAAAATCTCCTTTCAATCCTTTCAAGCCATGCCATTCACGACACCTGCGTGATTCTCCACAATCGACAGAGCCTCCCCTCAGCTCTCCTGGCATTAAAGGCCATGTCAGTCCTGTGAGCACCACCAGGGCTACAACAAATACATAAACAATCATTTTGTTTGTTTGTTTCTTATTTATTCATGTAGCTGTGAGACAGGGTTTGCTAAACAGCCTCACCTGCACTGTTTCTCTCTGACTAACTCAGAGATTCACCACTCTTTTACAGTTTGTGTGTGTGTGTGTGTGTGTGTGTGTGTGTGTGTGTGTGCATTTTTGTCAAATTTCTGAGCACATCCCACAGCTCTATTCACACTCATTCTGGTGCAGCAGCACTGTAAAAATAGACATTATTCTTATACAAGCAATTTCTTGGGTGGTTTAAAATACAGTTTTTCCTCCTTTCCTCTACATAAGGAGCATAGGGCATTAGAAAAAAAATGGACTATTCCATCTATTCTCTTTAGCATGCATGGGAATAATGAAGAGAAACACCCTGGAGATGTTCCTGGCCTTTCGTGGGTCAAGAGAAATTCAGCTTTGATAAATGTAAATCGTACATCCATCACCTTAGGGACGTCAGAATGTGGAGTGGTTTACTCAGTTTTCCCGGAAAACTTTCAGTTTAACATGCTTATGAATCAATGATAACAATAGCTAAGTGCGTAATGTTACCCAATGAAGGACCAGGCATTAAATCAGAAGCTCTTGACCCTAGACTGTTGTTGCATGTGCTCTTATGTATTTGTATGACTTGCAGAGATAAGCACTTGTTTTTCATAGTCATAAAGGCTGCTCTGTTCAGATAAAAAAGCTAGAATTATGCATGGATAGATAAGTGCCACTTCAGCATGTGGAGTACTATGCTCCTCTCACCATAAGGGCCTCATGTTGAAAACCCCTCTTGAGCTGCATTACACCATTAGATTGTTTTACATGTGTTATATTGATGAGAGTGTGTGTTTATGCGTGTTCCAACAAAACATTAAAACCATACTGAACCACTGTGGCTGCCGTACATCCATAACCATAACAATAACAATGCATCAGCCTTATTCCCAGCCCCATCATAAAAGCTATCATTCCGGATATTTATCTTTTCATCCTTGTCCCCTACAAATACCACTGTAGCCATTTAACCCACATTACAGAGGGTCATTTTTGAAATTTCTCTTTGGGATCAATAAAGTTTATGTTCGATTTAATAAGGGGTGAACATGTCAAAAACTCCCATTACACTAACACAAAGACACTTTCATTAATAACAGCTCCTGTTCTAAAGATAAAGGACAGTCCACATGAAAAGCCAGAATCAGGGTTTGAAGCTCTTTGATGAAATACAGATTTTGGTTTACTTAATTCTGAGAGTACTAAATAGAAATTTTGGATTTGAAGTAAATCAAAGGAATAATTTGACGTTGTTCATGCTTACTTTTATTCATTTATTAGATACAGAAGAGAGTTAGCTTAGCTTAAAGACTTGAAGAAGGCTGAAAAAGCTTCTCTGGCTCTGCTTAAGGGCATAAACCCAAGTAAAGCCCAAAAAGTAAAACAATATTTATTATTGTTTTAATAAACAATGTTGTTTAACGATGAAGTCTACCCCAAAAAGAAAAATTCACAAATTTCTGTTTATAGCAGAGTGTAGTTTTTATGTTTGCAAAACATTATTAGAGCTTCACAGCAAAACAGTTTTGGATAATCCTTCTGAGCAAGTGATGCAGTTGGGAACTTGTTTTTAAACCCAAGACCCAAAGACATAAAACATAAAATGGCTTCATTTAGCTTGTCCAATTTAATCCAAGTCTCCGGAAGCCCCGAGATCCCACACTGATTAGAAAGATGTTATTTACACCTTGTTTAAAGCAGAAATTTTGACTGTACTCGGTAAACCAAGAGGGTGAGTGTGCATAATGTCAGAAGTTGGTGCACAAGTTTGAACATTCACACAAGCATCCAGGAAAAGAATACACTCAAACCACTTCTTATTGATCCCATCAGAATGCAACATTGACTGTAAGGTTGCGAGTGAACAAGCACAAAATATAGGAAGTTACTGCTTATAATTAAGAAACAGTTCACAGCACAATCTTGCTTTAAAACTGTAATTCGTTGTTTTAACGTGTGCAGGAATTAGAAATACAAGTCCCTTCTTGTAGGTGGATTTGTTCACCTTTGATCAGATCTACTCAGCCCTTTCTCTGCTTGTTTTCAGTTTTTATGCCAAATTAAGCTTATTATTTAGCTCCAGGCTAAAACATAAACATAAACATACATCCAGATACATCCAGACTTATATCTAAGCAACACTGCACGGAAAAAAAACACTTCACTACGTGCAATAAATAGAGGATAAAGAGAGAAGTTAGGACCACAAATCACTCTGCATGGAAAAATTAAAAAGGAGAGAATGTGTGAGCTGTGACCATCAGAGACAAAAAAAAAAAGGTTGTACCTAGAGACATGGTTTCCCTGCTTGTGCTCTAAAGACAGGGTCTTTCGCTGTCAGGGTTACAGCGGTCAAAGCAGCGAAAGGAGCCCCACACCTGCTCTCTTCTTGTTACAGTGACTGCTCAAATAGAAAACGTGCTCTGTGTTAAGAACCTGCTCGTCTCATCAGTAGGACCTCAGCATGAGCCCTCGGTGAGAGCCATCAATGATTTAGATCAACTCTCTCCTCGCTCCTTAACAGGATCTGCAGGTGAGCTGGCACTATCATTCATCACTGAAACATTATCAATTCTTCTCCAATTTCCCACAGTGGCACCGCAAGTATTGGTCCTTCGCTCCTTCTCTCTCTGTCTTCTTCTCTAATCATTTCTAACTTCTTTTTATTAATCATACCCACTGCCTGGTAAACCATTGTGCTTAGAGAAGTGTGATTAATGAGCTGTAATTAGAAGGACTTTTCTATTGATAACAAGCCCTTAAGTTTGAATCTTGTCAGACTCCACATTACATGAGGCACGATTGAGATTTCCTTCTATTTAGCTTCTGCGAAGACTCGGGAAAGATCAGGAGAGAAAGTGCAAAATTACATCTGACAAGGTGGAACCTATATTGAGGTATCAAGGTTACATATGAACAGCATTGGAAAAAGATCTGACCGCACACATGATTATTCCACTAAAAAGAAAAAAACTCTCTGGCTTGGTATCATTTCTTTACACAAATCACATAGATCTTAGCAACAGTGTCCTCTCCAGACAGTTCAAGGGGAGGAGAATGTCAAGTGAAATTGTTTCCCAATAGAAGTCTCAAACCAGCATCCAGTGAGTCAGACTACATATCAGCAAGCTGATTTTTGTGTGTTCCATGTCCTGCACTGCTCACTTTCAGCATCAGTAGGGGATGGTTTCACTGCTGGATCATTTGTTTTGATTTGCCAATGTGCGTAATCTGCAGGGGTGTGCCTGTGTTCATTTCAGCCTCCAAGTGAAGTGTTCTAGTCTCCTTCTCATCCCTCCATCCTCTCTCTCATCCCTAAATTTATAAAAATGTTCTATTCACTTGGAGACACCGCATCTACACAAATGACACCCCATGCATATTTCCATCTTATCAAGTCTCTTCATTCATCTGTATGCAACTGCGCTGCCTCTAAAATATGCTTTGCATTCTGTCTGAACAGACTATAAGATAACACGGCTCTTATTTCTTTCTTTTTTTAAAATCTTGTCAATTTACATCATGATCTCTTTTCAAATTCACGTCTGTTTAAAGTAGGAGAAAAGATTGCTTAACAATACGACAGAATTTACACTTTGTTTCACGTCGTTCATTCAGCCTGACATTATGTTGTATAATATGACATATATAATAACTGGTTGCAAGGCGACAATGCTTTTTTTTTTTTTTACTCCAACCATTAAGCAGTGGCATCATTATCGTGTCTGGTTGATATGAAAGCTGCTGTGATGCTTGCTAGTGCGAAGCGGTTTCTTCAAAAATGCTGTTTTCCTGTCCCTGCTTTTCATGAGCTTTTTCATGACTATGGTTGAGTGTTTTACTTATTATTAATACAACCTTGGTTCACTGTGTCCTCAAATGACAGAAACAGCTGTCTGTGGTCCGAACATTGCACCTATTTGAAATTGCTAAACACGTGTTGGAGGCAATTAAACGATATATCCTCTCACAAATATGGGGATGTTTCCAAACTGCATAATTAGTACATCATGTATCTGAATTTGGTGGCAGAACACTTTTAAGAGGTATTGAATTTTATAAAAAAAAAATAAAATTTATGAATACTGACATTTTGCTTTCGATTTTCATTTCAAAATAGCAGAAGATGTAAACCCAAGGTAGACAGTCTACCAGCACCTGCGTGGCTGTGGGGATAAGAGGGATGTGGTGGTTCAGCCTGACTTCCTGTACAGTGAGTCAGGTTTGTGTCTGGAATTAGAGATTGTTGCCCTTCTCATCCCTTGCTGAGAAGCTGCTAGGGTCCAGAGTGGCACCAGTTTGACAAGTCAAATATTGGCTTTTAGCTAAGCTGCACAGGACAAAGTTATCCATTTTTTGCCTGCTAAGCCTAAAGAGCTCCATTAGAGGACTCTGACTTTTTGAAAGGGAACATTAGTTATGCAGTGCAACTCCAGTTCTCTGATCACAGGTGGACCTTCAACCAGCTTCCCCGCTGTTCTACTCCTGAGAGACCCCTGGGGATAAATCCTCTTGGCTGAGCGCATGCATACAAGTTTTATTTTTTTTCACCATGCATGGATGAAGAAATTAGTGGCCAAGCATTACAAGAACTAATGTTGCAGTGTGTCCATATATTATTTTGCCTTATGATATGCATATTGATCACACAATGCATTTCCTTTTTGTTGTTAGCAGCAATTGCATAATTTCACGCTTGATTAGATCTGTGACTTCAGCAAAGTGGCACCACACTCTAATGAAATATGACATTCTGGTTGAAATAGGGCTCCATTCGGATGCTGCCACTGTAAAAAAGATGAATGTCTAAAGTTCAAATCTGCCATGTCCTGACTCTGTTCCCCAGAGTCTGAATGACGCCAGAAGGAACAAGATTCTAAAAAACTAAAGAAATGAAGACTGTGTAGACAAGATGTAGATGTGCTTGAATCTTATCTTAGCTTTTTTTTCAGACAATAACGTACTTCTGATGGGTAATTGTGCTTACAGAATCTGTGATAGTTTCAGCCCTAAACAAAAGTAGACACGCCATATTGAAAGTAATTTACTGTGGGAGATAACCTTTTAGTTTTCTATTACCAGAACTTAGAGTGAACTGTAACCCCTGACTTTTCACAAACTTTTAAAAAACTTGTTTTCCCTCTGTGTTTTAAAATTTATTGTACAAGTAGGAACCCTCTGATGGTCTAATGTATCATTAAAGAAAACAAAGCAAGCTCTGCTTTTCTATTTGTCAAGTTTTATCTTCCTGTTTTAATGTTGTGCTAAATGCTATATTATTTGGTGTGCCTTTTAATTTTGTACAACAGATTTCAGCTCCCTCTTTCCCCTTAATTCTTGTTTGTTTATCTGTAATGTCATGTTATGTCATGCCAGGTTATGCTATGCTACACTATTCTATGCTATGTTATGCTATGTCATGTTATGTTGTTTTATGTTGACATATGTTATGTCATGTTATACTGTACTTTTCTATGTCATGTTATGCTTTGTCATGTTATATGTCACTGTAAATTCTATGATGTTATCTCTTTTTCCTTATGAATAAGTGTTGGTGTTGGGTGGTATCTTTAGCCTCCATTCTTCAGTGTTAATAAGAGTCAGCAAAGGGAGGGCTAGTTAGTATTGCTTGCTTTCCCTCAGTTAGATGGTGCCGGGAGTCTGACAGATAACAAACAGCTGCACCATAGGGGATGCGGCAAAGCAATGCATCATGGAGGCAATGGTCTAGTCACCTTTCCCTCCTTTTTCTTCTCTATATTCCCCTTTCATCTGTTCTTCACACATCCCACTATTCCATCGGCCATGTCATTCCCTTCATTTGTATTTGTCAGCATACACCGCTTGTCTTTGAAAGCCTGCTGTGTCTCTCCTGCAAGACAATAAAAAACATCAGCAACTAGTGTTTAGCAAGTAGAGCAGTTCAAAGAAAAGATCAATCCTACCTCATTTGCATAGTTTCTGTATGTGAGGCAGTGCCTAAGTGCTACAAGGTCACATGCTATTAAACAACCAAAGGCGCTCTCCTGGTCTGAAAAGTGCAAGTCTTCAGACATACAACAATAGTTGTTATGAATTCATTTATGCTTAACATTGGAACAAGAGTAAGCACTTGAAAAAATCTTTAAGGAACCTGAAAAAATAAATGAAACAAAAGCCTCCGTTTTAATGATTATATTATTATTATAGGCAGACAAATGAATACATGAAAAAGGCTGGCTCATAATTTATCATGGTTGCTTAAAACCCTCTACAGCAAAGTGCCTTCTCACTTTCTATGGAACAGACAGAATTAGGCCATGGAAACACCCCAAGGAGTCCAATTAAAGGCTCTAATATTAGCAAGTAACAGTAAAAACAGTGGGGTTAATTGCTATTTAGTTATCGAGCCTAATTGCCAGCCTGCAGCTTTCCTGTGTTGATAGCACTGCGATTCAATCAAGTGCATTGTCTGTTACTCTGGCATTGATGGTCAAATATTCAAGTTTTAATCCTTTAAATTGTTAAATGGTGTCCTATGTGTACTAAGAAAGGAGGCAATGTGACACAATGAGAAAGGAGAGGAACACAATATAAATGGCAGGAAGAAAAGAGGATGAGATACCGACGCTGTACAGATTGTTTTAAAGAGGCATTGCCCATTACTTACTTGAAGGGCTTTACAATGCCAAACATTTTGGCTTTGGTAGTTTTGTAGACCTTGTTAAAGACTTGACATGTCCTCTGGCAGTTAAGCAAGTGCTGATGGGGGGAAAAAAACAGCTTGACTGTGTTACAAGGGCTGCCAGCGCATCACTACTGTATGTATCCACGTCCAAATCTGTGAGAACTGAAGGTGTGACATTCTTGGAGTGTATAGTATTGGACTTAAAAATAGAAGAAAAAAAAGCCTAAGAAAAGGACGTTGTGGTCTGTGTTGTCACTGTTGTCCCCTGATGTTATACAAGCTTTATTACTGTTGGCAGCTTCCAACCATATAAACACATATGATTAAAGTACCAAGAACATAAATGTATTAAAAACACAGAGGACATGTTGTTTTAACAAGTGAATTCATTGATTACAGGCAAGAAAGTCACTATTTACCATCAGTACCTCTGAGCAATTAATGAGCCCATGCCTGGCTAATTAGTTAATGTGTTTTGCCGTTTGCTTTACTGATGTGAGAGATATAGTAACATTGAATCATTTCACTGAATGAAGATTAAATGAATGCGGCAAAATATAAACGTGTTTATCTCTTCTGAGTTCTTGGAATAGAAAGCCTTTCACAGAACAGAAATCTTGGACAAAGTTCATGAATATCAATCCTGTTATAACCTGTTCCCACCTGAATATCAGCTGATTAACCAAGTAATTGAAAAGACAGCTATTTATTCACAACGCGGTAAGTGCATGATCAAATTTGCATAGCAATAGTATCAGACAATCAGAGAATGGACCGAGATTGTTTGAGAAGTCAAGGATAGATACCAAAAGACTGTAACTGCACCACAACTGAGCTGAGATTAACTGTACATTAGGTCTAAATGCCCTCCATTGATGGAAACAGTGAAATATGACATGTTTTAGTCTTTGATAGTTGCAGACACAAATAAGAACCCATTGCCTGAGCCAACATTTTCAAGGCACAGATTCAAAGAGGTGGAGTGGAATACTTAAGGTCTGGTCTTTGCTCACTCAATAGAATCATTCAGGTTCTGCATATTTTTCTGCTCCATCTGAAGTTGCTGTGGTGAATGTGGGAAATGGTGAATACTGTGCGACACGGTTCATCATTCTGCTGGAAGCATTCGAGGAACACTGTGACTATCAAGGGATAAACCCAGTGTAAAACAGCAGCAATAGGTACAATACACATAAAATGATCCTCACAAGGTCTTTGAGAGCCCAGTGTGCCTGGAAACACTCTCTCACCATCACAAGGCATGATGGGTTCATGTTGTTTGGGCCTCATCCTTTGTCCCTGTTAGAAAACAAAGATCACAAAAAAAAGAAAATGCAGCTGTTTCTGTAAAATCTGGCGCCTGGAGCCCACATTCAAAAGTCAAACTAAAAGTCAGTCCTTTTTGCATAATGTGATAACTTTTCTACAGGACACATTGATGGAAGTTTGTTCCAGTTATCCAGCTTTAACCTTCAATTTTGAAAATGGCACATTATTATTATTATTATTATTATTATTATAATGGTGTAATCACAGCCTGCAGTTATTTTGATTCAGTAAATGCTTTTTGTCTGCTAACAGCTGTTCTTAAAGTTGCATCTTTTGTTGTTTAAAAATATATATTTTTCCTGCTTACTTGTTAATAGAAAACAAGCTGAAAATCAACCATCAAAATCAAATTTTCAAAGATTTGTCTGTTTGCATCTGGCTTCAAAGAGGTAGCAAAGATCACCCCAGATGTTTGTCAATCTGGGATTTTAGAGTGATCCCATGAATAAATTAAAAAAATTGTTTAAACCTTGTCCTTTATCGCATATAAATAAGACAAGTTACATATATTTATAAGAAGGATGCTCTCTGGACAAACAAGGCATTCTCTTAATTACATTGTGTCTTATCTTTAACATGATTGTCAGTTTAGGAAACTGTCAATCTGTATCAAATATTCCCCCCATCCACACAAGGATTAACTTTCTCCTGATTATTTATTCCTAAAAACACAATTTAGATAAATAAACCCTGCTCTGGGCTTCCAAAAATATTCCATTTCCTCTTTTGATTCCTCACTTAAATTAACATTAATGGAATCATCAGAGTGCAAGTAAACAGAGTGTAGCATTTCTGTGCTGCTTGAGTGCACACGGCTCTGTTCCCGCTCTTTCTGCTGTTTCTCCATCAATTTGGTCTTTTTTAGCTCGAAACAACTACCTTTATTTGATCAGAATCAGTGATTATTTCTGACACAGGGAACACTGGCCAGCCGTCGACTCAGCTCCTCATTTTAAGATTCCATTTGGCTTAATAAATAAATAATGTTATTCTCCATCTCATTTTCATCCACCCTGGGTCCAGCTCAGAAATACTGCTTGTTTGTGTGTGTGTGTGTGTTTGTGTGTGTGTGTGTGTGTGTGCATGCAGTGGATGTGAGCAGTCATTTCAGGCTGCTCACGGGAATAAATGAGTAAAGGAGTCATATTTTTGGCTGTTTCAGTCAATTGTAGCAAGCGAGAAATCACGGTGTGTTGAAAGACGAGTGTTGATTCAGTAGCTGAGCAGCATCCACCGCATCGACAGCAGTGTTTAAAAATGTTCTGATCCTTTCATCTTTCTCCTCAGTCCATCTTTTTCGCACAGTTGTTACTCTATGCTTTTGTCAGTGGCTGCAGAGGTTTATAAGTCAAGGCTCTAGCAGTCCCACTCAATGACATTCACAGCTAGTCTAGCACTGTTGTTATAGTGCTTAAGGCACTCCACAAGGAGATTTCTGAGTCGGCCGTCCTTTCTGCCAAAGAAACTACATACTTTCACCACAGAGACTGAAGAATGCAGGGATGCTCTGTCCCTGACTTTCTGTAGATGTGCAGTACAGCACTAAAAATCATTTCCCTTATGCTCAAATCTGAGGGGCTTCACAAATCCAGGTCCCACTTTCATGTGTCTAAGTGTTCATAATTTTCAATTACCGCTATTTCTTGATTATTTTTAATGATTGTAATGACAATTAATAACTGTTCAGGCTGGACATAAGGTGCATTTTGCTGCAAAGCTATTTTTTAAACCAAATATGTAATATCTGCCACTGGATGTCAAACACTAAGGCTTTGTTATGCACCTTAGCATCTCATACAGGCACAGAAGGGATCTTAAGTCTCTTTAGGAGACCATACTTCAAGAGCTGGGATGAGAATGTGTTGCTCTATCAAAGTCATGGATATAAAAGCATAGATACATTCAATGGACACCAAGCAGAGCAGAAAAAAAGGTTAGTCTCCAGGTACTCAGATTGAATAACGAGGCTTACATTGCTACTCAGAGTGAGTCAACAAGATACATGAGCATGAACTGAATTAATAGGTTACATTGTAAATAATAATTCATTGTCTTAAGGAACTGTACAAAACACATTTGTGAAATGTGGATTTGACTAATTTGTTTTTTTTCCTAATGACACTCAGTTACCAGCTTGTAATGACGCACAATTTTCATTTAGTGTTTCATAGAGAACTAGCTGTGTTCTCTTTGCCCATTTCCGGTACATACATTCTTATATATACTTTTCCACAAGTTATAACCTACAAATGAGCCAAAGCTAATGCTTGACAAAGGTGAGTTTTAACAGCTCTTATGACAATGAATTGAATTCCATAACATATGGGATTAATTTTTATATTGCGCTACACCTCTCTTAAGTATCTATGCAAATACATTCTTATCATCGGGATTTTAGGTTACTGGATACAAAACAGAACACACAAAACTTTGATGAAAACAACATAAGTTGTAGGGAAGCAAAATATATAACAAAGATGTAGTCCTTTTTAGACTTTTTAATGAGTAAATGTTACATATTATAACTATGTATGGAACTGGAACCTGACAAACAGTAAAAGTAGGCAGTCTGAAAAGTACCGGAGATCATGACATATAAATAATCAGTTGCTCATTGAAAGGCCAATTTTTTGCTCAAAACACTTTAAAAAGCAGAAAACCTCCCTTTTCAAGAGGCTTCCACTATTACAGTACCTGACTAAAATAGAGATTGAGATAGTGAGCACAGTGGCCCCACGAGTGTGTGATGCTTTTGGAAAGATAAATGTACCCTTCAGAAGGGTCAGACCTTCAAAATGTCAGTCCTTAGATTTAGTTAAGCGTTACCCACTGGCAATCCTTAAGCAGCTTCTCTAAGAGGTTGTTGTCCTTAATAAATCGAAATAAAGTCCATTCTGCTTTCTGCGAGACACAAATGAGTGGAGAGAGATTATATTTTGTACAGAACAGATTTCCTCAAGATACAGCTCATCAATTTCAGCTACTTTGCAGCAATACCTCTAAAGTAGAGCTGCTTTAATTTTGCCCGGGCTGTAAAAACTTCAAATACTGTCTTTTTCTTAGAATGATGATTTGGCCCTTATTTTTGTGAAAGAAGGCAATGCCGTCATTACATCTTTGGATCAGTAACAGCAAATTAAAAAGGAGTGTGTGCATCAATTCGATTTAATGTACCTGGATTACATTTATTCTTAAATGTGCATCACATTGAATTACATTGAAAGCTAAATGAATTGCTTGGCAGAAAATTTGAATGCTAGAATTTTTTTTTTGCAGTTCAAAACTGCAAACAGCACTGAATGTACCAACCTTGATGATGTCTTCTAAGTCTCTCGTTGCATAATACGCCCTGACCTGTGTTCTCTCTTTTTTCTCCCCTCCAGAACCTCTCCTTTTTCCTTTTTTATTTGTATATGCATGAAAAGAATCTTAGTTGTTGTATAAGCACACATCAGTCAGCTTTGCCTTGAACAGACTTGCAATTGCATTGTGCATACCGGTGTCTTGCTGATGTGCTTGCAAGCATGCTGTCTATACTATTGGCTTTACATTCTTGCTTAAGTTTAAGCAAGTTGGACAATTTTTTTGGCAATTTAGGACGATCA
Organism: Acanthurus tractus; assembly: GCA_029783725.1. Classification (NCBI taxonomy): domain Eukaryota; kingdom Metazoa; phylum Chordata; class Actinopteri; order Acanthuriformes; family Acanthuridae; genus Acanthurus; species Acanthurus tractus. Next base: position 9,024,431 of record JAQNCA010000013.1, read on the forward strand.
GTTCTTACCCTTGACCCCTGAGGCTACAATTTTCTTTACTGTATGCTAAATACATGTGCAGCCATAATGAACTGGGGAAAGCAGTTTTCCCCTAAATTCCACTTTCCCCAATAAAAGTTCGTCCTTAAATGTAACATAGCAAAAGCAAAATAAAGACAAAACAAAAAAACACACCATATGAAACCTTACAGCTCCTCTTGTTCCAGTGACACTCTATTTAACTGTTCCATTAAACAAAGTCTGCAAAATGTGATGATTAATTCATGGCCAAGCATCACTGAAGCACATTTAATACTCTGCCATACACATATGGGCCTATTTTGTTTAATGTAAAGCTTAAAATTAGCGTTCAGTTGCACTTCAGGGCTGCGAGTTGTTTCAGCAGGGCAGCACTGAGGGGAGCATTATCCTCAGTCAATCCTAATCATATAAACTATCTGGCTGTATGAATGTAAGAAAGGATTAATTACAGGATGAACGAGGATCCATAGACATTCCCATTTTTCAATTTAACTGGATTATCATCATCTCCTCTAGCTCCATGAAATTGCCTAAGCTGCCCAGACTCTGATACATATTTGCCCACCGCCACTTATGTGCCCTTCAGTGAGCAATAGAGGAGAGAGGAGAGGAGAGCCATTATCCTTTACAACAAGATCCCAGATCCATATCCCCTTACTTCCTCCTGTCTCACTTATTAATCTTTCTCCGCCGCCTACCTGTTTCCCTCTTTTTCTGTCTTTCCCATGTGCCTGTTCTCCTCTCTTGCTACTTCCCTTCATCTCCCTTTATTTTTTCTCTCTCTGTGTTTCTCTCTTCCTCTCGGGTCTCTTTACTGTCCCACACAGCTGTCTGTCATTCACTCTGCCTGTCTCATCTCCCCTCTCCCTCTTGGCTGTCATGGATTCAGTCCCCTCTCTCTTTATCTGTCCCTCCACGTTCATCCGATCTCTTAAATGAATCTGGTTAATGGGGCCAGCCTTTTGTGCAACTGAGCAGCGCAAGTGCCACAAAGATGTATATATATGTACCAACCCACAAACAAAAAAACACGCCCAGCTGCGAACTTTTGCCCAAACACATGTTCTGATGCTTGTGCATGCACACACATGTATACATAATGCGAGCAGCTGTGCAAATAGAAACATTCCTGGCCTTGAGCACACTCCCAGGGACATTCAAACACATGTCAGTAGCCTAGTACATTAATTCCACATTATTTATTTCTTTGCTGACTGGCTGCAATGATAATGCTGCCAGCATCCCACAGAAAAAAGAAAAAAAACAGTCTTTTTTCTCTGATTTATGTGTCCAGTGATTTGATTGGGTAACCCGTCCACAGCATTTCATTAATTAGCAGCTGGATACGAGTAAACGGTAGGGTGGAGCGTCCCAGAAAGAACGAGCGGGGGGATTAGTGCTTTTCCCTTAATTACCCAGCTAACTCTGCAGTTTGGGGAGACAGGAGGGCCATCAAAGAGCATTTGAAATAAAGTCCATAACCCCCACAACACAGGCAGCAAGCAGGGAATTTCTTTATCATTTGTGTGTTTTTTCTCAAGTTTTTTAAAGTCAGGTTACAGGAAGTTCTTATCTGCAGTTAGTGAGTTACTTATGTTAAATGGTGATCAGCACAAGTGGCATAACAATATACTGCTGTGCATGGAGACAGCAGCAAAAATGTTTTGTTCAAAAATGTTCAACCGAAAACAAGATATACTGATTAAAGTGTACACTCTGTAATCTCCACACCCCTCTGTGACATCCTGCATGTTTGTTTATTTGTTTGTTTGTGTGCACATCCCTTGATTAGTTTACAACAGAGCCAAAAATCAGACTCAAAGAATTTTCTCATTTACAAGATCCTCTCAAAATTCGTCAAACAACATAGAAGCAATAGGCTTATGTTCCTGTAACATCTGCTCACCTCTAAATTGAATTTTCTGTGTTAACATCCTCAGTCACAATGTGACAGACCGAATTTACAATCTACAAATGCTACACATTGATCATTCGGGATGAATTTTTTTTGCTGTAAAAACAACAGAGAAGCCTCAGAAACAATCCCTCTCAGATTTAAAAGAAACACTGTGTACCAGGAGATTATTCTGGCATGTGACAAAGCAAGGCAGTGTCTTTGCAAACAGCTACATCCTCCACTAATCTGTATTATTTTGTGGGGTTGATGAGGTCTTTGGCATCTGCCCTGTCTGTCTTAAAAGCACAAGTCAGAACACAACTAATATTGTTTCCTCAGTTTTTGTCTGATCTTAGTCTAATGAGCCTGGAAACAGCTGCCGACACATGGTTTTCTGAATAATAGATGTGATGGGCCGGTGGCTCCTCCGCTAGTCTGGCATCACTGGCCATGAGTGGAATGGATCTGAGATACAATAACAGTACTACAATGCATCTGCTGAGAGCCCGAGTTCCACAATTGCTCATATGATCTGCTCTTACTTCCTGGTGATAAGATTTTAAATTGATGTGTCTGAGGAGAGTGATGCCGTCTCATGCACACATACGGAGAACATGCTTTCCTGCATTTACACACTCACAACCTTTGATCCCTTAAGCCCTTAATCCTGAGATGAGTTGTAGTTCGGTTCACTGGACAAGCTCCCTGATTTGTAACATGTGTCATTTCGTGTTTGAGAGCACGTAAGCTATTACAGTGACTTTATCTGGAAATAGGCAAGCTCATGATTGCATCTGTGCTTTCCTCATGGAAACGACCAGTTTTCCACTGATTCTGAGAGGAATGCATCATCCTTTATCCTATTCCCTGCAACTGCTGGCAGGGCACAGAGTAGCTCCATATTTCACTGATCTGGTCCCTTTGATGAAGTGTCTTTTTTGTACACTGTGTACAAAAGTTCCATTTTCATCTGAGGCCAACAAGGAAATTCCTCAAAGGCAAGAAGTTGTGGAATGCAGCTATGTTGTTTTATTTACCTGCAGCAACAGGTCTTTGTCATTTTCGATTCAGGAATTTGGTGTTTCTGTGCTGTACGTATTCTTGTTAAGTTGGCAGGATTGAGTGATGCTGAAATGACTGGCTGTCATGTGAATGTGCCATTTTTCGAAACATATGGAAGACAGAAACAGTTGTTAAAATGTTTTCTGCTTAACATTTTAACCTGATGTTGGAGGTCCCCACCCGCTCAAAAATAAGTTGTTTTTTTTTTTTTGGTTCCTACAGTTGGATGTTTGAGCTTCACTGAGCAGAATGATGTACGTGCTGTTTTCACATTCATCTGCTGAAAAAAGTGAAAAGTTTCTTTGCGCCTACTGAGAGTCTGATTTTATGACAGAAGGATTTGAAACATCACAAACTGTTTGGAATTTAATCAAAACTTATAAGTGTGATGGGAAAACATTAAGCTGCTAGTCGCATACATTAGAAGTACCAGACATCTTGTGTCCTGGAGGAAAACTGTCGATTTGGATATAGTCACAGATTCTGGTATTTTAAGTGTGAATGAAGGGTTTAATGTCTTTTTAAGGAATTTATTTTAGAAATGATACATTTCCTTTTTTTGCAGAAAGAGAACACATAATTGTTACAAGCAGACTGTCTGTATATATATATCTTGTCTGGAGGATTTGTTGTCTTGGAGAGTAGTGAATACAATAAATGGCACAAAATACCAGAGACTCATTTTTGACTCTGACTTTAAATGTGTAAGTAAAATATCTGAGAGAATAAAAACAAATAAACAATTATCTAAACCCATTTATTTGGATGTTAAATTGAAGTTGAGTGCACATATGATTTTGCTCATAATCTATCGTCACCCATGAGTCTGCACAATTATGACCAATATGGCGGGTCAAAGTTGAACAGAGAGGCTAATGTGCAACTGTGACTGATGTTTGTAGCAGACAGTTTGGATAATAATGTCACTGTTCTCCTTTATTTTCTCTACCCAGTAATTGAGACCAACCTGTGGTTGTAATAGTAATCTGCCTGATCGTCTGACTGCTTGTTAGCCTGTTGGATCTCATTTTTGAAAATGGTGCTATGTCCCCAGAACTCAGTTATTACTTTGCTGAGTAAAATGTGTGGATAACTGAGAGAATCAGAACCATAAGGTACAAAAGTAAAAACCAGGTTGTGATAAACTGTTTAGCTTTTCTTTAAGGTTTCATAAGCTCAAGGCTACAAAATCAACTTGGTAAAAGCTATGAATGAATGTAAAAACTGTTTGTGCATGTGAAGTTGTACTGAAGTCTATGTAAGTTAATGTACTCAGTCGCCCCTTTCCTTTTGCATTTTAACATCTTTTAGTTGTATGGAGTGCAAACTTAGCATGCCTCAAACCCATCAGTCCCATTAGCACCATTTTCAGCCACAACAGAAAACTGTTTTCAGTGAGAAGTTGTAAAATCCCCTGTATGCTATCTGCTCAGCAGACAAAGTTAGCGATTACTGACTGAAGCAAGTGAAACATCCAGCAGCTAAAGAGCTATATATTTCCCTCAGGAGCTGCTGGGTGAATATTAGAGATAGATGGCCAGAAATATGACTCCAGATGATAATGTCACCCCGTATCTGCTGGATATCTGCTGCCATATCAAGTTTATGAGGGAATAACATTAAAGATGTGTTTACAGCATGTTGTGCTGCCCACAACCCACAAGAAAAAATCTGGCAGGTTTAGAGATATGAGGAGGTTTTTGTGAAAAGAATTCAAAAAACATACTCATAATATATGCATATTCACAACGCAACCAGCTCAAATCAATCAAATCAATCTGCTTGTTTTTAGCCATGATATAATTACCATGTATGATAAAAATGATGCCATATTCCTCTACACAGCTCTGTATTATTGCGACTGTGAGAAGCTCCAGCTTTATGTTATACTCTGATAGGAGACAGTCATGGACAAGTGCTATTTAATAACATATAAAGCTCCGCCAGGATGAAGAAGATGCCAAATGTTTCAGATGTTATTTCCAGAGACTGCACAATGTCCCTTTAATTTAAGACATCACTACTTCATCAAAGACTCATGGATTACATAAGTAAGCACATAGTGTACACAGTATATACATCATTTTGTACTAAAGGAAGTATCCAAATCGTGATACAGTGTAAGCCTCAAAGCTAGCATGTTGCATGTTGCATAGCAAGCTACCATTATGTGTAGACTACCAGGATGACCTATTTCTCTGTTAGAACAATGCTTTATAAATGCTTTATGAACATGTTAATAAAACTGTCTAAGTCCATAACAACTTATTGCATTCTTTAGTAACTATTTTACAGAGACATTAGCCCACTCCAGGCTGTGATAAGTTGTGATTGTGTCACAGCCGGGGAGAAACGCCTTCACTCTCAATCCACCTTCAAATAGACAGTGTACAAACTTTTGTGAGAGCCGGTCCATCTGTTTACCGAAACTGAAGTCACACTGTCATCAATCATAACAAATCGGAGCACACAAGGGTCAGCAGGCCCCCAAAACAGCATCAAAACTCCTTCAGTCTCTACACACTCTGCTGCCCTTTGTAACAACCTAACCAAATCAATTCAAATATCATCGTGCAGCACCTCAAAATCAAATTGCAACACAACTCCCATAATCCCACATGAAACAGTCATGTCTTCATACCGATGTGTTAGTGAACTCATTCCTCTGTAACTCAATGTTAGCTACAGCGGGGATTCGGGCAAAGTTTGTGTATTGCTTCAACAGCAGTAAACATGGAACGCTCATTCGCCTATTTCATTTTCTAAAAACATATCGATTTGTTGATCCCCATGAGAGCCATCCATCAGAATTCATCAAGGTTATTCAACCCAAATTACAATTGATTTTTTAAAAAGTTGACTGCAGGGCCAACACCGGGGACTCAAGCGAGCTGCTCGAGTGAGTAGAAGAGGAGGGACTCATGCTCTGTCAAGTGAGCACCTCCTCAATTAGAGTTAAGCTTAAACATCAATGGGATCAGAGGAGAGGATTTGACTGCTCTTCTCTCCATTGCCTCTGTTTGTGTGGGATGGTCTTGTGGCAGCCAGCTCCTGCATACAGCCCCTTTTTACCACAGAGCAGATAAGAGCTGTGCATCTGCAAGGACGTTCCATGGGCTATCCTTGTCAAAGTGCACTTATCTGTCTGTGCTAAAACCAAGGTATTCATCTCTGCCCAAGGCTTTGCACTTAACATTCTGAAACAGCTATTTAAAAGACAGAATGTTCTAATGAAGGCAAGAGTTTTTCTTCGAGTCAGCTTCTCATAAAACCAGCTTGTAAGTGAAGTTGAATTAAGAAAATAACACCGTTTTTATTCTCAGCCCACTGTTAAACCAGTGCAGCATGAACAGGGGATTGAAATGCAGATTGATTCATACAGAGACTTGTGATACTTTCATTATCTTCTGATTGCATTTCCATTTAGAATTGAAAGTGATTACATCCTCCTGTCTGCCAGCAAACACAAAGTCTCTGGGGTAGTTCCAGGCAACGTACTGCAGCCTGTTCCATGGATACTTATCTAGGATAAAAAATAAAAAAAAGTTATTTGTTTTAAACATTTAATTTTTGTCTTGGATGGGGATATCTGGGGAAATATGCAGTGCATGTAGAATTAAGATTTTATAGCCATCCACTTTGATCCAAATTGTAATATCTCATCAAATATTGGAAAGATTGTTGCAAAATTTAGGACAGATATTTTTTTAGTACCCATGCGAGGAATCATCAATTTTTTAACAATGTTGCAGCAACTTTTAGATGGACTGGAGTTTGTAAGTTTTAGTCGATTCAATATTTTGATTTACAACGAGCAAATGTTTGCCTGCTAAACTTAGGAACTTCAGCATTGTCATTGTAGGCATGTAAGCAAATAAGCAGGCTGATGTTAATTATTCAACTTGCATGGCTCTTAATTCTTGTAAACTAACAAAAAAAACACACTTAAGATAGGAAATGCATGCTTAGTCACTCACTGAGGTAGCTGTGGACTATAGAAGTTAGGGGCTTGAATGGTTGAACAAATCTGGGAGCCCAATGGGACACCAGCTTTTGAGTGTTAAGGCTCAATCCCGGTCGCCTGATGTCCCTGCAGACAGAAAAAAGAAAAGAAGGGGAGAAGATGGAGAGGTGCATGAGTAAAAGTGAAAAGGATGGAGACATAAAATAAGTCAAAAATGGGATATTAAGTTACCTAGAGTGTATGAAAGACATGCACATGTCCTTAAGAAATGAAGAATTTACAGTGAGAGAGCTGTGACAGCTGTTTAACTATCAGTTGTAAAACAATAATCGCCCACATCCTGTCAGATTACGGCAAAAAAAAACCTTAAATACTTCATAAGATGTATGCATTATGGATTAATTTCTGCAATTCTAATACATCAACTTCCTCTCCAGTCTTGCTGTTACCCTCACACCACATTAAAGAGGGGGCTCATCATCTCTGGTGCTTAGAGATGATAAAGGATGCCTGCCTCTGTCCTTTTCACACAGTGAGCAGAAATGCAGTGTGATGAAAACAACACTGTAAATCAGGGATCTTACATTGTTAACCTTATGAGTCATATTCTGGAGTCTACTGTGAATTGACCTCAGTTGACCCACAGGGATGTGTTCCTCAAAACAAACAGGTTGTGCACACAAAGAATAATAGATATATGACAGTGCAGTGGGAACCGCTTCTAGAGATCATGCTTACAGCCATAAAAGGCTATACAGATCAAAAAGCTTGGGACAGAATCGTTACTATGCAAATGTTTAAAAATTTACCAATAGCAAAAAAAGTTCAATCAATCATTATTTGCTTTTGGAAATCACTACTTTTAACAATGTCATGATAGATTCATAACTTTATGAAATATTAAATAGGCCACAGACCAGGAGCGGCAGTAGGCTTGTTTTCAAAGATCAACCAATACAGGGTTAGTTTTCACGAACTTTGCTGAAGCTTTGTCCTTTAAAATATCCGGTCTGAAGTCTGTCTGCCTTATTTTTAATCTCACTTTCTACGATCCTTCCATGATAATTTCATGAACTGTAGTTCAGTCCAGGATTTTTAGTTACAGTCTGATTTGTTACCGGGCTTTTGCACTCTGTGCCACAGATCAAATACAATCCTCCTCACCAGGGACGCTGCCCAGCTCTTCCTTCAGTTATCTCCCATTTGTACTGGAACTTCCTTCTACCTGACTTCTTGAACTCCATTCAGGGCTCTTCCATTTCTCAAAAACACTGCAGCATGTCAGCCTCTTATAGCCTCCTTAGTTACTACTACATCCTCTCTCTGCTGGCTGCTTGTGCCAAGTTTAGACCTCTGGTGTTGGCACGTATTTCCAAAGCTCCAGGCTATGGTTGAGACTGAAACACCAGCATTCTGCTACCATCAGCCACTTGTCTCTCTCTTCTCTCTACAATGAAATGATTAGTCGACCTCGGCTGTACTTCCTTCTGTCTCCCCAGTAGAAAAATGACCTTTTCACTTTATTCACCGTGGCACAGACACTCCTTATCTTTCTTGGCAAGCTGAACACAAGTTCCATATATATATACCCTTCCTTCTACTGAATCGAAAAAACTTTACAACATCCAATTGCCGTAAATATTCCTCTGCATCTTTCTATTGCTTAATTTTTCTTCATACCAGAGGTCTGGAATCCTATATTTCTGATTCAGTGATTTACACTATCGAACTCCCTGGAAGTGTTGGTATTATTAATATTGGTATTCTATTATTTAAAACTTATTTCACTCATTTAAAGGTGTTAGATATACTTTTAAAGGGCACCAATTTCAGTCCCACAAAGAAGTCAAATAAGTACTGTGCACTGTATAAACAGGATTGAAGTCTAGGTTAAACAATGCTATGGAAGCATAAAAATGTATTCCAGCTCACTGAATGTAAACCAGCCATGAAGCCACGAAACTGTTCCTATACCTTGAGTTTAACCTTGGATATTTGGGAGAATTTTTAAATAAAAAAATTCAAAGACAATTTGACCAAATTTACATCTTTATTCACATTTAAACAAAGTAATAAGAGCTGCTGTAATTGGTGCTAAACAATCTCCGGAATCATCTGGAATGCCAGAGAGAGAGAGATGTGTAAAGGTGCACAGGTTATGAGTCTGCAGAGTGCAGTCTGCTGCACAGCTGTCTGTCAAGGATTCAAAATGGATTGCAACAGCCAGAGTAATCCATCAGACCTCTTTGGAAGGTATTTGCGCTGAATTCTGTGGGGAATGCTATTCAAGTCATTTGTCAGCCAGGAATTAAATAATTAAGGGGGGTTTCTGGCAGACCAAATGTCCCCTGTGGGCTTCACACAAATTAGGAACATCAGGTTTGAGGGCAGCATAATGTTCAAACGTCCATGGCACCAGAATTAATTATCGTGGGATAGATAGATAGATAGATAGATAGATAGATAGATAGATAGATAGATAGATAGATAGATAGATAGATAGATAGATA